>WPIO01000188.1:0-365000 GCA_009760855.2 Cristatella mucedo | reverse complement strand
TCTGTGTTTTTTGTATGTGCTTTGCATGACTTTGCATGATTGAACAAATGTTGTTGGTTGGGGGGATCTTCTGACCAAGAGCAGGAAAGTTTCGTGTGCTCTTGCCTGCTTGTCCTTGGATGATAATTTGTGATCGTGCATGCTTACCGAATCGTCAGTGCCTTGCTTTTCATTAATTATTGGTTGTTTCTCTTGCAGTGGATTGTAAAGTACTTGAAAAGAGATCCAGCTATGGTATACACAATGTTTTTATATATACCTACGCACTATATGTATTCAATGCACATGCTGTATGCATTTACACAATATAGTTGGAGCTCTATAAATCTGTACTGATGTAATCTATACTGTATCTCTATTAATTAAAGTGAGAAAGTCTCTCACGCCTCATGATAGCGCACCTGTGACACGTAGTAAGATGGTGAACTTCCAGTGGCAATGTCAAGTGGCAAAATAGCTCAGCTCTGTCTTCCGTGACAGAACTGCTATGACTCAGTGAAGTGAGTCCACATGCAGTGAGCTGCTCATATATATATATATATATATATATATATATATATATATATATATATATATATATATATATGAATTGGGTTCTACTCTCAATCGCGAAAATCCCTGTGGTTTAGCCACTGCCGCAATGGGTGCAAATTCTTTCAGGCAATAATAATTTGTTTTCTACGATGCATAGAATGCTTTAGCTATGCAAAGCATGTGCAAATATTTATTGACAACCCAAAAAACTTATTTATGCTGTATGTGTGTTCTTTATGTGACGTTGTCCCGCCACGGTTCTTGATGACATCCCTTTATCTGGCCAAGCATAGAAGCTACCAGCATCTTCATTGTCTCTTCTGCTGCTGCACATTCCAAAGAGGCCTATTTAATTGATAAGGCTGGCTAGTAGTGTACACTGAACTGGTGTAGGCTTCAGCTGCTGTGGTTATTGCTCCATAGTCGTTCTGTGGATTTCAAACCAGGCGACTGGCTGGGCCACTGCACCAGCGCCAACCAAGGGTTTGCCAACAAGTACTTTACTCGAGTGATTGTCGGTCAAGCAAGTTGTATTTCGTAGCCCGAATACTGTGCTTGCGGTCGTTAAGTTTTGCAGCAAGATAACGCTAGCCCACTGCCAGGCCAGTGAAGTACTTTTGGTCGAGTGCTGTTGCAGTGGCCCATGCACCCTTGCTATTCGTTGCAAAGTAACTGGTGGGGCAGAAAGTCGGAGGGAAGACAACTTCCCACGGCTGTGCGCACAGAGGGGAGTATGGCCGGCCGCTTGTATGTGCTTTGGGTGAGCAGCAGTTGTAGTTGAGCTGAGCCGGCTGTCGTTGAGTGCCGGTGGGGCCAGCAGATGCTTGATCAATACAGGCAAGTGTGAGGCTGAGCGATTAATTATGAGGCAGCAAGTACCCCACAGGCTTCATTCGATGCCACTATCAGGAGATCCCGAACGAATTCCATGGCATCTATTTCAACCTTATGGCAGCCAAATCAAGGTCGATGGCTGTGACTGCTGTGACCTCACGTGGTGCTATCCAGGTGTAAGCTCATCCACCTCAGCTGAAGTATCGAAAGAGGCCTGTATGCCCATGGCGACCACACGGCTCGTTTTGCGATGAACAGCACAGTATTATTTCATAACTAGAGCTTTGTTTTGATGCGAATGACTAGTAATGTAAAAACATCAGGCATTGGGCTTCCACATTTCTTTGGAACTGTGCAACCACCTGCAGAGAATCTTCTCAGGGTAAAGAGCACCGGCCGCTGCTGGACTGCAGCCATGCTCAGTTGAGTCGTTTTCAATAGTAATAACAACAATAATAAAAATTATTATTGTTGTAATGCTTTTGCTTCAAATGACCTTTAGGTAGACTGTGATAGTGTCTGAAAACTGAAAATGATTAGTGCGGAAACCACAGCATGAAAAAACAGACAATACTTTGTAGAATGTGGCCTTAGAGGCTTAAACTTGCCAAAGAGAACAGTAAGTTGGGGCTGACAAACCAGTTATATGATGCTTGCATTATGCAAAGGTGTCTGTGTGGTTAGTTCTTGCAAGAGGGTGTGGCTGGAAGCAGCACCTTACTGAGTTCTAACAGAGAGTGTGGACAGAAGTGGTCGCAGCAATTACATTCACTAGGACTTTTGGATCGTTACGTTGACATGCTATGAGGTTACAATGGGACAGCTAATTGGCAGTCATATGAGCATCACTCTTTGTAGAATGTAGAATGCTTGCTTGAGACTGACAGAGAGAGAGCGAGAGAGAGAGAGAGAGAGAGAGAGAGAGACAGAGAGAGAGACAGAGAGACAGAGAGAGACAGAGAGAGAGAGAGAAACAGAGAGACAGAGAGACAGAGAGAGAGAGACAGAGAGATAGAGAGAGACAGAGAGAGACAGAGACAGAGAGAGGAGCAAAAGCGATGGATAGATAGATTGACGGAGAGATGGAGACAGAGGGATGTAATGTAATGTAATGTATCTTCGTCTGTTACTCCACAAAGCCACAAAGACTATGTGGGTGTTCTGCAGGAGAGTTTTGTAAAGCCCACTCACAGCCTAAGCGGCTTTCGATACGCATTTGTTAGCCAACAGACTTCGACTCACGCAGCAAAGAGCAAGTGGGAAGCATAACAGAGTCAGGAGAGCAGTTGAGGTAGTGAGTAGCATGGAAGTAGCAGCTCAGGACCGCTGAAAGAAGGAGCCATAGCCGGCAATAGGAGAATGAGCAAGACAAAGAAACATAAAAGACTGAGGAAATGAGACAGGCAAATTTATAGAAAGAGACAAGGAAGGAAAAGAGATGCCGAGTTATTGAGCGACTGACACAGTAAAATTAGATAGGAAAAGTAGACTGAGGCAAGCAGGGACGGGAAGTGAGAAAGGCAGACAGAGAGACAGCAAGCAGCCGGGGACGCAGGGCAAGCTGCATGCTCGGCAGAGCCGTCGGGCTGCAGCTCTAATATGATATTGATTGACTTAGCTTTTTCCCCGTAGCTTCATAGGACTGACTGCTTTGAACGGCAGTTTGCTTTGAGCGTTTGTTCCAGACTTTCTTAATTCATGCTCTGTACTGATAGGCATCAGCACTCGGTTGCTGGTATGCCTAGTTACCACCAGTCTGGCTATGGATCAGTGGTTTTCTTGCTGCTATGACCGATGCTAGACATGTGCCTCTGAGACCGTGTACAATTTTGCTTTGGAAAATCGACAAATTAAAAAATTGGCACTTAACAGATCCACACAGACACACTGCTAGGTTCTCAGTACTCTTGGGGGTGCTCAGCCATTGCTGCTGCACTGGCACGGCTTTGCCTTGAGAGCTCTGCTAGGCCAGCCGAGGATCTCAAGTGCTAATTGATGCTGTGTCGATATCACTGTGTGGTCACGGCTGTACACTCATCTGCCAATCCCAGCTACCACAGGTAGCTGGTTGAGACACAGCTGTCAAGCTCCTCAATGCACTGATTAGAGAAATATAACACACAGTTCCGAGCTCTCGTGCGAAGCATTTTTTAAGCACCAACTCGTTGTACTCTCTGTGTTTCCTATGTGCATCCCAATTTTATCAGTTTGGCTTACTGTTGACAGGATTTCTTTAGTTTGCATGTTTATTGACATAGCTTTTACTAGTCTGCTACATTAATGCACAACCAGTAGTTGACCAGATCTTGAGTGGCTTGGTTGGGATATATTTGCCCCAGCTTGGGACTTTAAGCTGCATTTGTATCGATGCTGCTTGCTATGGCGTGCAGATAAGACTGTACCAAGTAAAAATGATAGTAATTGTAGTAGTAGTAATCAGTCAGACGTTTCAAGAGCACCATCAGAGAGCTAAACCTTTTTCTAGGCACTTTAGATATGTATGTGCTGAAGTAACATGGCCTTGCAATGTTCAAGTACGCTGCTGCTGCTGCTTACTGCTGGCAGCCTAGCAATCCCCCAAGGCTTATGTTGATGGAAATTTCCGGTTTTCTTACATGCCAAACCACTGGCAGGGCATGCCAAACTGACTAGTCCGGCAGTTGATTTTCTATGAGAGAGAGGGTGGGAGGGAATAGAAGAAAGTGCAGAGAAAAAGCAAGAGAGAATTAAAAGACGAAGTGGAAGAGAAGTGGAGAGTGAGAATGAACAAGAGAGAGAGAGAGAGAGAGAGAGAGAGAGAGAGAGAGAGAGAGAGAGAGAGAGAGAGAGAGAGAGAGAGAGAGAGAGAGAGAGAGAGAGAGAGAGAGAGAGAGAGAGAGAGAGTGGAGAGCAAAAAGAGATGGATAGATAGATAGATAGATAGATAGATAGATAGACCGAGAGAGAGGGAGAGAGAGAGAGAAGAACAGAGAGAGAGAGAGAGAGAGAGAGAGAGAGAGAGAGGGAGAGAGAGAGTGGAGCGCAAAAAGAAATGGATAGATAGATAGACCGAGAGAGAGGGAGAGAGAGAGAGAGAAGAACAGAGAGAGAGAGAGAGAGAGAGAGAGAGAGAGAGAGAGAGAGGGGGGGGGAGAGAGAGAGAGACTGGGAGACAGAGACAGAGCAGAGAGAAAGAGACAGAGACACAGAGAAAGAGACAGAGACAGAGAGAAAGAGAGACCGAGAGAGAGAGAGAGAGAGAGAGAGAGAGAGAGAGAGAGAGAGAGAGAGAGAGAGAGAGAGAGAGAGAGAGGGACGGAGAGATATAGCAAGAAGGTAGCAGTAGAAGAAAGGTTACTTGCAACAGGTTTCTTGCTGCTCCAATAAGCAGTGATACGGCCCCTGTGAAAGAATCGCTACATCTGAGCAACACAACGGAACTCATCCCTACCGACTTATCAATTGTGTTCTGAAACTATCCTTTCCAGTTAAGATGTGGTGGCAGTAGTGTACATGATTAGAAGCTGCCAACAGCGACTAGTGCGAGTTGTATTAGCAATATAGATTAGTTCATTGGCACAGATTTGCATGAGTTCATAATTGAACTAGCTTGACATAGTAGCTTGGGTCTTATCCACCAGCACTCGACGATCCTTTTTTCCCCAGCTAGTGTCAAGTGGCAACGGGGAGATCTTACTCTCTTCGGGCACTACGCTGATGCTTTATTCTTGTTGCAACGGTTTTGATTATTATTAACTGTTCTTGTGCCTTGTTCATTGTCTCTCTTTCTCACTCTTCTCTTCTCCCTCTATTCATTCCTCTTGCTGTTGCTCCGACAACTCGTAGAAGCTCACCTTCTAGCACTCACTCAACAACAGCCGTTTCAATAGGTTCTCTCGTTTCGTAAGCCAAGCTTCGCCTTTTCTGCAGGGCCGATCGTCAGCTGTTGAGGCCTTCACAGGCGTGCTCAGGCTGGCCCTGTGCTAATCGTGGTAGACAGTGCACGCACGCACATTCCTTCAAAGCAGCCGAAGTCCTCCCGACTCGCCGACCGCTGCTGCTGCTCTTTGGCACCGGATACGACCGAGAGCTGCTCATGCCTCGCCTAAAGGCACCCAGCTTCGTGAAGGGGCTGGGAGGCAGGCAGTCTGCTGGTGGCTACGATGGACTGGAAAGCGAGGCTTCCCTGACTGCCACAGCAGGGGCATCGCCTGATAAGGAAAACTTGCAGGTCCAGCCTTTGCCGTGGGCGGCTGCTGAGCAGGAACAAGAACAGCTGAAGGTGCAGCAGCAGCAAGGGTCGGAGCAAGAGGAGGAAGCCGCAGTCACCGGCGGCTCCTCTGATGCACCTGGCAGCCAGTCCAAGGCAAATAAACCCAAGAAGCCTTGGAAAGGTGAGTCGCATGAGGTGCATGGCCTTGGCGCATCACGTTGTCTGAGAGAGTGTGCCTGCAAGCGCTATGGTGTAATCTAGTGTAATGTAATGTAATGTAATGCATCTCCTTCTGTAACTTCACAAAGTCATTGAGACTATATGGGTGCTACTCAGGGGAGTTTTGTATAGTGCACTCACAGCCTAACTGGCTTTCGGTACGCATTCGGTAGCCAATAGGCTTCGTCTCACGGAACAAGGAGAGAGTGGGAAACATAGCAGAGTCAGGAGAGCAGTTGAGGTAGTGAGTAGCATGGAAGTAGCAGCTCAGGACCGCTGAAAAGGATGAGCCATAGTCGGCAGCATGAGAGTAGTTGTCGTTTCGTAAGAATTGTGGAAGCAAGTTCCACAGTCTAGCACCTGCAGAGCTAAAGCTTCTGTCACCAACGGTCCTTAAGCAGAGGAATGGAACAGCTAATTTATTGTCCACACAGGACCTGAGGGCGCGAACAGGCAGAAACTGGTGCAGCAGTTCAGGTAGGTATGAAGGAGCCAAGCCGTGGCGGGCCTTGTTGGTCAGCGCAAGAACTTGATGGTGTCTGAGAGAGAGAGAGAGAGAGAGAGAGAGAGAGAGAGAGAGAGAGAGAGAGAGAGGGAGAGGGGGGAGAGAGAGAGAGAGAGAGAGGGGGAGAGAGAGAGAGAGAGAGAGAGAGAGAGAGAGAGAGAGAGAGAGTGCGTGCAAGCGCTATCCGCTATCCGCTATCAGCCAGCTGCACACATGCTGAACACTGTGATGTGATAAGCATAGCTATGAGCTTCACTCATGTGGCTTGGCTTCAAAGGCACCGCCGGATTATGAGAGCCTTCATGCCAAACTAAACAGCTGTGACCTAATAAGTTAACAATGCTGGGTGCTGAGAGGTCACACAGCTCACAATGGGTGTCCTCAGCATCTCAGATGACTAGAGAGAGAGGCACCGAGAGTGGACAAGTGCCTGAGACGATTGGCTGCTGCCATCCATCGCAGCAGTGGTGGCCTTTGAGGGACTTTGAGGTCTGGCATGAAGGATGCTGATGGAGGGAGGAGGCAGCTCAGCCGTCGTCGCTGCCTGCCAACCTGACCAAACGCCTTCGTTCAGACAGAGCAGGCAGCGATTCATCGGGTGAAAGAATTCGACGTCTCCAGGGAGAAGGTAATGAAAAACGCAAAGGTCTACCTATTCAGTGGCCTCATTTCCCCTCGGTCGAAAGAGTATCGCCAACCCCCTTGCTTGCAGGCATTCGACCTGTACAATGAAATTGAAGCACACATAGCAAGGGCACCAAATGAAAACAATGCTTTTCATGATTCCGATTTAATAAATGCAGCGGACCCTTTCAATTCACTTAAAAGTTGTACTTGGGCATAAGCTAAGAAATGCGAAAGCTGCAACGCACCAACAATTACCATTTCCTAAACGTATACTATCCCCAGTCACCACGCCCAAGAGCAGCTAGACGACTGTCTTTATGCTAAGGGCGATTTGCAGGGTCATTGCATCAAGCAGGGCTTAGCCAAGGTTTCACCAAGGGGGTCAAGCTTCGTGCCATTGATGACTAAGGCCAAGGTGAATGCATTAAATGGCCGAGTTTGTGGGCTTGAGCCCTGCAGCATATGTAGTGCACATGTATCGAGATTAAGTTCTCTTATAGCACTGTAAAAGCTGATTATATTTATTTATTCTTTTAAGAGTATTGCAAATTGGCAAGGCTCTCGTGAGTTACAACCAGAAGAAGATTGCTGTGACTGTTATCACCGATAACCTCCAAGAGATCCTACCCCTTAACGCCAGGCCAGCCAGTACTCCTGCCATTATAAATTAATAGCAAGCGAATCTCTAAGGCATCAGTTTGCCTCCAGTGAAGGTACAGGTCATAGCATGCAGGTTGCTGCTGCAAAGCTAGTTGACAGGAATACAATTTAGGCGGCTACTAGATGAATGAGCAGTGCTTGCACGGATTCTAAAAGGGTAGCCACTTTTGCCCACAAAGCCACTCTTTTGTAGGTGATTAGGCTTCTAACTCTTTGAACCAGCAAATACTGAACAAAGGTATATAGAGTGCATTCATCGGTTTTGGTTGGTAACAATGTACCACGTTCATGCACCATCATCAAAATGACGGTTTCAACGATAAGGTCTTCAGAAAGCGATATTCAGCAGCAAAGGGTCATCGTTTGGGGTGCTTCTGTAGCAATTCGCTAGGGGTCGTGCGCTAGCCGCATGTATTTACATCAGTTAGTCAGAGCTAGAGATGCATCTGCTCCGCACAACTTTCTCAGATCCTTAGTGACCTTGTCTTGCTTGCAGTCTTATACAGGATTCGGTGTATGCATCTAGCCATATATCAAACTAACTTGTAGCCCCGATAGCCTACTTTGCTGCATGAGCATGCTGACCTAATGAGAACACTTTGTTTCTTTATGCATGCATGTCTAGGCATGACATGCAACACTCGGTTATTTCTTCTCTTGTATTGAGTTTTAAAGCATGTGAGCAGGGATTTAGTTGTCGTATGGTGCAATACAAAAGGCATTTCACTGTTTAAAGTATTACACAAGCGTATCATGAGGCAAGACATCAATTTTGAGCTACTTCAATACAAAGCAGAACACTGTGAATGAGATTTTGCAGCCATACATTTGTATTCCAACCAGGCAATGACCCGAAGTACATGGTTAAGCTTGTTCAATATATTTTCAAAACCACTGAGGAGTTTTGTTTACAGTCTATTAGGCTAACAGAGCTGCCTGCTGCCACTAACCACATTTGCATGCTGACCCTGTGCATGTCACCCCTAACCATATTATTCATTTCGTTTGTTTTTCAAGCATGATTTTACTTACCATTCAATTGCATTTCACTTTGCAGCAAATGTAAAGCGCCTAGAGAGAGATTAAGTTCTCCGAGGGCTCTTTATCAAGTGAATTATGACTATTATTATTATCAACCTCAAGCATTAAATCCGATTGACAATATCTCTGTAGAATTGATAGAAGGCTCAGATCAGTCGTAGTGCATATAGCATCTAAAGTATAGCTTTTCTACATGTTTCCGGAAAGGTTAAGTTTAGCTGATTTAACAGCCTCACTTATATACGGGCTGAGGAGCCTTAAGGATTGCCACTACTGCTTTCAGTGAGCAATTAGGATCACCCCCTGCAGAACTCAGAACCCACGATCTGGGTCGTTAAGCGCTAATACCTTACCCCTGGGTCTCACTGCCTTCGCGCCTCTCGCTTCGGCTTTCCCTGCTTCGAATTCCAGGCTCATGCTCTCTGGAACTGCAATAGCTGCTCATCAGAGTTGGTGGGATTTGAGTTGTGCTTGCAAACACGATTCGCCTAGCTGGTTTGGCCCAGTGGCTTAGGTGCTCGCCTTTGACGACCGAGGTCAAGGTGAATGTATTTGATTACCAAGGTAGTGGGCTCGAGCCCTGTGGCACATGTGAAGCGCCTGAATAGAGATTAAGTTCTCTCGGGGTGCTATGCAAATTAGTTATATATTTTCTAAGCATCCTCGGACTGCCGAGCACCGGACCGACACCCAGCCATCCTGCTTGTGCATTGACGCTGGTGCAGCATGCGGTTACGTTCCTGCCTAGTGTTGGCCAGCAGCCGTTCGCTTTCGTGCCTGTACACACCGCAGCGGCGCCCACTGCAGAGTGCCACCAAGTGTCCAGCTGGTCATGCTATTATTCATGCCTGCCATTTTCGCTCGAGCTTTTCGCTTTCGCTCGAGCGACCGAGATGCTGACCCTACTTGAACCGTGACTTATGCATGCCATATGCCCAGGGATTGGTGGCAAGGGCAAGCTCCGAGTCGGGCGCTCAAAGATCAGCACGTGGGAGGAAAGTGAGTCGGAGACACTGCGGTCGCCGGTTACTTCGCCGACTACCAAGGAAGGCGAGAGCTTTGCTGCACCATCTGCAGCAGCAGCAGCAACAGCTGCTGCAGCAGCAGAGGCAAGCAACAAAGGGAAGCCAGGAGTGGGTACAACTGCCTCGGCGGCCGCTCTCAGGGCTCACCATCATCATCAGCAGCAGCAGCAGCAAGGCGGCAAGAGGCACCACGACTTTGCAGCAGCAGCTGCTGCTGCTGCGCCCCTGTTTGCTGCACACAAAGGAGCCGATCTGCAGCAGCAGCAGCAGCAGCAGGGTGATGGCACCGCCAGAGCAGAGCAGGAGCAACAGCGTGCAGGTACGTCTCGCCGCCTCCTCCGTCTGCTCTCTCTCCCTTCTGCTGCGTTCACTGCGAGCTGACCGTGTGGAGTAGCAGGCTCGGCATCGCCGAGAGGTGGCAGCACAGTGAGGCCAGACTGAGCACCTGCTGAGCAGCTCTCGGGCTGTGGCAGCGCTCGGGCTTGTCGTCGCTGACGTTGCTTAGTCCCGAAGCACAGCCAGCCAGCCGGCGCACTGCATCCGGGTCCAGGCACCTACCTCCGCCGGATTATTTTTGCAGCATGGCCTAGCGAGTTTTTCGTTTAGCTGACCACAGCTGGCGACTGCTGCAGCATCTGTATATCGCCGGCTCATGGTCCGCTCAGCGAGCTGCCGGCAGCCCAGCTGCCTGAAGGATCGCACGGCTCTGGACTTGGAACACCTGCACTGTCCCACATCCATATGAGCTTTCTGATGGCTCTCCATATGCTTGCAAAGTTTTCCTGTGCACCCTCGTCTCAGCTTAGCAGTCCATACTGTGGAGCAAAATTGTAGCCAGTCGTACCTCTTGTAGCTATGTTGGCAAAGTAAAAAAAAAGTTATGCATTTTTCATTGGTGAGAACTCATTTCATCAGGCTCACATCCCCCAATACGATAAGCCAGACGTTGTCTGCGCAAAGCGGCAGTTAGGGCAATGCAGTTTTATGACATATATCGAGCAATAGTTTGCTAACTTGATCTTGCAATTTATTGGCAACAAATTTGATCCCCCTGGCTTTGCACTGGGGCTGACGATTCGTGATGTCAACTGATTGGCTGCTCTCAAGAGGTTGCAGCATGCTAAGGATCCTATGGGATGCTTCTGATGCCATGCATAAGTCAACGCTGAAGCAAAAAACAAAAAATTAGCCTCACACTCATAAGGTTTGAGAGGTGCAATGTTAGGATTCAAGCTAGTTTGCAGGTTGCAGCATTTTGCTGCAGCATGAAGTGCATGACACCCCCAATTGTGCTTGTGTGCATGTGTGTGTCTGTATGTGTGTGGGGGGGTGTTTGGATATGCAAGTGTTTATGTGAACAAGTGTGCAAAAGATACAATATAATTCATTTGTATAGCGCCCCAAGAGAACTAAATCTCTATTCAGGTGCTTCACATATGCATCAGGGCCCGAGCCCACGACCTCAGCCAGACCTTAGTCGGGGCAAGCACCATAACCACTGGACCAACCCAGCTCGGCAAGCATGCACATATGTGAGTATGTGTGTGAGTGTATGTGTGTGAGTGTATGTGTGTGTGTGTGTGTGTGTGTGTGTGTGGGGGGGTGTGTGTGTGTGTGTGTGTGTGTGTGTGTGTGTGTGTGAGTATGTGTGTGAGTGTATGTGTGTGAGCACGTGTGTGCACAAACATTGTGTGTGTGTGTATGTGTGTTTGAGTATGTGTATGAGTGTATGTGTGTGAATGTATGTGTGTGTATATGTGTGAGCACGTGTGTGCGCAAACATTGTGTGTGTGTGTGTGTGTGTGTATGTGTGTGAGAACGTGTGTGTGCAAACATTGTGTGTGTGTGTGTGTGTGTGTGTGTGTGTGTGTGTGTGTGTGTGTGTGTGTGTGTGTGTGTGTGTGTGTGTGTGTGTGTGTGTGTGTGAGTAGACATGAGCGTTCACGTGAGCATGTGCTCATTTGTGTGTGTACGCATGCGCGTGAGTCTGTGTGCGCGCAAGTGGGCGCATGTGTACTCACTTGGTTGTGTGTGTGTGTGTGTGTGTGTGTGTGTGCATGCGTGCACGTGTGTGTGTGTGTGTATGTGTGCATGTGTGCGTGTGTGTGTGTGTGTGTGTGTGTGTGTGTGTGTGTGTGTGTGTGTGTGTGTGTGTGTGTGAGCCTAACCATGTCTGTGTAAGTGTTGTACATTGTGGCATCCTTGGACGTGTGTGTGCCCACGTGTGTGCTCCGCTGCTGCCGATCAAGCCGGGTCTTGAGGGCTGCTGTTGCTAGCCACTTGGTCCCAGAGCTTGGCTCGTGGGTAGGCACGGTGGGTGAGTCTCTTCAAGCTGGCAGTATGCTGCTAAAGTGCCGGTGTTGGTTGCATGTTAATGCTAATTTGACACCTGGATGCTTATCGTAGTAGCCTGGGCTGGTCGTAAAACTGAGGGCTTTCTCTTTGAGCTGCATGATTGATTCATCTCCTCGGTCTGGCTGGGTACCAATCACAATGGGCTATCACGTGGCCCATTACAATAACTGTATTCGGTCGGTGGTGCCCTTGGACATTGTTGAATTGGACTGCTAAAATAATAGTGCTTACTAGTTTTGGCTGTTCCACTGCTGCTTTGAGCTATTGTGACCGTATTGTGAGTGAATTGTGGCCGTATTGATGTTTCTACTCGTGTTTTATTTTTCCCCTTTGTGGCAGCTGACGGCTGCAATGGGCTTCACTGGGCACTGCAGCTCTGCCCGAAGGCTCTGGCTGCAGCTGCTGCTGTGTGCTGCTGCCTCCTTGCCGGCTAGTCGTGCAGCCGGGACTCACTAGGTGCCCGGCTAGGAGAGCTGCTTCTCGGCTAGGCCTCGGCTACTCAGCACTCAGTGGACAACCGCAAAGGGAGCCCTGCAGGCTTGCCCTTGCTCCCAGCCACACCCCTTGTCTTAACAAAAATGACTGCTTCTGGAAATGTCAAGGTCCGGCCCCATTTTGGCAAAATGTTGGCCTTGCCAATGATGATGCCCTCTTTTCATGCACAGCTGTCCAGGTGAGCAGAGGTCAGGGTGGGCAGGCTCTGGGGCTCTGCATGCAGTGCCAGTCTGCTTTTAGCCTACACCAGCTGCTGCAGCTGCTGCTGCTGCTGCCGACAGCAGCAGCAGCAAGCTACAAGCAAGCTACAAGCAGGCTACAAGCAGGCCATAAGCACCACCTGCTGCTGCTTCTCGGTGACTACTGCTTGACCTACCAGAAGGTGAAGGTAGAGGCTGGAGATGCAGGCTAGAACTTCTGGGAGATGAAGTATCAATGAGTTATTTATCAAGACTGAACTGCTAGGGAGAGAGGGGCCTATTAAAGGATCCCTTAGGACCTGCTTGTGGTTGGCTTTTTAAGTGCATGGATATTGTTTCCAGCAAGGTCTGTTGCCTTTAGCATCCACCAGTACAATTTCTACTCACTGGGGCATGCATTCGGTAGTAGCAGTGGTCCCTTCCCTCTTAGCAAGTAAACTGTCACTTGTGCTGCTAATGGTCTTTCGAGAAAACTAAGGTTGCTCATTCAGTACAATCCTGACCAGTGCTGGATTAGCAAGTGCTGGTCATCCCTCATTGAGTGAGGCTAGTGGCTAGCAATTAACCGAATTCTTGAGGTAAACACAGATTGCTTCTACTCCAGCATTGGTGACTAATGTTGCTAAGCAGCTAGTTGAACATATTGAAAATAATGGAATGTCAGAAACATTTCAATCAGGTTTTAAGAGGCATCACTCTCCTGAAACTGCTCTCCTCCGTGTTAACAATGACATTCTACGTGGCAACGACGACGGGAATGTCACTGCCCTAGCTCTGCTAGATCTGTCTGCTGCCTTCGACACCATTGATCACGAAGTTCTGCTTGAACGATTGAGAACAACGATCGGTCTGGCTGACGAAGCACTGGCGTGGTTTAAATCCTACTTGTCTGATCGTGTTCAATCCGTGTCGTGTGGGGGTCAGGTCTCAGACATGAGAAGGGTCACCTGTGGAGTTCCTCAAGGGTCTGTACTTGGTCCCTTCCTGTTTTCTGTTTATACGCAACCTCTGGGAAGATTGATTAAGGTCCATGGAATAAGATATCACTTCTATGCTGACGATACTCAGTTGTATTTGTCATTTAAACCGTCGGAATCTGCTGCAGCAACTGAGAAACTGAATGCTTGCCTTGCCGATATTCGATCCTGGACGTCGGAAAACTTCCTGAAATTAAATGACGATAAAACCGAACTGCTTCTCATAGGACACCCTAAGCGTGTGGCTGGATTAAAAGGCTTTGCTGTTCTAATAGGTGATGCTATTGTACGACCTTCACCACGTGCTCGTAATCTAGGTGTCGTGTTCGACAGCTGCCTCAATTTCAAAAGCTTCATTCATAAGACTGCCTCTAGAGCTAGCCATCACATCCGATCCCTATCCAAGATTAGAAGCTGTCTCCCATAGTGGCTTGTAAAAAATTTAACTAGCTCTTTAGTTCTGTCTCGGCTTGATTATTGTAATTACCGTTTGGCTGGGCTACCAAAGAAAGCTATTATGCCACTACAGCGGACTATGAATATGGCTGCAAGGCTGGTCTTCAAGTCCCAGCGGTTTGAGCACGTGTCACCTTTGCTAAAAGAGCTAGGATGGTTGCCGGTTGAGCAAAGGATACAGAGCAAAGTTCTTACACTGACCCACAAGGCCCGGCATGGCTTGGCTCCTTCGTACCTAGCTGAACTGCTGCATCAGTTTCAGCCTGTTCGCGCCCTCAGGTCCTGTGTGGACAATAAATTAGCTGTCCCATCCAGTCGTAGGCTGTCGTGCGTGCCTCCAGGGCAGACGATCAGTGAGTGACAACTCCCGGTGAGGAGAGCTGACTGGTTGTGGGGCATCCTGGGAGCTTCGTCGAGGGCGGCATCAGCGATGTAAAGTGTCAGCACGGGGTGGCACAGTGGGCAGCACAGTGGTGGCTGCATCAGGCTGTCGATGGCATTCGGCTGGGCCACGGGCACAGCAAGCTGCAGCTAGCATCTCTTGACAGGTGGCAGGCAGGGAGTGACAGAGTCCAGAGGTGGAGAGGAGGTGACTAGTAGGGTTGAAGCATAGTGGGCCGAGGAGGGAAGAGTTGTGAGGGCACCTGCATGTGCTCTCTGGCTAAGAACCTGCTCTGAGCTGACAGAGGCCAAAGGACAGACGGCATGGGAGGAGTGGCAGGTACTCCTAGCGAAACGTACCGCGTGCATTCCTAAGCAGTGCACTGAGTGCCGCCGAGGACTAGATGATGCGTGGGCAGCAAAGGCAGGGTAACTGTAGTGAGGTGCTGTGATGGTGCGAGAGATGAGAGAGGACAGAGAGAGAGAGAGAGAGAGAGAGAGAGAGAGAGAGAGAGAGAGAGAGAGAGAGAGAGAGAGAGAGAGAGAGAGAGAGAGAGAGAGAGAGAGAGAGAGAGAGAGAGAGAGAGAGAGAGAGAGAGAGAGAGAGCATTTGATAGGAGTGCTGGGCAAGCAGTCAAGGCAGAGAAGAGTTGTCAGGGGTGTGCGCCCCGGCGTTGCTGTGCCAGATCCGGAAGGCATTTTCAGGTCTTCTTACCACCACCGACACCCCCCTCGAGGCAGCTGCAGCTACTCTCACGGAGGTGGCAAGCTTTTTAGGTGCAAGCTTTATGGCAGTTCAAGCTGTGCCATCCAATCTGGGCTTGGCAATTGGGTAGGCTGGTGTGAATTCCGGGGTTGAAGGACATTAGGGGTTGGTGGAGCAGGTTCAGATGCCCTGTGGGTGTGGGTCAGGACAGGTAGGCCAGGTGTCAGAGGTCTACCAGAGGACTACCACAAGCACTGGTCAGGAGTAGCTCCTAAAGACTAGTCCAAGAGCTGGGTCGAGCAGTGGGAGGCTGTTCGAGGAGGCAGGCCGGTGGAAGCAGAGACTGGCTGGAAGGGCATGTCTAACTCTGCCTCGATCTCGGCCGGTAGCCTCACTGCCTCGATCTCGGCCGGTAGCCTCACTGCCTCGATTTCGGCCGGTAGCCTCACTGATCTCGGCAGCAGTCATCTCGGCATGCAGCAACACCAAACAGGCTGTGGCTGGTGGGAGGGAGGGCTCGGCTGTGGCCGCCTGTGCTTTGACCTCGGTGGGCCACCGAGCCCTGTTTATCCGAGGAATGTGTCTCGGTGGCAGCAGCTTAGGGAAGTTCTGGAGTCGTGGAGTTTGAGAGGAGTTCTGCTGTCGTGGGTGAAGTGGCCCGGCGACCTGCAGCTTGCTCGCTGGGCCCAGTTTGTGGCCCTTACACCAGCCTTGTGGCTGGGGGGGGGTCACCTGGCATACAGGTGGTCGCCGAGCCGAAACTCGTGCATGCCGGGATATATATATATATGGATCGATATATATATATATATATATGGATCGATATATATATATATATGGATCGATATATATATATATGGATCGATATATATATATATATATATATGGATCGATATATATATATATATGGATCTATATATATATATGGATCGATATATATATATATATGGATCGATATATACATATATATATATACACACGTGTGTATAAGGGGAAAAGCTCAAGCAGACAAGATTCGAGGTGGCTGCTGGGTCTTATCCCAAGGGTAAGGGGCTAGCTCTTAAACGTAAGGAGTCAACGGGTCGAATCTTGAAACAAGTGATTACATTAGTCTAGCTGTAAGTGGGTCATTACTGAAAATGCCCTTCTGTCGCTATATAAATGAGACCGCTGAATCAGCCAAACTACTCACTGTTATAAAGACAGGTTTCGGTGTTTAGGCAATTTCGTTGACACAACCCCGTGAGAGTTCTTTGTGTAATCGCCATTTGTCAGTCGGCCAACGGCGACGGTATGCAGAGACCGGCACTTGCTTGGCAAAGTAAGCCATCGCCCATGCAACTATAGCCGCTGTCAAAGAGCATAATTTCTTCAACGTTTTTCAACTTTTCAGATATTCAGTTGTCTCGAAGACAAGGCGATCAAGGTGACAATTGTTGGCGAAAAATCGACAGCACCTCTTCTTCGGACTGCGAACAAGAAGGTGACAATAAAGCTGCCAGTAAGGCTGACGCAGGGGCGACGGCTAGCAGTGGCTATGCTAGCAATCGACCCGGCTCCGAGGCGAACGGCGAGCCAAAGACGCAGCAGCTTGAGGCCGACGGTGCAAATAAGGGCCGACCAGGCCGAAAGCTGAAGCTGCGTCTCAGAGCCTCACTCAAGCGGATATCCAGCAATCTGTCTCGGGCGTTTAAGCACAGCGACAGGCTAAATGCACAGGTCACACTGGCGACGCCCCCAGGTAACCTTTACTCCTCGGTAAAGCGGTTCGAAAAATAGAGCCGCCATAATTTTTTACAGATCTCGCATCGAAGCTCCCAGCAGGCTGGGCTTTGGCGCCACGAAAAGGTTGCTAGGCTAACTTGAAGTCGTAGTTGACCAATTGTTCGGGTACATAATTCAAGAGGAGAATACAGTGGATGTTACTGGGTAGACTGAGTTGGTGCGACTGATAAATATGGATGCAGTCGGAATTTTGGCCAGTTATTTAGTGCACTACTCTCGTGGGCAGTATTCGGCAGAAGTGATCTGGACAAGCATGCTGCATTTAGGCTCTCTATGAAGCGAGATTGGGTGTCTTTTGTTCCGACTTGTGGTGCTTTCGTAATTGTACTTGATTAAGTGTATGCTACTAGCCATATATGTTTTTGATCTTCGGCGATGAGTGAGGTCATGTTTGTTAACCGTGCTGGCCTAAACATAATGCACGTTTGCTTTGGCAAAAACGATAGAGTGCATGTCACTAACCCTTGGTTATTGATTCTCGTGAAGCAAGGTAAACAGCGCCAGGTTAAAGATTTAAGTTCTCTTGGGGCGGTACTTAAACGACAAGTATTGGAACTATTATTTTTGCAAAAAGCCGAAGATGCAACTCTTTACTAGTTTTAAAAATTTACAGAAATTCACTGGATATAATGCATATAAGGACAGACCTAATACCACCCCTTGAAGATTGAGTCTGACACCGATAAATCTCAAGTTCAAGGGCTAAACCCTTGTCTAGCCGCGGATGCTTATATATGCCAATCCTTCTTTTGTCACTTGTAAGCTGCGTCTTGTTGGTCGTAACATTCAAACCCGAGCTCTGGCTCGGTCAGGTTTGCCGAGAGAAAGAACGCAAAAGCCAACTACGTAGGAGACTAAGGAGGTGATGACGTAGCGTCTGCAGCTGAGGTCTTTTTTCTGTTTTAAATTTAAGTTCTCAAGTTATCCGGAGAAACCTAGGAAAATGTTTGAAAAACGGTTGCAGGTTGCGATTCAAAGTTTGCAACTGCCAGAGGTTTCGCTATAGAGAAACAAATATGATCGATTCTTTCAACGAAGAAGGTCGACAGCTGATAAGCCACAGAGAGGCAATATGCAGGGTGCGAGGCCTTGTCAAAAATAGTTTTGACTCAAGCATACAGAGTGCATTATGTATACTGTCTCTTCATAGACCTCGAAGTCAGTGAATTAGCACATTGCCTTCACTGTCGAGTCGGCTTACTTTCAGCCGAGGAATGCTGCCAAAATCAGGGCCTGCTTTAAAAAGAACTCGACAAATAAGTGATTTCAAACATCTGTGAAATTACATCTAGATTGCTACAATTCCCTTGCATTCAGGACTGTGTGTAGGAGAGATTAGTCGACTGCAGACGATGGAAAAATTAGCAGCTCGTGCCGGTCGGTGGTCAACAGCACAGCTTCCACGGCACACACCGCTTCTAAATGATATTCTACACTGGCTCTTTATCGTTGGCAACGACTCGTTCTCTCAACTGGCCGACAGGTGGCACCCCACCGGCTCAAACAGGCCCTCCTAAGCTCGACCACCTGGGCTTTCCCCAATCGCTCACCCACCGCCTGCTTCTCGGGCTCCTGGAGTTTTATGCAGTTTGTCACAACCTGAGCCATTTCGACTACTGATCCGCTATCCTCAATTAGCCTAAACGGCCTTAGTTATGGCTCTGCTAAATATATCTAGTAGTAGGCTTGGTTATTATTTATCGAATTAGCAATGTAATGTAACTATATCCTCAGACTACTTTGAAAAGCCACAAGGACTAAGAGGGTATTATCGAGGAGAGTTTGTCAGTAGGACAATCGAAGAAGTTGTAGCTTGTTTGCTCGAATTAGTAGCTTGGATGTGGTAGCTCAGGACTGCTGGAGAGGGTGTGTCAAGTCGGCAGCACGAGAGTAGATGCCGTTGTCTACAGATTGTTGATGTGATTTCCTCGGATTAGGACCGGCAGAGCATAGCATCTGTCGCCAACGGTCTTCAAGTCTACGAATGGAACGGCTATTTTATTGCTCGTAGACGACCCGATGGGCACTAGTTGGATGAAACTGGCTCAGTTTTTCAGCTCTGGGTGAGTGGATGAAATTTTACTCTGTAACCGTTGATCGACTCCAAGCCATAGAAGCTCTTTCGGCAAAGGAGACACATGTCTGAACCTCGGAAACTTTTTGACTAGCCTTGCCGCCGTATTCATCCCCAGCTGTATAGGCTTAGTGGGTTTTTATTGGCCAAGCCAATAAAGACTTTCGGTTGTCCAACCAGAAAAGAGCCGCGGAGCTAGTTAAGACTTTTAGCAAGCCACGGCGTTAGACAAGCCATAATTTAAGAGTAGAATAGAACACAATTTCTAGCTGTGTAATCAGTCTCCTCAACCAAGCCTTCAAAAGTTTATCAGTTATCACAGAGGGCACCTAAAGTCCGAGTACCTTGCGAAGAACTCGCTACCAGCATCACCAAATAGAAGAGCAAATTCTCACTGTGTAGCGGCACATTTGGGGTGTCTTATGAGTAGCAGTTCGGTTTAAGGAAATCGGCCGATATTCAGGATTGAATGTCTGAAAAGCAAGCTTTCACTTTATCAGTCGCTGCAGTAGATTCCAAATTTGTAAATTACTCATGCATCTGGGTATCGTCAGTATGCAAACGATAGCATATCCCGCAGGCATGAATCAATAAACCAGAGGCTCGGTATAAAATGAGAACTGCAAAAGCGCTGTAATGGACCATTGTGGAGCTTCACAGATGACTGGGCTGCTTCGTGGACACGAGGATTGAAGACGATCGGACAAGCATGACTTGGTTTGGCCCAGTTATTAAAGTGTTAATCCCGATCAAGGTCTGCACGAGCTCGTGGGCTCAAGCCCCGAGGCCAATGTGAAGCGCCAGAAGAGAGTTTTAGTTCTCTTAGGGTACTATGCAAATGAATTATATTTTTATATGACGACCTGACCGAGTACCCTGTCTGCCAGATCGATCGCTAATCTCAGTCGTTCAAGTAGGATATCGTGATCAACAGTGCCAAACACAGCCTATAGACCAAATAGGGCTACGACAAGTAAGATTATCTTCAAAGTTGCTGCTTAGGAAGCTGTTGGGCAAATGGATGACAGCTGTTTTAGTGAGTGATTCATTTGAATTCCAACTAAAACTCTTCTGACACTTCATTATTCTGGATACATAACAGCCTGATTAGTGATGCAAGTAATTGTCTCCAGATCATCAATACTCACCAACAATGCTGATACTATTATTACTAACAGATTTAGATACACTGCATCGCCCTGAGAGCTTAGTCTCTTGTCTCAACACTTCAAACAGGCTAGAGCAGAAGTGGGTCGACTGTTCATTGTTGATATCGTTCGTAATTCTAGCACTGATGAGCTGATAAAGGGTGATTTACCCAGATGGAGTAGGTGTGGTGAGAATTTTAGTTTTTTGGGTTCCCTTTAAATATTGTCAAGTCAGGGAAGTCGTGAGGCATAGGTGCAAGATCTAGGGCCTAGGTCCATAGGATTGAAGATTGTCCATAGGCATAGTTAAGTAGAGTCAGAGGAGCACGTTTTGTGAGTATAAGCTTCAATAGTAAGTAGTGTGGCTTTGGGGTTCCCCACATTCGATGAGACATGCCAGCTGCTGTGCTACCTTCTGATCGATGTAGTGTAGGAGCAGGCTGTGCTAGCCCTCGATTGATGTAGTATGCTAGCTGGCTATGCTGTCAAGTCATTGATGTGGCACCCGGCAGTCGCCGGAAGGGAGGCTAGTCCGGTAGGCAAGACGGGTGGAGAGAGTCGAGCTTCCCCCTGCTATGTGTGCGTGTAGTTAAACAAGCTGGCGACTTTGGTTGTCAGCAGTCGTTAATGGCTGTGTGCGACGGCAACTAAACTTAGCGTAGTTCAGATAGCATTGAGTAAGAGAATTAAAGTACCTAGAAGTGAGTGCCTCGACCTTTAAGTCGATGAGCTGCTTTTCAAGGAGTCAGTGCAAGCCAAACAGAACTGATCTAATGTTACAGCTGAGCCATGCACTACAGACAAGTCTGCCCAGGAGCTGAGTTTTGCTTAAACTGTAAGCGACTCCATCCGAAGAAAGTCATTGTCAGCTCTGATCACTCACTATCAACGTGGAGGATCATGTACAGAAATCTTGGGGTTTGGGGCTAGTTGTAGGGCAAGTCTCTCAAGCTTTGTACCTTGACCGTGCTTCTTATTTACCCAAGTTCGGCTTAGAAGCTCTCTTGTCTCGAGACTTTTAACGTTTTTCTCTGTGAATCTCTGCAGCTGTTCCTCTGGCCAGCTGCACTGAAACGTATCAAGTTGTAACAGAAAAGAATTGTTGTAGAAGCTGCTGGGGACACGAGTACAGCAACGCCTCCACCAATGACAGTGAATGTTGCAGCCTTTAAAAATATAGGCGGCAGCATCAGTAGAGATGCCGAACAGAAGGTGCCAGTGAATCACCAAGGGGCAGGATACAACGCCCTCAACGCCTCATACGAATATGAAGAGAATTCCAGCAGCGACGATGACACTAATGATGATGTTGACGAGATGTCACAGCCTCACACAGTTGCTCGGTTGACCTTGTCAGTTCAAGCTCCTCTTCGAGACGGTGGTTTTAGGCCACTTTAGCAGATTTGTTAGCTTCCGGTCATTATGGCTGTCGTCGGTAATGGCTGAAGTTGCCAACTTTGCACAGTGTGGTGCATTGAGTTGTCACAATAATAATAATGTTATCTCGGTTGGCATTTCCCAATCAATTGCTGTATGTGTAAGTGGGGATGGACGGAACTGGTGCTGGTGGTGCTGTCTCATCAACAGCAAAGATAGCTTGTTAATTGAACTGTGATTAGGCTGAATAGAAAATTAAGTGCTTCGCAATATGTGCCTGGCCATGCGTCATTATGCCAGATCTCTTCACCCCGGATGCAGCAGCAGGCGCAGGTCTGATATTGTACTTAGTTACCTGTATGCTTTGTCACTTGCTGCTGTCAAGTTAGCATCACTGGCGCGACAATTTACAAGGACGAATGGAGGCTGCATGTGAGAACATTAAGAGGATTGGCAATTATGGTTCCTGCCGTACGCCACAGATTTCCAAGGGATAGCACTAGTTGTTTGGAAATGTTGAACAGCTTCCGGCGTTCTTCCATGTGACTGATAGCAATACATTTTGGTTTCAACCAAGAAAAGATCCCATAAATAACTGGTATTTGGTTCTTTTAATTAGGTCATGCTCTACTATGTCACTGTTTAGAGTATGGGGGTTAAAAGGCAATATCCTTCTAATGTGCATACTTGCCTAGTCGGAGATGGGCAAGGGCCCTGTAAATAGGCTAATAATTGAAGTTTCACAGAGGTTAGCTCATATGGGTATCTTGCATTTACAGCAGGTTCTGCTTGACAGTTTGACCAGTTGAGGTTCCATGTTCCGGTCACAGTCGCCTCGTAAAAAATGCTTACGACTCCGACACTAGCCAGCTGCAAAGTGCTCAATAATCAAGACTTGCCTGACGAACGATGGCAAAATGGAAAATGTGCCATTTATTTGCCGTCAAGAAACACGAGAGCACTGGAGATATTCTAATGGATGGAGCAATCTTCCGGCATACCTAACCTCCGAAACAATGCTGTAAGCTGAATAAGTTGAATGACACTGTAAATGGTACTTGGCCGACCGCATCATTCATGTGTACTACTACTACTATTGCTGCCACTGCTGCTACTACTGTTACTGCTACAAGTGCTACTGCTACAGGTACTGGTAGTGGTACTGCTACTGCTATTGCTTTGACTACTACTAAGATACTACTACTGCTGTTGCTATGCTATTGCTACGATTGTCCAGGCATCCATTTCCTTCGGCGGATTCTTCATTCAACCTAAAATTCCCACAATTCACATCTCCTTTTAGCATCTAAGAGTGATTTTTGGCACAGGTCTTCACGAAGTCTCAATGCCAACTCAATCTTAAGAGAGTGGAAGTCACAACAGGCGTTTTTGAATTTCATCTTAGGATCCTGCAGTCTTTTCTGAACTCAGTTAATCTTCTTAAAGATGCTATACCAAGGTAGCAACAGAGCCAAGAAGTTAAAGTTCGAAATAAAATCTAGTAGACTGCCAGCTACCTTTCTTGTTTCAAGTGTTCCATTAGAGTCCTCAGGCAGTTTCTCCAAAAGCCCTACAATGCTAATCAGTCCATCATCGATAGCTTTCACAGCTGGCACTCCTGCACTTCTGCAGAGTCACATTTGACAGTGATGACTAAGACTGTTTTCAGCTCTTCCCACCTCGGAGTTGATCTTGAAAAGAAAAAGTAGGTGCTTTTACTTGTTCCAAAAAAGTACAACTGGTTCAAAGAAAAATGACGAGAGACAAATTTGCTCCGACTATATCGTGATGGACAATGTCGGCTGACAAAATCGCTAGTTGATCGTGTACAAATCCGTGCCGAAAAATGCGCTCAGATAAAGTCACTAACTTGCAGTCAGGTAGTCAGCAAGTCGAAAGACATTTAACTATCCAGGTGTCTTGCTGCGATTCTTCCTACGTATAACGGGCGCGAATTAAAGTTCTCTTTGCAAGCATTGTCTCATAATGTTGACATTCAAATTAAATATTTTATAAACTATGGCATTTCAATCCACAGATTTTTTGCTACTCAAGTTCATTGTGATATTAGATTTAGCTTTTTCATAGTAAAATTTTTTATCAAAAGTATAGTGGCATTTAAACTGAATACGATTTTAGTGAAACCTGATATGAAATCTCAATGCACAGAGTTAGGCACTACGTAACTTAAAGGTATTATTACATTGCGCTTTTAATCCTGTTTTGCCGATCGCGAATTTATCATCATGGTTATGTTCGTTCGGGCAAGATGTAGTGACTTTATCGAGATTTTGTCGGCGTGCATTCGTCATTCACGAATTCGTCGGATCAGCATGACAACAAAATTTTGTCGTGATGAACTTTTGCCAAATTCAAGTTGTGGTTGTCACAATTTAAAAAGGTTTCCTTCTCAATTCTGGACAGTATTCTCTTTTGGACACCAAAAAGTAGTCAGACATGACTGCTTTATTGTCGTATCAGTGAAATCTGCAATCTTGCAAGGAGATTTTGTCAGATTCGAGTTCTTCCAAGATTAGACCCTCAAGAGCTGCATCATTTTTGGCGTAGACTTGAAGAAAGCCCGCAAAGATTCATTGATTACGAATGATTTGCTGGCAAAATTAACATCTACATAATCGATTGATTTGAGACATCTGCTCACCGTGTGCCAAATTATTATTTAGTCAAACGTAATTCTTTAGCGCCTGTTACTTACGGCTTGAACCTCGTAATAAATGTGGCTGTTAAGTTGATCTCGAATTTGAAGACTTTGGGCATCATGCTTAATTTCGGAAGGATTTTGCATGCTATCGAATTTCCGGTTAAAGCAGATACATTTTGGATTGAAAATAGCTGGAACCATGAGTGACGTATCGCCGGGTGAGATGTTTAAATAGCGAACCACAGTCCACTTTGATTTTGCGATTCACAGTTATGTCTCCTACGTTAAACTTATACATCCGATCGAGCAACAGATTAGGACATCAGCAAATGCAATGCGCCTAAAAAGAGATTGAGTTCTCTGTGGGCGCTTTGTCAAACGTATCATTAAAACTATTATTATCCGTAATCACTTGTGATAGTACACTTAAAGACACCGGAGCCCTCGGAGATAGGATATCGTTCAGTTTGGGAATAGGCAGAGGTCGGGTGTTTGATATGCATCAGGGAGTCTTAAGCAGCCACGATCAGCTTGGTTCATGCTGTTAGGGGCGATTCTGTAAGGCACCAGGGAGAGATGTTGAGACTGGGTATGGACGAGTCCCGGCTGAGGCCCATCGTGGGGTACGTGTTTTGTAGCTTCAGCACCCTCAAGGAACTATTGCAGAAACATAGCACTCATAACATTGCCAGCACTTGCTCAAGCACGACCAATAATAATGAAGCCCTGATGCTTGGAAACGTGGCTAGCGACTTGAAGGTGCAGCACCGATGCCAGCAGGTATGCTGAAAGTAGTGGTACACGACAGCAACGAAGACCACCGTACCTTGAAGTAACAGTTCGACATCCATGGCATAGAGGGATCTATTTCACAGCGAGCCATGGTTAAAGGAGTAGAGAATCATCTACAGCATACAGCTCTCACATGACTCAAAACTGGCTCTGCCAGTATCTCTCCTGTTGTATATGCACAAAAATAGGTGTCCTGCTCCAAAGCAACCTTTCACTAGACGACCGAATCTGCTCCAGTTTAAAGTCTGCCCACTCACACCTAAAAGAAATTGCAAAAAACTCGGGCCGGCTTCGACAGGGATACCACATCTAAATTGATCCATGCATTGCAGCATCCCGTTAATCGACTTCTGCACCTCTGCTTGCTTGTGCAATCAGCCTGTACAATAAGACACTTGCAATCGGTGCAAAACTCTGCAGCTAGGCTTATTTGTCGTGAGTGTCACAGTTGTCACATCAGACAACTTCTTGCCGACCTGCACTAGCTCCCAATCCAGCAATGCATCGAGTTCGAAGTTCTGTCACTCTATTTTAGGTCCCTTAATTCTCTGACTCCAGTGTACCTATGTACCTATCAGATATACTCCACCTCCAGGCTAGGCTTCATGCCTGCAGATCCTTGGAATCAAATCGTTTACCTCGTACGAACCTCAAATCGTCTGGAGGCTGCTGTCGTCTTTAGCTCGTATGGTCCCAAAGCCTTGAAATAACTCCCTACTGACGTCACAACACCTCGACTCTAATAATAATAATAATACCTTTGATATAGCGCCCTCAGATAACTCAATCTCTTTCTTAGCACTTAAAATTTCCTGCAAAGGAAGCACGATCAAATGGTCAGAGGTGGCATGCTCAACAAACGACAAGATCAACATGGTCAGGAGTGATATACACAGGGTCAGCATTTAATATGGTTAGTGGCAGAATGCAAAGTGTCAGCACTCATAAGTTCAAAACGGTACTCTCCTACTGCCGACTATGGCACATCTTTTTCAGCGATCCTGAGCTGCTACTTCTATGCTACTCACTACCTTAACTGCTCTCCTGACTCTGCAATGCTTTCCACTTTCTCTTTGTTGCGTGAGACGAAGTCTGTTGGCTACCGAATACGTACCGAAAGCCGCTTAGGCTGTGAGTGCGCTATACATGACTCTCCTGCGTAACACCCACATGGTCTTTATGACTTTGTGGAGTTACAGATGGAGATACATTACATTACATTACTAATGGACGAATCATGGGGACCCAATAAATGCGGTGACAAATAGATGTGTTTTTTGTTTCTTTTTAAACGTGGGCAAGTCAGGGATGTCATGATGCAAGTCGGGAGTAAGCTCCAGGCTTTGGGAGAATACGAACTACAGACACGGTCTCAAAGGATTTGAGGTTTGAACGAGGTATAGGTAAGCGACTAGATGGCGAAAGGCACTTGGTAGGATACTAAGCTTGGTGGGTGAGTAGATCTGATAGGTAGGCTGAGCCAAAGAATGAAGTGACCTAAAAGTGAGTGACACAATTTTTAAGTCGATGCATTGCTCGACGGGAGCCAGTGAATCAATAAGAAGTGGTTAGATGTGGCAACTGAGATGCTCACGACAGACAAGCCAAGCTGCAGAGTTTCGCACCGGCTGTAAGCTCCTGATTGCACAGGCTGGTAGACCAGCAAGCATTGAGTTCTAGAAGTCAAGACTAACTGTCACAAGTGCACAGAACAATTGAGAAATTTGAAGAGGATAGCTACGCAGCTGTTTTTGACAGCGTTTAATGGGGCCTTATGATCTTTCCTTTATGTACGTGTGCACACTGATACTGTGCAGGTTGCCACAAACCACATTTATATGTTGACACTGTGCATGTCCCCTAGCCATGTTAGGCTTGTTGCCACTGTGCATGTTAACACTAACCATTTGACCATGCTTCTTTTAAAGCAATTTTAAGTGCCAAGACAGATATTGAGTTCGCAGATGGTGCTATGCAAATATATTATTTTTATTTTAACGCCGAGACGATGCCCATTTAGGGGCTCATTCACACAATGTCGGAGAGACACATGATACACTCAAGACGAGTTGTGATTGTGAGGACGGCTGTATTATACGCAAGTGACGCATCGGGCGAGAGTACACACGAATGTGTAGTAGCAGTCCTGTAAGCAGCTCTGGAGCATGTGGAGGGAGGAGACAGAACGACAGGACAGAGTCCCCCCAGGCCGCTGGACAAGCAGACGGTAGGAGGTCCTGTAGCACAAGTGAGGTCACACGACTCAGATGGTCCATCCAATTTAAAATCTGGCTTGGTTAGCGGATACGGCTTCACATAGTACCAAATGAGCTGGTGCCCAGCCAGCCAGCCAGCTTGGTTGGGTCGAGTGGCTTGAGTCAAGCTGGTGCAGAACAACAATACTGCTTGAAGCACGGTCTAGAGCACAGCGCCTGCCTGGCTCAGAGACTAATGCACAGCTGCACAACTTAATGAATGTTACACGCTTCGGCTTTCATGCTGCATCACATTGAAGTACTATAACAACAGTTCCAAGCAGATATAATTAAAGATTCTCGAATAATAAATACTTTGGCCATTAAGATCTGGCTGATTTAGAATGCCGCGTTTAGACACCATCAAGAACTAGTATCATACTTAATACGCAGTGAACGTGCGCTCTGGACCGAAGCACAAGGAGAGTTGAGAATCCGCCGCTACCGCTATCGTCAGGCATTTGCTGGGTTTCAATGGGGGGGGGGGGGGGAGGAGGATTGGGGTCAACCAGTTCTTCGACATCAACTACAGCGATTCCAATGATTCCTTAGTGCTAAAGAGGCTTCGCACTGGCGTCAGCATGGTGCCCAACGATCTGGTTGCTGCTGGACACTATTCGCCCTTTGACTTTGTGTGCGTTAATTGTGGACGATCTTCAAAGTCCCTATATCGACGTTACTCGAATGCTATCATTCGGATAACCCACTGCGTACGTAATGTTAATCCGCGTATCTTTTGCGTCCGACAGGTGTACCGGTTCGATGTTGTCGCTGGTAAATTATAAGTCGGAGACGGATATTTGCAGTCGAAACAGTCCAAACTACTCTTAAACTCAAATTGCAATTAATTTATAACCGATAGCCTCCTTTCAGTGTCGTATTGCTTCAAATTTTCAGGATGTTGTCAAAACGCTCGTCAATCCCGGTGGCGTTTTATTGGTTTTAGGAATTTTTCGAGACATAATAATAATAATAATAATAATTCACTTGATAAAACGCTCTTAGAGAACATAATCTCTCTCTAGGCGCTTTACATTTGCTGTAAAGTGAAATGCAATTGAATAGTAAGTAAAATCATGCTTAAAAACAAACGAAATGAATAATATGGTTAGGGGTGACATGCACAGGGTCAGCATGCAAATGTGGTTAGTGGCAGCATGCACAGTGTCAGCACGCATAAGCACATCAAGGACGAATCACAGGGACCCACTTAATGCTGTCCTAAATAGGTGTGTTTTTAGGTTCCTTTTAAATGTGGTCAGGTCAGGGGATGTTCTGACGCAGGTCGGGAGGAGTTCCAGGCTTTAGGAGCATACGAACTAAATGCACGGTCTCCAAAGGATTTAAGGTTTGTATGAGGTATTTCTAGACTTTTGGATTCCGAAAAGCAGGTGGTACGAAGCTTGGCCTGATGGGGTAGTATATCTGACAGATAGGCTGGAGCTATAGAATGAAGGGACCTAAAAGTGAGCGACAAAACCTTGAAGTCAATCCGTTGCTTGACTGGTAGCCAGTGCAGGTCGGCGAGAAGTGGAGACATGTCGCTTCTCATCCGACAGACCAGGCACTTGTGCAGTTTCACAGGTGAAGGTCCTGGTGGTTCACCCCTGTGCTCCATTTGTGCATTCCCTCCTCTGCTAGAGAAGGTCACTTCTTTGCTAGCAATACCGAGGTGTGCTGCTTATCAGTCGTGAGCGTCGCAGTTGCCACATTCCACCACTTCTCACCGACCTGCACTGGCTCCCAGTCAAGCAACGAACCGACTTCAAGGTTTTGTCGCTCACTTTAAGGTCCCTTGATTCTTTGGCTCCAGCCTATCTCTCAGATATACCCCCCCATCCGACCAAGCATCGTACCACCGGCTTTTCGGAATCCAACAGTCTACAAATACCTCGTACAAACCTCAAATCTTTTGGAGACCGTGCATTTAGTTCGTATGCCCCCAAAGCCTGGAACTTCCTCCCGACCTGCTTCAGAACATCCCCTGACCTGACCACATTTAAAAAGAACTTAAAGACACCTATTTAGGACAGCATTTAGTAGGTCCCTGTAATTCGTCATTGAAGTGCTTATGCGTGCTGACACTGTGCATGCTGCCACTAACCACATTTGCATGCTGACCCTGTGCATGTCACCCCTAACCATGTTATTCATTTTGTTTGTTTATCAAGCATGATATTACTCACCATTCAATTGCATTTCCCTTTGCAGCAAATGTAAAGCGCCTAGAGAGAGATTGAGTTCTCTGAGGGCGCTGTATAAAGTGCATTATTATTATTATTATTAGTGCATGCTTGCTCACTCACTGACTCAGCTACCGTGTGTCATTGCTTGCATTAAAAGGTAAGTGCCCCCGGTTTGGCCCAGGGGTTGAGGTACTTGGCTTTGATGACCGAGGTGGAGGTGAATGCATTTGATGACCAAGGTCGTAGGCTTGAGCCTTGTAGCATATGTAAAGCACCTGGATAGAGATTACATTCTCTTAGGGGGCTGCACAAATGGATTATATATATATGTATATATATATATATATATGCATATATGTATATATACATATATACATGTAAAATATATATCTATTCAAGTCGCTTAGCAGTCTTTATAGCTCTTAAGTGCCCACATACATGGCAGTGCTTCAGAGAAAAACAGACTGCTAATGACAGACTGTTTCACCTTCGACTCGTTTCTACAAGCCTTTGCTGTGTCTGCATGCATCGTCTTCAGCAAGCCTCTCAAGAATGCTAACTTAGTTAAAGTCTCACTACTAGCACTGTTGAAACGCTCAGCAGCCTTTGATACCGTTGATCACCAAGTCCTTCTTGAGCACTTACCGTCTTGCACCATTAGCCGTGCGATCTCAGTGGAAGATAAATAGAGCACGAATGTCAACCATCACCGATGTCGTCCAGGAACATCATCCAGAGAGCCTTTCAAAGCATGCCATACAACGAAATACCCAACATTTTGCTCTTAATAGGCTTCCTATTGCCTTGGCACGATCGAGGAGTCTATTCTTATTCAGATGTAGTTACTGTAACTGCATTCATCCCACCCAACCTCCCAGCCAACCACACTCTCTTAACTTTTAGAGCTAATTACTCCAGAGAGTCAGCATTGCTCCGGGTGTACAATGACCTACTTAGGAATGCAGACATGGGTAGAGTGACTAGGTCTGCTTGTTTTGCTCGATCTTTCGGCAGCTTTTGATACTATCGATCACCAAGTCCATCTTGAGCGCCTCTCATCTCACCTGCGGATCACTGGCACTGCATTGCAATGGTTGAAGTCCCATCTCGGTAGGAGATTCCGGATTGTTGATGTGAATGAACAAAGATCATCCGAGGTACCTCTAAAATACGGAGTACTTCAGGGCTCTGTTCAAGGTCCGGTTCTTTTCACGGTTTATACTCTCTCTTGCCGTTGCCATTGCTTAGCACAATCTAGGCATCACTTCTATGCAGATGACACTCAGTTGCATCTTTGCCTTGATCCCTCTCAGCCTTCGAGCACCTCAAATTCTCTTAACTCACTTGCTGCATGCATTGATGACATCCGATCATGGATGGCAGCAAATTTTCTAAAACTAAACGATGATAAAACTAACTTACTAGTAATAATAATAATAATGATGACTTGATAAAGTGCCTTCAGAGAGCTCAATTTCTTTCTAGGTGCTTTACATTTGCTGCAAAAGGAAACGCGATTGAATGACGAGTAATATCATGCTTGATAAACAACATGAATAATATGGTTAGGGGTGACATGCACATGGTCAGCATGCAAGTATGGTTAGTGGCCGCATGCTCAGTGTCAGCATGCATAAGCACAGGAAGGACAAATCACGGACCCACAAAATGCTGTCCTGAATAGGTGGATTTTTAAAGTTCTTTTTAAATGTGACCAAGTCAGGGGATGTTTTGATGCAAGTCGGGAGTGAGTTCCAGGCTTTGGGAGCATACCAACTAAATGCACGGTCTCCAAAGAATTTGAGGTTTGTACGAGGTATTGCTAAACTATTGGATTCCGAAAAGCAGATGGTAAGATGTTCGGCCTGGTGGGGGAGTAGATCTGAGAGATAGGCTAGAGCCAAAGAATGAAGTGACCTAAAAGTGAGAGATAAAACCTTGAAGTCAATCGGTTGCTTGACTGCTAGCCAGTGCAGGTCGACGAAAAGTGGTGTGATGTGGCAACTGTGACACTCACTACAGACAAACGTAGCTGCAGAGTTTTGCACCAGCTGTAGTCGCCTGATTGCACATGCCTGTAGGCCAGCAAGCAGTGAGTTACAGAAGTCGAGACTGGATGTCACGAATGCATGGATCAACTTGGACATGGTATCCTTATCTAAACAAGCCCGAATTTTAGCAATGTTATGTATCTGAAAGTAGGCAGACTTGATTGTGGCGCTGATGTGGTCGTCTAACGAGAGGTCACTTTGGAAAATGACACCTAGATTTCGAGCTGATTCAACAGGAGGTATGCTGGCAGAGCCAATTTTGAGCATTAGCCTTTCAAATTTCTGAATCACACTGGGTTTGGCCATAATTATGAAGTTGTTTTTATCATGTAGTTATGGGTCATCAATATAGATATGGGCAAACCAAGTGTGATGTACAAATTGGAAAGGCTAACCCTCACAATTGGTTCTGCCAGCATATGGCCTGTTGAACATGCAGGATATCTTAGTGTCATGTTCCAATGTGACCATTCATTGGACGACCACATCAGCTCCATACTCAAGTCTGCCTACTTTCAGCTACATAACTGCTAAAATTCGGGCTTGTTTAGATAGGGATACCACATCTAAGTTAGTCCATGCATTTGTGACATCCCGTCTTGACTTTTATAACACTGCTTGCTGGCCTACCAACATGTGCAATGAGGTGCTTAAAGCTGGTGCAAAACTCGGCAGCTAGGCTTGTCTGTCGTTATTGTTTCAGTTGCCACATCACACCGCTTGTGGCCGACCTGCACTGGCTACCAGCCAAGCAACGGATTGACTTCAAGGTTTTGTTGCCCAAGTTTAGGTCCCTTCATTCTTTGGCAGCAGCCTACCTATCAGATCTACTCCCCCACCAGGCCAAGCAACATACCACCTGATTCGGAAACTGACAATTTACCTTTATCTCGTACAAACCTTAAATCCTTTGGCAAGTGCCTTTAGTTCGTTGGCTCCCAAAGCCTGGCATTCCCTTCCGACTGCCGTCACGACATCTGACATGACGACAATTAAAAGAAGCTAAAATGCATGTATTTATTGCAGCATTTAGTGGGTCCCTGTGATTCGTCTTTTATGTTCTTATGCATGGTGACACCGTGCATGTCATCGCTAACCATATTATGCTATTTTTCATTGAGCATGCTATCATTAACTATTCGATCGTGCTTCCTTTGCAGCAAATGTAAAGTGCCTAAAAAAGATTGAGCTCTCTTAGAGTGCTGTAAGCACGTATTAATAACAATATTATTAACTTACTGCTTGCTGGTATTCCTTACTATACTAGGATGCTTTCAGCTGTTATTGAACACTACAGATAGACTGGCCTGTCGTGAAGTATCTGCTTCTTTGCACTCTTTCTCACCGGCTGCACTTCTTTCAGATCAAGCAGTTTATTGACTTCAAGGTTCTGCCACTCACTTTTAGGTCCCTCCATTCTCTTGCTACCAAATACCAACCTATATAAATGAAAAATAATAAATAATATAAATAACCAATACCTACTTATATAAATAATAAATAAATAAATACCTACAAATACATACTTGATGAGCCATGATGGCACACTAGGTAAGGTGGTTGCTTTCACGACCTCGGTCCCGAGGTCGTGGGTTCGATTCCTGTGGTGGGCGATCCTTTATCGCCACTGCAAGCGGTGGTGATAGCCGTAAAGGCTCTTCTGTCGCTTTACAAAAAGAGGCTGTTTAATCAGCTAGGATTTTTTTTATACCTATCCTAAATGCTTCCTACTTATTAGGCGTGGCGTCCAAGAGCCCCACTCACTGGAGTCAAGTTTTGTAGCTGTGCCTAACTAAGCTGAAATCCTTCAGAGACCATTCATTTAGTTCGTATGCACACAAAACGTGAAACTCACTCTCAACCGGAACGTCTCGACGTTCCCTGACATTAATGGCATTTAAAAAGAAGCATCAAACTAACCTGATCCTGATGCAATTACTTCGTCCTTACGAATCGACTTGTATATGCTTATGCACACTGACACCTTGCATGTTATGCATTAACAAAGTGCTCAGAAAGAGATTTAGTTATCTTTGGGTTCTATTCCAATTTTTATTCTTGTAATGTTTGTCTGCATCGTTCTGACATTGTAAATGTAGTCACTAACTAATTGATTTGCTTCCTTTCCATCATACGTACAATGCCCAGCAATGGGTTTAGTTATCCAAGTTCTGCATACATTTTGTTCAGTTATCATTATTGCTATTGTTATTTTTTATTATTCGAAGTTCGCTACCTTCGAAACACAGAATTCCTAATAGCTAAGCAGAGTGAGTGGCTGGGTTGCCACATTTCCTCCACTTTCAGCAGAGACATAAGTTAATACCGAAAGTATAATTATTCACCGAGTGTACTTTGTGCAATAATGTTTGGCATTTACCTCTTAACGAATTGTGCATGCTTGCATTCCTTGCTTCAATGACATGCATAGAGCTAGGATTTAGGTTTGTAATTGTGTTCAGAGTGTGAGTCTCAATCGTGGCCATGTGAAGTTGGCTTCATCGTTTGTAGGATGCCTGCGGTGCAGTCGTCGATAAATACATTGAATGCGACAGCTTGGTCATATTTCTGGACATGTTGCTTCATCGCATGCAAGCCTTTCGCCATGTGTATTTCAATACCACTTTCAAGGTTTGGCTCTTGCAAAAGCAACGTAAAACAACAAGGTCGTTGCCATGGCAAAATGATGGCAACTTTGTTGCTCATGATATCTAACGGATGGTTGAGCAAAGGAGCATGATGAGAGAGAGACAGACAGACAAGGGGAGAGCCAGACAGACAGACAGACACATAGAGGGAGATGTATACTTTCTTTTTATTTTATTGGGTACATCAGTTATCATTTATTCTTCGTTATTGTTCTCTAACTGCAAGTTGTTAAACTGAATGGAGATTCAGTTCTCGTTGGGCACAATTCAAAAGACTTATTATTAGTGTATGGCTTAATGTTTACCTAATGTTCGTTTTAGAGTCGTATATGATATTTTGAAAATTTCGTGATTCAAAAGTAAAGAAAGATACCTGTCACCATGTCCTACTAACTTTGCTTTGAATGACCAGGAAAGTGATAAATCTGAAATTTGCTCATTTAAACTTGACAGATACAGCTCTAACGACATATCTAGTTAACTAATAGTTGTCACTTTTTTATCAAGCATATTTTTCCTGCATACTAGTAAGAGGTAGCTCACATAGTGCCCTCAAACAGCAATTTTTCTATCCAGGTCCTTTTATTATTTGCTGCAAGAGAGCTGTCCAACGAAATCAAATTGTTATAAAACATAAAACGGTTCAGCGTTTGATGAATCTTCCTTTATGGTTAATCACTAGACGATGCACTCGATATATGGTATTGATTAGTTGTACTATGCATTAATACCCCGAAATTAATTGTATCTTACTTAGTCATACCTTCTGGGAATATAAACCGATACCTATAATAAAATTGGGTTGTTTTCTTTGTCAATCTGTCAACGTCTCACTGACATCGCCTGTCAAAAACAACCGTAGTGATATATTTATACTAATACTACGGCAATACATCAATGATACAGTTAAAAAGGGAGTTAATTTAGAAAATAGCATATTTAGCTAGAGCTAGCAGTCTCATTGCCAAAATCGAACATTAAAAAACTATAGCTTCACAGGGCTATGCACTTTAAGGGGTTTTCTCAAAGGGTGACATTGATATTTCTGGGTCCGACGATGATCAAGTCAATTTCAAAGACTTCCTTTGAGTCTACACCCGAAAGCTTAGAAAAGCCGGGGCTTCTTTTATCGCTCGAAAGTTGAAGTCTTTCCAGTCCGACCCAAAAATAGATTTGTAAGTCGGTAAACAATTTGCTAATCAAATTTAAGTGGCCTCACTCCCCAGGTATTAACGACTCTGCCTGCAAGTTTTCAGCTGTCTTAACTTGAAGAATTGTGCACACTTGTGCCTCCATAAAGCCCCCTCCTATTAAAGCAAATGGTGTATCACAACCTGTAACTTTCCTTTAACAGATTTCTGAGGTTTGTTCATGCGATATGGCTACCCTAAAACAGTCTAATAATAATAATAATAATAATAATAATAATAATAATAATGCACTTGATAAAGTGCCCTCAGAGAACTCAATCTCTCTCTAGGCGCTTTACATTTGCTGCAAAGAGAAATGCAATGGAATGGTGAGTAATATCATGCTTGATAAATAAACAAAATGAATAACATGGTGAGGGGTGACATGCACAGGGTCAGCATGCAAACGTGGTTGGTGGCAGCATGCACAGTGTCAGCATGCATAAGCACATCAAGGACGAATCACAGGGACCCACTAAATGCTGTCCTCAATAGGTGTTTTTAAGTTCTTTTTAAATGTGGTCAGCTCAGGGGATGTTCTGAAGCAGGTCGGGAGGGAAATTTAGGCTTTGGGAGCACAGTAAACAGAGCTAGTCTCCTTAAGACCCTATCCATCCCCTCTTTGGTCTTCACTGGCTGACAAACTTAGCCCAACCAAGAATTTAGATTTCAAATGCTTTTCTGGAAATAATAATAATATTAATAGCACACTTGATAAAACACCCTCAGAGAACTCAAATCTCTTAGTAGGCGCTTTACATTTGCTGCAAAGGAAAAAGAGGTTGTACCCAAGCACTTCAAATTGGCTATGGTTAGACCGGGTACTTAAAAAAAACCTGGATTATATGCAGACGACCCAGGAAACTATCGGCCAATTTTGCTTCTTCTCAGTGTCAGACATTCTTGAAAACACGGTCGCTAAGCCGCTTGTAGTACACATTGAAAAGAATTGTCAGAAAAATTTCAGTCGGGCTTCAAGTTGCAGTACTCCACTGAAACGGCTCTCTTTCGTGTAAACGATGACATTTTATGCAGCAACGATAACAGGAATGTCACTGCTGCTAGATCTATCAGCTGCCGTCAATACTATTGATCAGGTTATCCTGCTTGAACGATTGAGAACAGCAATTAGTCTTGCATACACAGCATTAGCGTAGTTCAAATTGTACTTGCCTGGTCGTGTTCAATGCCTGACCTGTTGTGTCAGGCATCATCCACCAGACCAGTCATCTGTGGAGTCCCACAAACGTCCATCCTTGGTCCTTTGCTATTCTCTATCTATACACAACTTCTGGCAAAAGTGATTTGAAACCATGGAATACGTTATTTATTTGCTGACGATGCTCAGCTGTATTTGTCATTTTTACCGTCGGATTATGCTGTCGATATCTGCTGCAGTGACTGATAACCTGAATACTCGCCTTGCAGACACTCGATCCTGGATGTTGGCAAATTTCCTTAAACTAAACAACGACCAAACGGATCAGCTAGTCAAGGGACACCCCAGGCTTATGGCCGGACTTGAAGACTTTGTTCTTCTAATAGGCAATTCTGTTGTGCAATCATCACCCTGCGCTCGGAGTCTAGTTGTCGCATTTGACAGCCACCTAAGTTTTTAAAAGATTCGTCAAGGAGACTGCTTCCCCAGATAGTCATCACCTCCAATCCATTTCCATAGAATATTAGGCACCGTCTTCCACAGTGGCTTGCAAAGAATTTAGCTAGTGCTAGCTTATTCAAGTCTTTTTTGTATAGTGACAGAAGAACCTTTATCGCTATCACCACTGCTTGCAGCGGCTCTAAACGATCGCTTACCTCAGGATTCGAACCCACGACCTCGGTCCCAAGGTCGTGAAAAGCAGCTGCCTTACCTAGTGTGCCATCACGGCTCACCAGCTCCCTGACTGTGTCTCGACTAGGTTATTGCAGTTCTATTTTGGCTGTGCTATCGAAAAAAGCCACTAGGCCACTGCAGGTTGTCATAAATATGGCTGCAAGGCTAGTTTACAAATCTCAGAGGTTGGATCGCTGTGTCTCCTTTGCTGAAAGAGCTTGGATTGCTGCTGGTTGATCGGCAGATACCGATACAGTTTTTATGATGACCCAAAAGGCCTGCCATGGCTTGGCTCCTCCATAACCAGCTGATCAGCTCCACCGGTTTCAGCCTCCTCATGCCCTCCAAGGACATTAGATTAGCTGTTCGGTTCCTTTGCTTAAAGACCGTTGTGGCAGAAGCTTTTGTACTGCAGGTCCTAGTCTGTGGAACTCACTTTCACAATTCATATGCAACGACATCTGCTCTCTCCTGCTGCCCACTATTGCACATCTTTTCCAGTCATCCTGAGCTGCTTCTCATTCTACTCACCACCTTCTGATCTCTTGATTCAGCTTTGCTTCTAAGTTTCTCTTCGTTGCGTGAGAGGAATTCTGCTAGCTATCGAATGTGTACCGAATGCGGCTTAGGCTTTGAGTGGACTGTACACAACTCTCATGCGTAACGCCCATATAAGTCTTTGTGGCTGTATGATGTTACAGGAGATACACTACATTGCACTACATTTCAGCAGCCTGCACCCTGCACTAAAAAATAAAAAATAAAAAATGAAATAGACATATAGAGCCCTAAGAGAACCTAGTCTCTATTCACCCGCTTCACATTTGCCTAGGTGCTCGAGCCCACGACCTCAGCTAGACCTTAGTTGGGGCGAGCACCTTAACCACTGGACCAAGCCAGCTCGGCACTAAGCCCTCTTTGCTGTCACCCGAAGTGGCAGCTGATGCTTCCATCGCTTTCCACCTTCTAATTGGATTAGCCAAGTTGGTGTATTGGAAAGCTGTCAAAAGTGACTGACCGGAAATTGTGGCTGTGCCTGCTTTTGGTAAGCGATGGTCATACAGACGCAAAGTCTGCTCGTAATTCTGTACAGGCGCATATTCTACAGTTGAAATGCATTTTAGGGTAAATTGTAAATAAAATCCTGCAAGCTTCAGTACACGATTGAAATATATTTGTGATGGGGGCTTGCAAAGACAAGCATTAGGAATGTAGCCTGAGATATTGATGGCTTCACTTAAAAGGAATAAATTTAACCATCTTTACCTCTGCAGTAAACGGAAAGCAACATATCTAAAAATAGCAAATGTTTTAGATCTCTGCATTATAAGTGACTTGTTTACCAATTTCTTGAACCTTGATTCATCGACGTACAAGTTTGCAATCTGTTGAGATACATGCTTGGTACTTCTATATGGCTTCTTTTCTAGTAAATCTTTGTGCCTTGTAAGTTCTATAGCTCGGCCAATACCGCACTGGTCAGCAGAAATTTCTAATTTTAGGTCAGCTTTGCTTGCATGCCAAGGGAATAGTTCTGTTCTAATTTATGCTGGATAGTTTTGGTGTTTATATCATCAAAATATCCAACTTAACACTCACAAATCATTAAAATTTGTAGCAAAACTGCTTGTTTGACCAATCACAGTATTTCTTTGACAGTTACGTTTAAAGTTGGTCAGTACGTCTGTGCCTTCCTTATTTCCTCTCAATTCTTATTCGCTACCCGGAGGTGACAAATAGATTTTACGAAATTAAATTTATGTTCGGTGTCTGAGAAAACAGGTAAATATAATCTTAAAGATACGTTTTGGTATGTCTCCGTGTGCTGCAGCTCTTGCTCCGTTAAGTAAGAATTCGAAGCTTAGCCACCAGTGTGTGGGTCGGCTAGGTCAATTGTCACTCAGGCCCACATTTCAAAGCAAAGTTGAAGTTTTAAATTTTTCTCTGGATCAAGCTCGTAGTAATGTAAATACTGGAGCCTTGAGCCTACCAATCCAGTTAAGTTCTAGCTACAGAAGTGGATATGCAGTCAAACCCAAAGTATTTGTATGGTCTGTATACACACGTGATTAACAGTTTTTCGTCCAAGCTCTTCCATGCCCCTAGCCCGACCGGGCTATGGCCGGATGTAAGTTCATTCTGCTAATTTTTGAATTCCCAATTAGTAATCAGGAAAATAAATAGTTGATCATGTGCCCAAAAATTACCCCAACACATTTCGAACTCTTTTAAAATGGCATTTGCCCAGAGAGAAGCATCAAGAAACAATCTTATGCATCGGCTATGGCCTGAACCTTGACCCCTGACTGGCTTAACACTAGCGAGTATTGCAAAGTCGACCCACGAGCATAGTTTATTCCGTGTAAAAAGTCATGCTGACATGCTGAAAGTCGCCGAATTGTCAAGCTTGGTGAAAGGTAAAATCGAATTATGTTCTAGGCTAGAGACTTAACGGGCTGCTCAAAGTGCTTCTCTTCTGCTCTGCTTTCGCTAGACTATTTCTGATTGCATTCTATAAATTTGCTGTACATGGTCCAAGATTGCAGAGAATAAACTACAGGATGTTTGATGACATGTGCAGCAAAATTTAACCAACACAAATCAGAATTAGGAACCAGTCTAGCATAGTGTGATTTAATCAGAGCTAACCTGGCAGTTCAAATTTCACTAAGGTACGTGGAGTATTAACTCAGTTATGGAATGTACAGGGCATCAAAATATGCTGAAAATGAAGCCGTATACAAGTCGCCAGAGTGCACCTGAACAAGCTTGACATATGTACCTCGATCTCCCAAGGTTGAACAAGTATGTACACAAGTCACATATGATTCAGGGATAAGTAAATTTATCGTTTGTAGATATGTCACTTTCGGCTTCCATCCGGTTTCGACATGTTTTGCACGATCATTATTCTGTTATGTGCAAATCATCAGAACTTCAGATCCCATTTCTAACTTGTTTTTTGCTGACCTACAAGCAAAGCTTATGGAAATAAATGACCGTTTTTATTCGTTTGAGGCAAAAGTAATTAACAATAACTCACTTTTTGAGAAACAAATTGTGTTATTTAATTCAATTATTTTTGGAGATAGAAAGATGGAGAGAGAGAGAGAGAGAGAGAGAGAGAGAGAGAGAGAGAGAGAGAGAGAGAGAGAGAGAGAGAGAGAGAGAGAGAGAGAGATAGGGTGTTGTGGAGGGAGAGAGACAGATGGACAGACTGATGTAAGAAAGAGACAGCTGCAAGCAGAGGCACGGCTGTAGGTGGCAACAAAGCCTTTGTGTATGCCTGGAAGTGATGCCAGCATTTCGTTGCAGAGCACCTGGTGCCTCAGGCTGGCTTTCATGTGTCTGCTCTCTCAGGCTTTTCACAAGTGGTCATCTGAGCATGCAGGAGAGTATGTGATCACTGCTGCCATTGAGCTGAGCTTCTACTACAAGCTGCTGCTTACAGTATGCGGTAGGCAGCTTTTCCCATATGCCCTCAACCTCCCAGTCAAGCTGTTGGTGTTTTCTGCCATTAATACTAGTAACAAGAATAATAAGAAAAATATATCGTATGGAACCCTAGGAGAACAAAATTTCATTTAGGGACTTTGCATATGCTGGAAAGTATGCAAGTCAATTACCGTTTGCTCCCATCTACTCTGCCTTTAATCCTAACATGATGTTTCTAAACATATTGTCGTCGGATGAGTGCATTGCTTTTAAGTCCACCGACTTTCAGTTAAGGAACGTAGCTAAACATTTGGCCAATAGGACGAATAGTGTGACAGCCGCCATTTGGTGAGCCGTAATGGCTCTATAGGTAAGGCAGTTGCTTTTCACGACCTCGCCCCGAGATCGTGGGTTTGAATCATGCGGTGGGCGATCCTTTATCGCCACTGCAAGCGGTGGTGATAGTCGCAAAGGCTCTTCTGTCGCTCTTCAAAAAGAGGCTGTTTAATTAGCAAATTTTTTTTCTTTATACAGTTAAAGCTTTTAAGACATCGTGTCTAGATTAGTGCAATTCCCTTAGTTCGGGACTGCCCATCTGAAGCTGATGCAAAACGCGACTGGTCGTCTGGTCTAGTCAGAAAAATAGCTCTCCGGTCATGCCACTTTTGTCTAAGCTTCACTGGCTCCATTTTTATCATCGAGGCTAGATCTGCTCGGTTTTCAGTCGCCTTGCCATTCCACTGCTTTAAATTGAAATTCTTTTGCAATGAAACTTGAGTTTGTATTCACAGGAATCTTGGAACTTGCTATTGGCTTCTGTTACCTCCTGTAGTGACTATGAATAATTGAAGTCTTTGTTGAAAATGCCCCTATTCCCTCAGATTTCTCTTCACCTGAGTAAACTGGTCATTTTCGGTTCCATCATGCTTTCTATAACTGTAGGCTCTTGCTTATCTTGCAGTTAGGTGAGGAGCATCTAGTTAGAGTTACAAACGAACTGCCAGTGCTTCCATACTTGAGATCTCATGCCGAAAACCAAGCCTTTGCTGTAAAGTTGCCAGTTCCCTTGACCGATTCTTGACTAATACGAGTGGTGCCACGAGGTGCGGTTACCGAGCCTTCATTTCAGTACCAGTACATGCACATATGCCGATGGTTGTAGAGCATGGCAGCAATAGACAAGCGGGCTCCTTTATGTATAGGGGTTTATTCGGCAATCACAGAGGCTTCACTCAAAGCACAACTGACTTGCTATAGCGTAAGCTGAGCTTAAAACACTGCCTAACCATATATTATGAAATAACACGTTCCTAATCTTATTAATTCACGAATCGAAAATAATATCAAGCAGTCGTAATCTGACCTTTGTTGCGTGCCTGCGTTTTAAGAAAAAATCGGTTCTGTTTTGATCTTGTGCAAGAGATACGTTATTAATTTTTGTTGGTGTTATCGAGAGTTAAACAGTTTAATAATGGATTAGTGTATCCCTGTCAATCAGATCTTGATTGCTTGCACACTGATTGGGCAGCTATGGGCATATTATCACTAGGTTTTACCGTTTGATGCTCAGGTTAGCTACTATAAATCTGCGAACTCCTGCCCACGGTCAGCTAGAGAGAGAGAGAGAGAGAGAGAGAGAGAGAGAGAGAGAGAGAGAGAGAGAGAGAGAGAGAGAGAGAGAGAGAGAGAGAGAGAGAGAGAGAGAGAGAGAGAGAGAGAGAGAGAGAGAGAGCACCTAGAGACAGATCGTGAATAGATACAGCTGCTGATGACACATTGGTAATCAGGCCTTAAGTGACCAGTTATCACGTTCTTGGCTGATTCATCAGTTACCCATCCTCAATTGATCCATGTTGTAAGTCCAGCATTCACAATAGTTTTTACTCCTTAGGCATCTTCTTGCCTGCTCCCGTGACTCTGGATGCTAATGAGCGTAGCCCTGAAATTTAGTCTGTCCTTGTCACTCTGGCCTAAATTGCTGCTAATCTGCATGCTCTTGGATTATTTGGTCTGATACATCTGGCCTATTGCTGGAGTCAGGATCTAACATAATAATTTAGAGATCTGCTTGCAATAGTCAGCCCTGAATTGGAATACCCTCAATTGGCTGAGCTGCTCTGACTCAAGCCCACACACTTCGGTTTGATACACTGGCCCTGCCGCCGAAGTCGCCCTTTCATTTGCAGCCGTTGCATCCTGCAATGAATGGCACGCGATTGAATTATGTGCTGCATGTGTTTGAGATGCTTGCATGAGCATGTATGAGGTCATATGACTCAGATTATCATGAGTTTGGAGCTTGTCGAAATCAAGTGGGACCTTCCATTCCTGCAGCATATTTAGCATTTTGTAATTCCACCTGATGGGTCAGCCTAATGGCAGCTGCAGCTTGCTTTAGTATTGGGTATGCAATGCTTGCTACAAACCTCAGAAGTTCAGTGGCTACTCTTGGTGATATCAACTTTAAGTCTGTCGCTGGAGCTTGGCAAACCGAACCATTCCCCAATTGTTTGAAACAGCAAGGTGCCGATTTTTAGTGCCCCTACTGGCTTTGGAAAGGGCATGGCTTTGGAGTGCCATAGGCCTCTGATTGTTTAGTAACAATAGTAATAATAATAATAATATATTTGATAAAGCACCCTCAGATAACTCAAATCTCTTTCTAAGCTCTTAACATTTGCTGCAAAGGAAGCATGATCGAACGGTTAGTTGTAGCATGCTTAAGAAACAACGAGAATAACTTGGTTAGGGGTGACATGCATTGGGTCAGCCTGCAAGTATGGTAAGTGGCAGCATGTACAGTGTCAGAACGCATAAGTACATAAAGAACGAATCATAGGGACCCACTAAATGATGTGATAAATAGATGCATTTATTGTTTCTTTTGTAATGTGGACAAGTCAGGAGATGTCGAGACACCACTCGAAATGAGTTCCAGGCTTTGGGAGCATACACACTAAATTCATTGTCTCCAAAGGATTTGAGGTTTGTACGCAGTATAGGTGAACAATTATATTCCGAGTAGCAGGTTCTAGCATGCCTAGCCTGGTGGAGGAGTAAATCTGATTGGTGGCTGGAGCCAAAGAATTTAGGGACCTAAAAGTGAGCAACACAACCTTGAAGTCGATACATTGCTTGACTGGTAGCCAGTGCAGGTCGACGAAAAGTGGTGTGATGTGGCAACTGTGACACTCACTTCAGACAAGCCTAGCTGCAGAGTTTGCACCAGCTGTAAGCACCTGATTGCACATGCCGGTAGGCCAGCAAACAGTGAGTTACTGAAGTCGAGACGTTATGCCTGGAATGTATGGACTAATTTAGACGTATCCCTGTGTAAGCAAGCCCGAATTTCAGCAATAGCTGAGAGTAGGCAGGCTTTACTATGGAGCTGATGTGGTCGTCTACAGAAATGTCACTTTGTGACAGGATGCTTAAATTTCGTGCATATTCGACAAGACATGTATTGGCAGAGGTGTATGGGAGCAGCAGGTTAAAGCTTCTTAGAATCAGGACAGTGGGAATAGGGTCCAGATGACCAGTTCCTTTTTTTCATTGGGATATGAACTCCAGAATGGTGTTACTAGCGACTTTATTGAATGTAGGCATTGAGGTTTTGCATGGAGTTAAGGGACATGATTCCAGTGGGATGCTGTCATTTTAGGGATGAACTGACTGATCTTATCTTGTGTATCTTGTTTGCAAAGAATCTAGAGAAGCGATCAGCTAGATCATCGCTTGGATCACTAGGTAAATAGCCTATCTAAAAGCAGTCAAGGAGACGATTGATCATCGACATCACCACTTTTAGATTGTGCATGTTTGATTCGATAATGTTTTTGTGGAAGCCTTGACTTCGCCTTTGCTAGAATCGACTGGTGCGACCTATTATAGTCCTCGTATGCCCGTCGATAGACAGTCCTGATCTTTTGTATGCTGTACTAGCTTATACTTCGTAGACCTAGCTAGTTTAATGTCTCGGGTTAACCATATGCCGTCTGCGCGAGGGCGCACCGTGCCCATAGTCAGAGGTGTAAACTTGTCGGGCGTGTCAGCTAGTTTCGTGCTATAGCTATCTACGAATGATGACAGGTCGGAAGGTGGATTGAGCAGAAGTGCGAAGCTGATATTCTCGCATGGACAGCATCGATGTCAAAAGGGTCTTGAGGTTTTGTGATTCACAGGTTTTCATAGAGGAGGAAGAGGAGGTCACACATCGTTCACTGAATGAGATCTGTATGTGGTCAGATAAGCCGGATTTGGTTACAATTTATGATGACAAAGTGCAGTTGAATGAGAAATGTTTTCAAAAGTGTGACCGTTAAGGTTAGTAGGGTCGCGCACATGAGCCACAAGAGACAGTGAGTCAGTCAATGCACATAATTCAATCTTGAAGGCGTCAGTAAATCTATTAAAATGTTTGAAATGACACATAATTAGGAACGATCGATTTCTTGCTCATAGAATTGAAATGAGATAAGAGAGATTTGAGATAATGTAGAACTGTGTACCTGGTAGGCGACAGACTACTGCCGCCGTTGGTAGCTTATTGTTGGGTGAAATCAAGGCAACAGATTCGAAAGACTGCTTCGAGGGTACTGCGAACGGCTTGAAGTCAAAGCTCGAGCATGTGCCATACCGATTCCACCTCCAGTTTGACAGTTTGACTGATCTATTGGTGTGGAAGAAGGATAAACCAGTCAGGGTTGTCTTTAATTGTCTGACAGTTTACGGATTTTAGCCAAGTCTCAGCCCAGGCGAGCAAGTTAACTCGGTCTATATAACCACCTGCAAAATCTCCTGTCCTAAAACCAATCCTCAAATCGCTTAGTTAAAGAAGGCGCACTACTTTAATCATGACTAAAAGCAAGGATAGAAGTAGACATTTGTTACTAGAGGCCCACCTGCTGATATCTTGCTTTCTGATCTTTCCTCATGCTTATATGTGTGTAATGTAATTTTTTCAGAGCATCTACTGTTCACGTTGGTGTGCTTTGCGGTCTCTCTTTTGCCGTGGCTGATTTCTTCGTGCAGTGATAGGTGAGTAGTATAAATCTGGTTGGGTTGAATTGCACTGCTAGTGCCTTTTGTGCTCCATAAATTACTTTAGCACTTTCTCTCGTGTTGATTTTGATTGCTAGTAGCTGGCCTGCGTAAGGATACCACATCTAAGTTGGTCCATGCATTCGTGACATCCGGTCTCGACTTCTGCAGCTCACTGCTCGCTGGCCTACCGGCATGTGCGCTCAGGCGACTGCAGCTGGTGCAAAACTCTGCAGCTAGGCTTGTCTGCCGTGAGCTTCGCAGTTGCCACATTACTCCACTTCTCGCAGACCTGCACTGGCTACCAGTAAAGCAACGGATTGACTTTAAGGTTTTGTCGCTCACTTTTAGGTCACTTCATTCTTTGGCTCCAGCCTATCTCTCAGATATACTCCCCCATCAGGCCAAGCATCGTACCACCCGCTTTTCGGAATCCAACAGTCTACAAATACCCCGTACAAACCTCAAATCCTTTGGAGACCATGCATTCAGTTCGTATGCTCCCAAAGCGAAAAGCCTGGAACTCCCTCCTGACTTGTGTCAGAACATCCCCTGACCTGACCACATTTAAAAAGAATTTAAAAACACACCTATTTAGGGCAGCATTTAGTGGGTCCCTGTGGTTCGTCCTTGATGTGCTTATGGGTGCTGACACTGTGCATGCTGCCACTAACCACATTTGCATGCTGACCCTGTGCATGTCACCCCTAACCATGTTATTCATTTTGTTTGTTTTTCAAGCATGATTTTACTTGCCATTTAATTGCATTTTCATTTGCAGCAACTGTAAAGCGCCTATAAAAAGATTAAGTTCTCTGAGGGTGCTTTATCAAGTACATTATTATTATTAATATTATTATTATTAAGTTGATGTGGTAGGCAAAGACCCCCTCCCGTAAAAGGCTAGTTGATCCAAAAGCCTCATTTATATAGCAAGGGAAGAGCCTTGGCTGCTGTCACCCTACTTGCAGTAGGAAAAAGTATCGCCACCTGACGTAATCAAACCCATGACCTGGTTCGTGAGGAGTGAGGGCATTATCCCTGGAGTATGACCCAAGGGCGTGTCCCCTACTTTAAATTCTCCTCAGGTGATTGGTGCCCATTGACATGAATGCTATGGTGTCTCCAAGTGAGATAGGGCACGCATCAGCTCCTTAAAAGTGATCCTTATTGTGACCTAGCCGATTGCTTCTCTAGCTTTGCCATGCATAACTACCATCATAAATATGTCATTAGCCTCAGGTCATGTCCCAGCACCTTTCAAAGGCTGTAGTCAGGCCACTACTCAAAAAGCAACACTAGACCAAGAGAGCTTGAGCAACTACAGCCCAGTCTCCTTTCTAGCGTTCCTATTAACGACACTGGAACAAGTCGCGGTAGACCAGCTGAACTCGTATGTTGAAACTTCAAATCTTATAGTAAGTTCCAGTCTGGTTTTAGAGCTAATCACTCCACAAAGTTAGCATTCCTTGGGTTTACATGGACTTACTCAGGAATACAGACGAAGGTAGTGTAGTATCTCTGCTTGTTTTGCTCGATCTTCCGGCTGCTTTTGATACTGTCGATCGTCAAGTCCTTGAGTGCTTCTCATCTCGCCTGGGTATCACTGGCGCTGCATTACAATGGTTGAAGTCTTATCTCAGTGGGAGATTCTGGTGTAATAATGTAAATGGACAAAGATCACCCGAGGAGCCTCTAAATACGGAGTACCTCGGGGCTCTGTGCATGGTCATGATCTTTTAATGGTTTATACTCTCCCTCTTTTACCGATGTAATTGCCAAGCACAATCTAAACTTTCACTTTTACGCAGGTGACAGTCAGTTGCACTTTTGCATTGATCCCTCCCAGCCTTACCGCACGTCGAATTCTCTTAACTCTCTTGCTGCATGTATTTGTGGCATTTGTACATGGATAGCAGCAAGGTTCATTAAATTGAATGATGATAAAACCAACTTAGTAGTTATGGGAGAACCATGTGTGATTCAGAAATTGGAAAGGCTAGTGCTCAAATCCACTACATGTCCTGTTGAATCTGCTCGAAATTTTGGTGTCATGTTCCAAAGTGACATGTCACAATACTATCTTATCAGCTCCACAGTCAAGTCCTCATACTTTCAGCTACGTAACATTACTAAAACTCGGGCATGTTTAGACAGGGATGCCACATCTAAATTGGTCCATGCATTTGTGACATCCGGTCTTGACTTCTGTAACTCACGGCTTGCTGGCCTACCAGTCTGCGAACTCAGGCTATTACAGCTTTTGCAAAACCATGCAGCTAGGCTTGTCTGTCGTGAGTGTCGCAGATACCACATCCCATCACTACTCACCGACCTGCACTGGCTCCCAGTCAAGCAATGCATCGATTTCTAGGTCGTGTCATTCACTTTTAGGTCCCTCTATTTTTTGGCTCCAGCCTGCTTATCAGATATACACCCCACCAGGCTAAGCATCGTACCACCTTCTGTTCGAAATCCAACTTTTTATATATACCTCGTAGTAATCTCAAATCATTTTGAGACAGTGCTTTCAGTTCGTATGCTCCCAAAGCCTGGAACGCACTCCCAACATGTGTCACGACATTTAGTGACTTGACAAAATTTAAAAAGAAACTAATAACACACCTATTTAGAACAGCATTTCACGTGTCCCTGTGATTCGTCCTTTATGTGCTTATGTGTGCTGACACCGCGAATGCTGCCTACTAACCACACTTGCATGCTGACCCCTGTGCATGCCACCCCTAATCATGTTTTTCTTGTTGCTTAGTGAGCATGCTGCCACTAATCATTCGATCACGCTTCCTTTGCAGTAAATGTAAAGCGCCCGTAAAGAGAGTTCTCTAAGGGTGCTATATCAAATATTATTAATAATATTACTATTATGCTCAATGGCAAAAAGCATACCATGGTTAGAGGTGACGTCCACAGGTCTCTCAGAAAACTCTCTTTGTAGGCACTTTACATTTGCTGCGAACAAAGCATGATCGAATGGTTAGTGGTAGCATCTTAAAATAAACAACAAGAATAACAGGTTAGGGGTGACATGCACAAGTGTCAGCATGCAAGCAATAGAAGTGGTAGCATGCACAGTGTCAGCACGCATAACCGCAGGACGGTCGAATCACAGTGAACCACTAAATGCTGTGATAAATAGATGCGTTTTCATTTATTTTTAATGTGGACAAGTCAGCAGATGTCATGATTAAACTTAGTTGTGAGTTCCAGGTTGAGCATGCCAACACTAACCATTTGATCATGCTTTCTTTGCAGCAAATGCAAAGTGCCTAGAAGGAAGAAAAGTTCTAGGGGGTGCTAAATAATTTTAGTATCGTTATACTTACATTTTGTAGCAATTGCCTACACCTGCAGTTTGGTAGACATTTTATTTCTAATGGAGTGGATGAGGTTTTTGTTACAGTTTTCTTCCTATGCTTCAAGTCTCTAAACGGCACTATTTCTATGGTACATGGCTTGTCCATGATTTCTTTAATCACACATGTAGTCTCTGGTGTGGCCTTCCGATAAACATCCTCGCAGGTTTCCTCAAGACACGGCTTCAGTGTTGGACCAATGTTATGTTTTGCAAAAGTTTCAGTTCTCTCAAATTTTGGGTTTCGGTGATTGTTTAGAAATCTTCCCTTAATGTATTTCAACAGGAGATAGTTTTGAACCGACCTGCTATTTTAGCTGCTGTTGACCGGGCAGCATAGAGATTTGCTGCCGAGGACCGGCTTCCTCCCTTCTCATGCGTGCCGTTTTTCCTACGAAAAGGTGCCATGTTTTTTGTGTGCTTGACGTGGATATTTGGAGACTGTGTGGCTGAACTGATTGGCTAATCGCTCGTCTTTGCACCATGCTCGACCAGGCAGAGATTATCATCTCGTCTCGTCGACGTGTTCTGCGCACTTCTGCTGTCGTCCTATGGCAATCTTTTTATACTCGGAGCTTACGTCTGGATGCCAAGTTACATGATTCAACACTGTGCCTGGTTTGTCCTGGCATTTGTCTTCACATCCAGCGTCCAGTCTCTCAGGGGTAAGCCCTTGCTGCACTTGGTAGAGATGTGAAAGTTTTAGACAGGAAGTTGATCTCGAACGTTCGTGTACCTGTGTGCATTAACGTATGCGCATATGTGTGTGTGTGTGTGTGTGTGTGTGTGTCTGTGTGTGTGTGTTTGGATGCACTTTTCATGTAGTCAACCTATGTTTCTCTTGGTATGCACACTTGCATACATGGAGTATTGCGACTTATTTTTTTCAATGGAGATCTTGATTGCCTTGATACATGGCCGCCCTTATCTGGATACGCATTCAATTCAACCATACTGGATTTATGGGTACCCACTGCTTTTTATGGTCACCGGTTGCTTTCTAAGAATCAGTCGCATGCTGAAGGCTCCCGTGGCCACCGTACGATTGTCATTGAAGACTTGGGGCCATCAGGCTCAGATTTGGATCATGCAGGCACAGCTTTGTTGCACGTAATCTGTCATGGCTCTACAACCGATGGCTTTGCATAGAAGAGCTGGCCGCCCATTATGGTGCTGTAGTGCCTCTGGGCTTAGCCGTGCTTTTTGTGTAATCGTGAGCAATACAGCAACCTCCTATTAACCCTTGCAACGTTGCAGGGGGCCATCACATAGATGAGTCAGAATGCGCTAGGTAATGTGGTTGTACTCTCCAATAGCTCTGATGGTAGCGGGCCTTTATCTGTTTTCTTTTCTGTTACACGGTGCTGCAAATATGAAACAAACTATCTTAGATGATGTGAACTAGGTTATTGCAGTCGAGGTATGTAAGTAAGATGCTTTACCAACCGATATCTGTGACCGCAGCCATTCGAATGATGCTTCATTCGCAGCAAAAGTGCCTAGAAACTGAACAAGTTCCCTGAGAGTGCTTTGCAAGTGTATTATTAGTATTATAAAAGGCTTTTCTTACATATAATATAAGCTGCATCCACTTTCTCTGAATTCCTATCGTTTTATTAATCTGCATGAAATCTCGCTTAAATTAAATTAAATTTAGTGTAATTTGTTGCTGATCTAGTATTAGTAATTATGCCTATGCTAATGGTAATGATAATTAAAAATATATAATACACCAAGCGAATCATGTGGCTGCCTAGGTACTTTAGTAATGCTGAAAAGGGAGCTTGTCAAATTGTTTCGTCATGTAGTGCAGGATTTCGGCATGCTCATAGACACAAAGAACAATTAACTCAGACAGAGGTGAGGCATGGAGGAGCGAACGTCGAAACTTGTAGCTTATTTTTGATGTCATCAAAGAGGGTATGGCTTGATATCACTAATGAGTGAATTCCAGTCTTCGAAGCTTAGTAAGTGATAGCACGGTCTCCAAGGAAGTTTTAGTTTTCTAGGGGCACAGCCAGCGATTAGAGTAAGAAGAGTTTTTGATTCTAATTAAGAAGTATTTCATGTAAGTTTTTGAAAACAGTAGAATGCAGGCACCTGTAGGTAAGAGATAGAATCTTAAAATCTATAGGCTGCTTGATGGAGTGCCAGTGTGAACTGGCGAGAATTTTAGGTGATAGTGGTGACATTCATGCCTGATAAGGCTGGCTGAAAACTTTGCGCCAACGGTAAGCATCTTATTGCACAGGCTAGAAGGACTGCGAATACTTAGTTTCAAAAGTTAAGTCAGGGCGTCACAGAGGCATGAACTAGTCTGGCTTTTGTGACTATATCTAAGAAAGCTTAAAATCTGCAATTTTACTTAGGTTAAAGTAGGCAAACTTACGAATGCACAGATCTGGTCATCAACTGAAAGTTATGAGGACACCCTGATTCCATGCAATGGCTGCAGGAACTTGGCTGGCTGAGCGAATATTGAGTATTAGGTTTTCCATATTTTAAATAAGACCTTGCTGGCTCGAGCACTAGCAAGTTGGTTATATTTCATTTAATTTGAGAAAGTTTGCTCTCATCCAAGTACAAATGCATGATTCCAGGGAGTCAAGTAAGTTTTAGATCCTGGGAGATTAGAAGCTTTACCTCTGCAGGTCCTAGACTGTGGAACTCGCTTCCACAATTCTTACGCAACGACATCTACTCTCCAACTGCCGACTATGGCACATCTTTTTTAGCGGTCCTTCTATGCTACTCACTACCTCAACTGCTCTCCTAACTCTGCTATGCTTCCTACTTTCTCTTTGTTGCGTGAGACGAAGTCTGTTGGCTACCGAATGCGTACCGAAAGCCACTTAGGCTGTGAGTGTGTTATACAAAACTCTCCTGCGTAACACCCACATGGTCTTTATGACTTTGTGGAGTTACTGACGGAGATACATTACATTACATTACATTACATTACATTACATTACATTGTGACAGACGAAAGCACAAGTACTTGATGTTTGGTGATTCATCGGTCAGAGAGATAGTATTAATTGTAGAAGCAAGTAGACCTATAATGGATCCCATTGCATTCTACATAGAATCTTCACTAGGTGACCATAGGCCAGGGACATTTAGTCTCTCCATTCTTGCATTACGAGAGGACCTAACCTAGTGAAGCGCCGTTTCTGTGATGCCTAGACCAGACTGTAAACGCCCAAGTGAGGCTTCCAATCTGTGGTATCAAAAGCTGCCAAGAGATCCATTAGAACTTAAAGAGAGACTTATGTCAGCATTCCTGAAAATGTCGGTTTTTCCTTGCTGAAGTACTGACTCGGCGGCTCGATATGCTCCATATCTTCAGAAGCACTTGCACTGCTTGTTTTAAAGCTTTGGTAGGCATGTTTAACTGACCTATCTCCCCAACCGTTCCCAGATTAGCTCCTTACCTGATGATCCTAATGATGATCTAGCCGATCGCTTCTCTCGATTCTTTGTGCAGAAGATAGACAAGATCAGGGAATCCATCCCTGCGATGACAACCTCCCCACTAGAATGCTGTTCCTCGGTTCCTGGCTGCACCTCAATGTCTGCATTTAAGCAGGTCACTAGTGATCTAGTCCTAAAGTTCGTATCTCAATCAAAGAAGACAACAAGTCCTCTGGACCCTATTCCCACTGTCCTGCTCCTACGTTGCATTGATCTGCTGCTGCCATGCATAACTAACATAATTAATATGTCACTAGCCTCAGGTCATGTCCCAGCACCTTTCAAAAAAGGTGTAGTCAGGCCACTTCTCAAGAAAGCTACACTTGACCAAGAGAACTTGAGCAACTACCGCCCAGTTTCACTTCTACCATTCCTATCAAAGACACTCGAACGGATCGTGGTGGACCAGCTGAACTCGTATATCGAAACCTCACACCTTGCTAGTAAGTTCCAGTCTGGCTTTAGAGCTAATCGATCCACAGAGTCAGCATTGCTTCAGGTATACAACGACCTACTTAGGAATGCAGACATGGGAAGAGTGTCTCTGCTTGTTTTGCTTGATCTTTCGGCAGCTTTTGATACCATCGATCACAAAGTTCTTCTAGAGCGCCTCTCATCTCGCCTGGGCATCACTGGCACTGCTCTGCAGTGGTTCAGGTCCTATCTCAGTGGGAGACTCCAGAGTATTGACGTGAATGGACAAAGATCATCTGAAGTACCTCTGAAATATGGAGTACCTCAGGGCTCCGTGCTAGGTCCGGTCCTTTTCACGGTTTATACTCTGCCTCTTGCTGATGTGATTGCCAAGCACAATCTAGCCTTTCACTTCTATGCGGATGACACTCAGTTGTACCTTTGCTTTGATCCCTCCCAGCCTTCGAGCACCTCAAATTCTCTCAACTCACTAGCTGCATGCATTGATGACATCCGCACATGGATGGCAGCAAATTTTCTAAAACTTAACGATGATAAAACTAACTTACTAGTTATGGGCAAACCCAGTGTGATCCAGAGATTGGAAAGGCTGACTCTCAAAATTGGCGCTGCCGGCATATCTCCTGTCGAATCAGCTCGGAATCTAGCTGTCATATTCCAAAGCGACCTCTCGTTAGACGACCATATCAGCTCCACAGTCAAATCCGCCTATTTTCAGCTTCATAACATTGCTAAAATTCGGGCATGTTTAGATAAAGATACCACGTCCAAGTTAGTTCATGCATTCGTGACATCCCGTCTCGACTTCTGCAACTCTCTGCTTACTGGCCTATCAGCATGTGCGATCAGGCGATTGCAGCTTGTGCAAAACTCTGCAGCTAGGCTTGTCTATCGCGAGCGTCGCAGTTGCCACATTACTCCACTTCTCGCCGACCTGCACTGGCTACCAGTCAAGCAACGGATTGACTTCAAGGTTTTGTCGCTCACTTTTAGGTCCCTTCATTCTATGGCTCCAGCCTATCTGTCAGATATACTACCCCATCAGGCCAAGCATCGTACCACCCGCTTCTCGGAATCCAACAGTCTAGAAATACCTCATACAAACCTTAAATCCTTTGGTGACCGTGCATTTAGTTCGTATGCTCCCAAAGCATGGAACTTCCTCCCGACCTGCGTCAGAACATCCCCTGATCTGACCACATTTAAAAGGAACCTAAAAACATACCTATTTAGGACAGCAATTAGTGGGTCCCTGTGATTCGTCTTTGATGTGCTTATGCGTGCTTGCATGCTGACCCTGTGCATGTCACCCCTAACCATATTATTCATCTCGTTTGTTTTCCAAGCATGATTTTACTTACCATTCAATCGCATTTCACTTTACAGCAAATGTAAAGCGCCTAGAGAGAGATTGAGTTCTCTGAGGGCGCTTTATCAAGTGATATGTTATTATTATTATTATTATTATTACCCATGACTACTTGTTCCAATATCTTTAGTAAAAATGACAATATGAAGACTAGGTGGATGTTGCTGAAATATTTCTGGTCCAGTATTGACTATGTAATGAGTGTCCTTTAAATTACCACTTTAGAATCTGCTGGGACAGAACTTGATGCTCTCGAGTCCTTAGGGTGGAGGATAGCTGGAATTTGAGGGACAGGCTTGAAGCTGGACATTGAGGAAGAGCAAGTATTGAAGTTTGAAAACTTCATGGATGATGAAACCAGGAGAAGGACTGATTTTCCATGATCTGAATTTGCTTCTAAATATGACAGGCGTCTTTCGGAGCTTGAAATACTTAGGAGTTTACAGCTGAAGGACATGCACTATTGCATGCAAGCAAAAACTAAAGTTTAGAACTAGCAGCATATAAAGTATAACTGGCCCACAGTTTGGTTGATGTTTACTTCTTAATGGGAGACTCCAGAGTATTGATGTGAATGGGCAAAGATCGTCAGAGGAACCCCTGAAATAAAGGCATGTACTTCAATGCTGACGACACTCAGTTCTACCTTTTATTTGATCCCTCCCAGCCCTCCAGCAGGTCGAATTCTCTCAAATCTCTTGCTGCATGTATCGATGATATCCACTCATGGATGGCAGCAAATTTTCTTAAATTGATTGATGACAGCACCAACTTACTAGCTATGGGAAAACCAAGTTTCATTTAGAAATTGGAAAGGCTAGGGCTAAAAACCTTAGAGACGACCACATCAGGTCCACAGTCAAGTCTGCCCACTTTCAGCTACATAACGTTGCTAAATTTTGGACATGTTTAGATAAGGATACCACATCTAAGTTGGTCCATACATTTTTGACATCCCGTCTTGGCTTCTGTAACTCACTGCTTGGTGGCCTACCGGCTTGTGCAATCAGGCGATTACAGCTGGTGCAAAACTATGCAGCTAGGCTTGTCTGTCGTGAGGGTCGCAGTTGCCACTTCACACCACTTCTTGCCAATAATAATTATAATAATAATGCACTTGATAAAGCGCCCTCAGAGAACCTAATCTCTCTCTAGGCGCTGCTCTGGCTCGACTTCAAGGTTTTGTCACTCACTTTTAGGTCCCGACATTTTTGGCTCCAGCTTACCTATCAGATCTACCTCCCCGCCAGGCTAAGAATCGTACCACCTGCTTTTCGAACTGTTTATCTATACCTCGTGCAAATCTCAAATCCTTTGGAGAGCGTGCCTGTAGTTCTTATGCTCCCAAAGCCTGGCACTCACTTCCGATGGCATCACGAGATCTCTTGACTTGTCCACATCTAAAAAGAAACTAAAAACTTATCTACCTACGACAGCATTTAGTGATTCCCTGTGATTCGTCATTTATTTGCTTATGTGTGCTGACTGTGCATGCTGCCACTAACCACACTTGCATGTCTACCATGTGCATGTAACCCCTAACCATGTTAGTCTTGTAGTTTATTGAGCATGGTACCACTAATCATTCAATTAGTGCATCCTGTGCATCAATTGTAAAGCACCTCGACAGAGATTTGAGTTCTTGAGAGAGACAGATTTGAGTTTTGTTCTCTTAGGGTGCTTTATGAACTGTATTATTTCTATAACTTTGTTACTTTAGTTTGCAGAATTCAGGTTGCATAGGTGGGCAGCATTACCAAATTCTTGATGTCCCTGGTTCTGTAGGAGTCCGCATCAGGTGCTTGTCCCACTGCTTTCAGCAGTAGTGGTGCATCTGCTTTGACTTTGTGTCAGCTTTTGCAATCTCTTAACCTCGTGCAATCTCTTAACCTCGTGCAATCTCAGGATGTAGGGTTTTTCATTTTCTATGCAACCAGATGGTTAGCTGTGTTCCTGCAAGTGATTTGTATTAATTAATTGACTGCATGGAACCATATGCATGGAAATTTGAGCCTGACTTTAAAACAAAGTGAGTGTGATGGAAAATGGAGTGAGACAATAGAAGTGGACAGAGGGAGTGAGGGTGAACGATGAGGGGAGAAGGTAGGCAATGAAGATTCTGGAGGGCACTTTGGTGAGCAATCTTGAAGTGTGTAATTGCTATGGTATGTACATTCCTGACCAGATCTTAATAGATTCTTGTCAGCTAGCCTGTGTTAAGCCTATCCTTTGTGTGTTTCAGCTTGATCATGCGATAAGCTACTTTTTTCGAACATGATAGTGAACGGATAATACAGGCATGTCCTGAATTTGCAGGGGCCTTGGCATTAGGACTACCAACATCTGCAGCATCTGTCGCCAGTGGACTACTGACGTCACGAGGAATCATTTGGTGTTTTTCTTGAGTAGCAGTGCAGAAATTTACTAGCATCACTGCATCCGTGAGCGAGCCGTCTTTTGTCCGTCTGCAATTTGATGACCTTTGGTTAGATCTGAAAACGGAACCGAATTTGCTTAGCCACTGCTGTGCATCTGCATGCCGTGTCAGTCTCAAGCATGTTTGTGCTAGGTTTTATGTTGTTTTTGACAAAAAGGCGGCTCATTTTTCAGCCTCATTTATGTAGCAAAAGAAAAGTCTTTATTGCAATGTATACGGCTTGCAGTAGGCAATAAATAACTGCCCTCAATTGTAATAAAACTCACCTTGCTTATAAAAGGCTAGCATATTACCTGTGAAATTTAGTGCTAAGACCGGACTCTATTGACAAAGCTGAAACTGTCCGTAGCGACTCCAGAAGGCTTTACCAGTCGATCAGAAAAACTATTTGGATTAGATGCTTCGCCTCTTAAAATTTGGTACTGCCTTAAATGCCGTCTACCTTGGCTAGAATCAAGCAAACGCTGCAAGTCAAAGCGCAGACACCATGGCTTCACAAGAGTCATCCTGCTTGTGAGTGCTGAATGGCCTCCCCACAAATGTACCTTCGGTTACGGTAAAAACTGTGATAAATTTTCATGCATGGCCACATGCTATCGCAACTAGGGATCAGACTGTGTCATATAGGATATTTACTTCAGAACTTCCCGTATTCGTTTAGGATATATTTATGTATATATATGTATATGTGTGTGTGCTTGTGTGTAATAATAATAATAATAATTATAATGATGCACTTGATACAATGCCTTCAGATGACTCAATCTCTTTCTAGGCGCTTTATATTTCCTGCAAAGGAAGACGCGATTAAACGGTGAGTACTATCATGCTTGATAAACAACATAAATAACATGGTTAGGGTTGATATGCACATGGTCAGCATGCAAGTGCATGTAGTGGCAGCATGCACAATGTCAGCACGCATAAGCACATGAAGGACGAATCAAAGGGACCCACTAAATGCTGTCCTAAATAGGTGTGTTTTTAAGTTTTTTTTAAATGTGGTCAAGTCAGGGGAGGTTCTGACGAATGTCAGGATTGAGTTCCAGGCTTTGGGAGCATACGAACTAAATGCACGGTCTCCAAAGGATTTGAGGTTTGTATGAGGTATTGGTAGACTGTTGGATTCCGAAAAGCAGGTGGTACGATGCTTAGCCTGCTGGGGTAGCCAAAGAATGAAGTGACCTAAAAGTGAGCGGCACAACCTTGAAGTCGATGCGTTGCTTGACTGCTAGCCAGTGCGGGTCGACGAAAAGCTGTGTGATGTGGCAGCTGCGACGCTCACGACAGACAGGCCTAGCTGCGGAGTTTTGCACCTGCTGTAATCGCCTGATTGCACATGCTGGTAGGCCAGCAAGCAGTGAGTTACAGAATTCATGACGAGATGTCACAAATATATGGACTAACTTAGATGCGGTATCCTTATCTAAACAAACCAAATTATAGCATGTTATGTAACTTAAAGTAGGCAGACTTGATTTTGGAGCTGATGTGGTTGTTTGACGAGAGGTCACTTTGGAACGTGACACCTAGATTTTGAGCTGATTCAACAGGAGATATGCTGGCAGAGCCAATTTTGAGCGCCAGCCTTTCCATATTCTGAATCACACTGGGTCTGCCCATAACTAGTATGTTAGTTTTATCTTCGTTTAGTTTTAGAACATTTGCTGCTATCAATGTGCAGAGGTCATCAATTCATGCAGGAAGTAAGTTGAGAGAATTTGCGCTCGAATGCTGGGAGAGCTCAAAGCAAAGTTACATCTGAGTGTCATCCGCATAGAAGTTAAACTCTAGATTGTGCTCGGCAATCACATCAGCAAGAGGGAGAGTATAAACCGTGAAAAGAACCGGACCTAGCACGGAGCCCTGAGATACCCCATATTTCATAGGTACCTCGGGTTATCTTGGTCCATTGACGTCAATACTCTCGAGTCTCCCACTGAGACAGGACCTGAACCATTTCAGAGCAGTGCCAGTGATGTCCAGGTGAGAAGAGAGGCGCTCCAGAACAACTTAGTGATCGATATTATCGTAAGCTGCAGAAAGATCTAGCAAGACAAGCAGCGACACTCTACCTATCGTCTATATGTCTGAGTAAGTCGTTGTACAGCCTAAGCAATGCTGATTCTGTTGAGTGATTAGCTCAAAGCCAGACTGGAACTTACTAGCAAGGTTTGAAGTTTCAAGATATGAGTTCAGCTGGCCCGCCACGACCAATTCCAGTGCCTTTGATAGGAATGGTAGAAGGGAGACTGGTCGGTAGTTGCTCAAGTTCTCTTGGTCTAGATTTCTTGAGAAGTGGCCTGACTACATCTTTTTTGAAGGGTGCTTGGACATGACCTGAGGCTAGTGACATATTAATGATGCTAGTTATGCATGGCAGCAGCACATCAATGCATCGTTGGAGCAGGACAGTGGGAATAGGGTCCAAAGGACTTGTTATCTTCTTTGATTGGGACATGAACTTCAGGATGACATCGCTAGTGACCTGCTTAAATGTAGACATTGAGGTGCTGCCAGGAGTCGGGGAACATAATTGTAGGTGGGGTGTTGTTTTCGGAGGGATGGACTCCCTGATCTTGTCTATCTTCTGCACAGAGAATCGAGAGATGCGATCGGCTAGATCATTACAAGGATCATCAGGTAAGGAGCTAATCTGGAGTGGTTGAGGAGATGGTTGATTGTCGACATCAGCATTTTTTGGATTGTGCATCTGTGATTCAACAATGTTTTTATAGAAGCTAGAATAGGCCTTCGCTAGGATCGATTGGTACGACCTACATTAGTCTTCATATGCCTGTCGATGAGCAGTCAGTCCTGATCTTTGTATGCTTTTTGAAGCTTTCGCTTAGTAGACCTGGGTAGTTTAACGTCTGTGGTACACCATAGACCGTCTGTGTGAGGGCGCACAGTGTGCTTTGTCAGAGGTGCAAACTCGCCGAGCGTGTCAGCTAGTGTCGTCTTGTAGCTATCTACCAATGATGACAGATCAGAGGGAGGACTGAGCAACAGAGGTGAAGCAGATATTCTCGCACGACAGCATCGATCTCAAGCGTCTTGAGGTTTCGCGATTCACAGGTTCTTTTAGAGGAGGAGGTGGGCACACATCTACGACTTTGCATCTACGACTCTGTAACTTTGCTTCCAGGCGCTGGCTTAGCCAGTAATTTGTTTGCGCTTGCACTGACTATTGCCATTCAAACTACTTGACAGCAATGTTCCAAGCCTCTTTATTCTCTATTACAACAAAGCCCGAAGCAATATATCGAATAGCTTCTGAAATCTTTCTCCAAGACAGGTGACCTCATCAATGGAACCCTGCTGTTGATCCGCGAGGATTAAGGGCTTCCAAGCCTTAGCATAGCTTATTGTTGTGCTCTCTGCAAATGGGGCCTGACAAGTTAATTAACAGTCCAGCCCTAACCCATCTGCTGAAACCTCTGGAGTTTGATTCTCATTGACACATCGCCTCGCCCTTCTTTCTGACACCAATAGCTTACATCTTCCGATCTTCAGAAACAGCAACCGAATAGCGTCCATATAATCTATTTCTTTGACATGAACGGTAGCCACAACGACTAAATTCATTTTTAATAATTCAAAATAGTAATTTAATTATTATAATTTAAATATTTAAATAATTTCATTCCGCTAGAGCTCACTGAGAGACCCACGTTCTTATGACCGGAATCGATGTTTCAAGCCCTGCTGTGTATGCTAAGCGCCTGGATATGTATTAATTTATCTTTAGGCACTATACAAATAAAGTATTTATTGAAATTACATCCTTTTGTTACTATAAAACTCAAGTTCACATGATTTGAAAACAGCTGAAACAGAAATCAGCCTAAAAAGATCTATACAACAAAAATGTGAATATTGCTTGCTTGGATAGTAAACAATCCACATAGACTAAGTTTCCTTAGGGGTCAATTGGCGTTTCATTAATATAACATGTATTTTCCTAAAAATTCGATTACTTTATCTAGAAATTTACTAATGTTCGTTCCAACAAATCTTTACTTTAACAATCGGAATAAAGATATTTTGAAATTCCTGGATTTTGCTGATAGGTGCTGCGACCTAAGACTCTCACATATTGCCAACGTTTTCCCGCCTAAGTTAGTGATGCCAGGAAAAAATAAAATTGTAACTTAAATTTATACGAGTTTATATCAACCATATATAGATTTTGATACGGGTGCAGGCGGAATGCCAAGATAAGAGTGAAACAGTGCTCATTCAAATAGACCGTTCAAGTGTTCATGGCTTCCTGAGCATACTTCACCATAGCTGTAGGAGGGGTGACTAAAAAAGAGTCACGGTGACACTATTTCAGGTGCAAACACTGCAAGAGAACGTTTGTTGCTAATCTAGATGGTTGCACCTAGCTGGATGAGAGTGCTTGCACAATATAAGGTACTCTATATCAAATCTTATTTGAATACTATAATTTATATTATTCTGATATAATTGCCGTCTGCTACTGAGGAGATAAGATGTTTATTGAGTTCAGCTTCCAAAAGAACTGGGCAAAAGCAAACAAACAACTCAAGCAACTGCTGCATCTGCATTGAAAGTGAGCGATTCAAATCTTCGAACTGGCCCGTATGTCCCTCCCATAGTGTATAACAACATCATGTAGCCATTGGCGAAATAGAGCAGCTTCAAGCTTCGCTTCCCTGTGCATCTAAGGAGAAATTAGCCGTCCCCACGAGAGAGCTGCAAGTGAGACAACATGGAAGCAATTGCAGATTCAGAGTCAAATTTGATAATTGTGGCTTCGCTGATAAACCCATTCTACATCTGCCGTAAATATTTCAATGATCGAATAAGAGATTTCTGTCTTACCAAGTACATTACTGAGCTTCAGAAATCTAGGCTTAAGGCACGGAGCTTGTTGGATGAAAGTAACTGATCAGCAAAGGCGTCGCCACAATTTTTCCAGATCTAGTTACAGAAAATTACATCGGTGCAACGCACGTTTCTGAGTGGATTTGAGAGAGGAAAGAGACGCAATGTGTCAAGTCACGTGAGATTTTGAATATTTACATCTTTCCTGATTAGCCCCCATCACGATTTCGCAAAGTTTACTGGTTTTCTTCTCATGCAGGCAATCGGCGCGACTAAACCAATACCAAGAAAGCAGTTCGACCACAGAGGACCGAGTTCACAGTAGGGAAGTACAGTTTTAGCTGCGACTCGCTGGCGCCTGTAGAAGCAAGTAGAACCACTTCTGGACATTCAACTAGGCCTTACTAGGAACTCTGCCGCAGCTCCAGACGACGAGTCAGAGCATTTCGAATTCCTTCTAGATGTCTTATTAGCCGCTGTCGGGGGCACAGGCTATCGAGTATATCTTCCACAGACCAAACATTAATTAGATCTTAAAAAATTGTGACCAATCCACCAAAGATGCTTAGCTGGAGAGCGCAAGCTCCACTGAAAAACACGTTCGTCGTAGTGATTCAGGTTTTTTCGGCTAATCGTAAAGCGCTGAAATATTAGCTTAAATAATGCAGACAGCTGGTTCTTGCTCATGTAGAGAAATCCAAAAAACCTCTCTAACAACCTATTCCATCTCAACCACATTGTACGTTTAGTGCGACTTTTGTACAAAACCCAAAGAGAAATAAATCTCATACAAGGCCCTTTATATGCAGTAAATAGAAACGATGCTTATCGCTAAGTACTAACATGAACAGTGTCAGCAGGTATAAGCACATAAAGGACAACGAAAACTTACCCAACGCGTGCTGTAGGAAATGGGAGCATATTTAGCTGCTTGTTAAATTCAGTAAAGTTAGGGTATGTCGCAATGTCATTGGGAGTGCCTAAAATATTTGGAAGCATTCTAAACAAGGCACGGTCTTTAAATGAATTTGGGGTTGATTCAAAGCATAGCTTTACGACTTGAGTCAGAAGCGTGTGTGGTAAGTTGCCTCCCTGATTGGAAAGGGGTCCTGATAGGCGGGAGAATAGAGTGGGAGAATAGGTGGGAGAAAGCGAACGAAGGGACTTGAAAGGGACTGAGAAAATCGCGAATGTTTCGGGTGCTTGTTGGGGAGCCAGTGCAGGGGAGCGAGTGCAGGCCAGGAAAGAGTATGTTTAAGGAGATAACTCCGTCGCTGGCGGCAGAGAAGCCGATCTTCAGCAGAGCTTCTTGAAAACTGCTAGTGCGCAATGGCTTAGCCGAAAGACCTACACTCAATGAATTAGGTAAGCTCGGAAGGGATGCAGGAAATGCTAAGCCAACTTTGATATAGTATCTCTGTCATAGCCTGCCCAAATTTTTGCAACGGTTTCATTAGCATTGGATGCCATCAGTCACCCATTTCATCTCGAGCTCTTCTAATTTAGCCTGAGAATCATGCCCTACACTACGATTGTGTGGTCTCTTTCTCATTGGGAGACTCCTCAGCATTAAATGCCAGTCTGAAACTGTCGTGTCTAAGGCATCTCTAAAGTACGGGTAACATCAGAGCTCGCTGTGCTTGGTCCGCTTCTTATGGCCATTTATATTCTTTCTCTTGCCGATATAATCGCCTAGCTCAATCCAGGCTCACACGTCTATGCAAATGACAAAAAGCTGTACTTATACGATGACAGATAGCTTTCTCGGTACCTGTACCTATACCCCATCCAAGCCTTTTACGTAACTGAAACTGTGTTGCTAGGTTTGAAGTTTCGATGCACAAGTTTAACGGGTCCTCCATTAATTTTCTGATAGCTTTGACAGGCAGAGTAGTGGTGGGACTAGGGATAAATTTGTTAAGCGATCTCTAGTCTAGTTTTTCCTGCTAAATCAATTGCTTAACGTAACCTGAGTGAGCGATTCAGGGACAGGACCTTCAGTGAAATTGATATTTATAACTACATTATTCTGAGCTGAAACCAATCAATGTTGGCCAATCAATGAAAAGTTTGTTTTACTAAACCTTGTTATCCTAGCCACATCGCGTAAATCTCTCAAGGGAGGTCACAGGCTTTGATTGAACAATTACTTTAATTAGAGAGGGCTTTATTATGGAACGAATGTGCAACTCTTGTACTGAAGAAGGTTGAAACTGTGTCAGCCGAGCAGATAAGATCTGGGCGTGAGACCTCTCAGTGGTAGCAAGAAAATTGTTTAATGCCATAAATCTGTCGTGTATTTGTCTGGCAGGACTTTAGTTATCTAGTGAACAAGTTAGCCCTGGCTTTTTTAGCTTTCGGGTGTATGCAGGAAGTAAGTCTTTGCAGTTTAAGATAATGTCATCAGACACAGACTTTCTAAAGAGGCGTTCACGCCTTTCCTTAACATGGTGCATCTTTTCAAGTTTTCCATAAATTGGAAGATACCCATACGACTTCGAACAAGGACAGAATATTGAGGGCATGCTCGTAAAAAAGCATTCCTAAGTGCCATATTCACAGCATCGGTGAGGGTACCAAGGCTGTAGGTCGAGTTTGTGAGCAGATTAAGAAGATCAGCCTTAAATACAAATTTAATTGTCCTGGTCAATGTGTTTCAAGTTGAGCTGCTGGAAAATTTGAAGTTACCCCAGATGTACGAAGGAACAGGGCAGTAAACGAGACCGATCAAAACTCTAAGAGGGTCATGATAATAATAATAATAATAATAATATTGCACTTGATAAAGCGCCCTCAGAGAACTTAATCTCGTTCTAGGCGCTTTACAGTTGCTGCAAAGTGATATGCAATTGAATACTAAGTAAAATCATGCTTGAAAAACAAACAAAATGAATAATATGGTTAGGGGTGACATGCACAGGGTCAGCATGCAAATGTGGTTAGTGGCAGCATGCACAGTGTCAGCATGCATAAGCACATCAAGGACGAATCACAGAGACCCACTAAATGCTGTCCTAAATAGGTGTGCTTTTAAGTTTCTTTTAAATGTGGTCAGGTCATGGGATGTTCTGACGCAGGTCGGGAGGGAGTTCTAGGCTTTGGGAGCATACGAGCTAAATGCACGGTCTCCAAAGGATTTAAGGTTTGATGATCATAAAACAAGGTCAGTCGGTAGACTTCTTTAGTGATAAGGAGATTCAGGATATGGCCACCGACGTCAGTGCCATGATTAACTTGTTGGACCAAAGCAAAATTCTCCAGACAGTAACGAAATGCGAGGACCTAGCTATTTCTACGCGTGTAAATGTGAGCCTTAAAGTTTCCTGGAAATGGCCTGTGACACACACATGTTGTAATGAGAAACTCAACAGAATCCTTAATGATGATTTTGGACACATATTGGTTATGCTTTCCATATAGCATCTATAGAGAGCATAGGATGATAAACGGTTCTATGAGGGCGTTATAAAAAAGTGTTATTATAATTTCTATTATTATAACCCCCAGTCGCCACTTCGATTTGGGCCAAAGTCTGTACAAGAGGTACCACCATACACAAATCACTGTACGTGCTAACATCAATAGGATGGGCTGGCCTACCGCCTCAAATTCGAGTAATTAAATGTCTTGGTTGTTCTTTTTAATTGGCTGATCGAAAAACAAGCCAAAATAACGCAAGCAAAGTAAGAGAGGTGAAATCATGATTAGCAGCTAAATGAAGGAACGTGTTCACGTTTTTATATACAAGTGGATAATAATTCTGTCCACGCATGCAAGCAATTGATTTATTGAGACAACCCAGGCAAGCTTCGTGATGCGAGTGAGATTAATTTAACGTCGTTCACACAATCTTAATACCTTAGTTCTTATTTACGTCAAATCGGCCAAAGGGCTAGCTGTGGTTTTTTTTTTATAAATTGTGGCCCTGATATGGTAGTCAAACGAAAGGTCGCTTTAGAACATGACACCTAGATTTCGTACAGATTCAACAAAACATGTGCCGGCAGAGCCAATTTTGAGCTTTAGCCTTCCCAATTTTTGAATAACAATTGGTTGGCCCATAGATAGCAAGCTAGTTTTATCATCATTTAATTTAAGAAAGTTTGCTGCAATCCACATGCTGATGTCATCCATACATGCAGCAAGGAATTTGAGAGAATTCGACACGTCAGAGGGCTTGGAAGGAGCAAAGCAAAGATAAAACTGAGTGTCATCCACATGTAAGTGAAAGCTTAGATTATGCTTGGCTACCGCATCGGCAAGAGGGAGAGTATAAAAAGTGGAAAGACCCGGACCAAGCACGGCGCCCCGAGGTACCCCATATATCAGAGGTTTCTCAGATGATCGTTGCCAATTCACATCAATATTCTTGAGTCTCCCTGTGAGATAGAACCTGAACCATTGCAGAGCAGTACAAGTGATGAACAGGCAAAATAAGAGGCACTCAAGAAGGACTTGGTGATTCATAGTAACGAAAGCTGCCGAAAGATCGAGTAAAACAAGCAGAGATACTCTAACCGTGCCTGCATTACTAAGTAGGTCGTTGTACACGAGACGCAATGCTGACTGTAGAGTGATTAGCTCTAAAGCCAGACTGGAACGTACTAGCAAGGTTTGAAGTTTGATCATATGAGTTCATATGGTCTGCAACGACTCATTCCAGTGTCTTTGATAGTAATGATACAAGGGAGACTGTGAAGTAGTAGCGCCAGTTTACTTGGTCTAGTGACGCTTTCTTGAGTAATGGCCTGACTATAGCATTTTTGAAAGGTTCTGGGACATGAAATGAGGCTAACGATCATTCAATGATGGTAGTTATGCATTTCAACATTATTCTTTGCTTGACAGACACGTCAGTCAGTCTTCGTGAAACACCTACTTTTGGCTTACTGCAGTAATGTTTGGGGCTAAGTCCATATTCGTTCAGCCCTGAGGCTAAGGCACTCCCCAATGATGATGCAACGTCCAATTGATCGCATTTGGCCACCTAGGTTTTGGGCTTGACCCCTGCGGAATATATAAAGCCTTTTATATAGATTAAGTTCTCTTAGGGGGCTATATCATTGAATTAATTATGTAGTCTGTAGCACATTGAGTAACCTCGGATCGCCTAGCCGGACATGCTGTTGCATTTTTATGTACATCCAATGACTTCTAGCAGAGAATGATCGCCAGCTCTTTACCGGAAAGAGATTTCGCAATGGATTGCAGCATTCGCTTACTCAGTCGTACAGAAATCCTCAAGCAGAACTTTTCGTTCAGGTTTGCCATGATTTTAGTTAGGCAACAACACTCAGGATACAATTTAACAGTCACCATGTGCAATGCAAATAAGGGATGTTTACACCAACCCTATGTAGCATTCTAAGTCATTGTTTCAGTGAAACCGAATCTTTGAGATGTATTAGTTAAAATCGCTATGTGTCTAACTACAACCCTGTGCGAGTTTAGCAGGGCATACTTGGAGGTACCGTCATCCGCTTTGCCTAGTGAATACTGGTAGGGGGAGGGTATTACCCCACTCACTTCCCGTTATGCCCATACCCGTTACTTTTTACCCTGCACCACACAGCTTATTACCCCGAGATACCTGCAAGGACTAAGTACGAGCTAGCAGCGGAAGTCGCTTTTCAAGTGACCTGTTTATTGTGGGCCAAGCACTGGAAGCTCAGTACTCATTTGTTCCCCCAAATGTAATATAACGACGGATTCCATGTGGTGGCCGTAAAAATAGGATAGTAGAGAACTATTACGGGTAACTTTTTGAAAAGCTGCATTTAAAAGGTCATATAAATGCCACAAAAACGAAGCTTAAGATTATTTCTCCTGATCATCACGAACTGTCTCGGTGTGGCCATGCAGCCACCTCTGCCTAAACTGGCAAACAATGTTTGACTATCAAACTGCATAGGTGCACTGGCCATGCTTGGAAGAAGCGAGCAGAGGATTAAGCTGAGTGAGCTGCGTGGGCGGATTCGTATGGATACGGTTGTGCCCAGGTCATTCATCGAGGCGCTTCAACTCACCAGCACCACTGCACTTTTCTCGTTCCTCACCATAGGCAGTATGACCAGCATCAGGAAAGGTTAACTACTCACATACTAGCTTACTTCGAGAACAATCTTCTACTGGCCTTCATTCTTTTTCGCCAGCCTATCTATCAAATATACTGCCCCACCAGGCTAAGCATCGTATTACCTACTTTTTCGGAATCTAACTATTCACCCATACTTCGAACGAATCTCCAATCCTTCGGAGATTGGGCATGCAGTTCTTATGCTCCAAAAGCCACGAACTCGCTCCCGACTTGCCTCACTCGCGACGTCCTTTGACTTCAAAAAATTTAAAAAGACATTAAAAAAACATGTATTTAGCACAGCGTTAATCGAGTCTCTGTGATGCGTCCTTTATGTGCTTACGTGTCCTAGCACTGTGCATGCTGCCACTAACCAATCTTGCACGCTGACCCCGTGCATGTCACTTCTGACCGTGCTATTATTGTTATTTATTGAGCATGCTACTACTAACCATACAATCGCGTTTCCTTTGCATCAAATGTAAAGCGCCAAGCAAGAGATCGAGTTCTCTGAGGGCACTTTATAAAGTGTGCTATTATTGTTATTGTTATTGGTTAGCTACCGTCGAGGCAGTCATTGCTATGCATTTCCGTAGCCCTTATTCAAGTTCTGGGACACGAATTCCGCAGTCACGCTCCCGGCCACTGTATCAGCTTAAGTTGAATGAGCCTAATTTTGCATGGCAGACCCTCATCAAGTTAAACGTTTAATAGCCGGCCTACAACCGGCTAATAACATTTTCATTTATCCATCACCTCAATCATAAACTATCCTGAGCTCCCAGCCTGTTCACTTTCTGGGAGTAGTGAGCCATCCTACGGGGAGAGCTGCAAGTTACATAGTGAAGACAGTTTTGCAGACACATTTTCCTTGTTTATCAAACTCATTAGATGAAATGAAGCTACATTTACTTGAACTTCAATGGAGATACCGATCTTAAATGTTTGTGCTACAGATTCTTGTACTGAACTACTTAGAGATACGCTTAACAAATGGATATTCCTAGATACAAGAGAAAGCGAATCGTATTAATGGAAGTGCCACCGACGTTTACAGCATACAACGGCATAAGCTAACCTAGAGAAACCCCTTTTTTGTGATCTTAGAGGCTATGCGAATAATCATTAACCAGAATCAACGGTACTAATGTTTATGCAAACAAGCAAGGAGCCTTAGTCAGTTTCGGTGAAATAAAAAGTGCTCAACTCCTCCCATGGGTGGCTCTCTTGTCAGTCTTCAAATAGGACTACTCCAAACTGTCAATCGATTGCTCGACGGCTGCGTGTACGGTGACTACAGGAGAGAATTTTTATAACTTCAAATAGCGTCGTTACTGATGGGAATCAATTGAGTTTCAATACATTTTTATCGTTTTCATCAGTAAAGGGAGACTAGAACTAAGTTACACAATCAAGCAGCATATGGCAGCAGGAGACAGAGCTCCCTGCAGTGAACAACAACAGCCAATGCAAGCGGCTGATAATTTCTCAAAAAAGTGTAACTGCTCATTATCCAATTGCTTTTTAGCTGTGAGGCAAATCTCTCACGAGGTCTGAGAAGCCTAAGCTCACATCCATCTTGTCCCTTCTCGAAGCAAAGAGACTCCCCTTGTTCTGCTTGGGCTTAGTACCCTGGCTCCAATCCTGCATTTCGGTCTAGTCGGACATCTCATTTACCGTCCAGGGTGAAGGAATAAATAGTCGATAACCAGACGTTAATAGGTTAATTTTTATCAAAGAACGTTCACGCTTAAAAGTAGTAAGCCCTGACAATTCCACCTACTCAAAAGTAACCACGAAACCGCTTCATAGATGCCTTACGATTTTTCCATCTCCGTGGTCATTTGGGACTCTCTTAGGAATTAGCTTAGCGACAGCGTAGCAAATGTCCAATTCTACTGCTGTAGATGCCACCGACTCGCCTTCAAAGGGGGCTTGCTTTCTAATATTGGGCAACACAGCAACCACCAAGTGCTACTTTGAGAACTTCAATTGGATTGCATTACTTTATTTAATTGCATATTTTTCAATTGTTTTTTCAGCGTCGAATCGATTTCACAGCGCAACTAAACTTGCCCAATAGGTCGGCAGTTCTGTAGCAACCGTTGGCTACTCACTTGCTCACCTACTCTGAGGTTTATCACGCCCAAAGTCAAATACGCACTAACCCACACCTGTAGCAGTGGCAGACAAAATGACACAAGCGTCCAGCCACCAGGGCTTAGCAACTCAGCTACATACTATTTATTTTCTCTCCTATGATAGCAGACTAAAAATTGGATAACCTGACTTCAGGTTAATATCCATCAGCAGTCATGCACGCAGCAATACCACTTCTTGAGATACATATAGGTATTATCAAATATTTTTTAAGGCTAGTTATTCTTGTCCTTCATTTTGTGCAATGCAAAGCAAACGTGAGGTATGAATTTTAGGAAAATTCAATGAATGCTTTAACTATTAGAGTTAAAGCTGCTTAGCTTCGTCTGCAAGGGCAGTATGATAATTCATGAGAAGGACTGACTTTGGCAATTTTCTTGATATAATTATGGGCAATACTGCTAAGAGAAAAAAATAGAACATCTTTCAGTTCTGAACTATTTTGCGCTGTCATTGTTGCTCATTTGATAAACCCTCGATATTATTTTGAACTATTTTTTGCTATTTCGCCTTAAAAATTGGGGCTCAGGTCCTATATTGAGAATAAAATAGCTATTGTACTCCATTCCGCCGCTTAAAGACCAACGACAACAGATTTCTGCTCTGCAGGTCGTAAAACGTGGAACTCAGTTCTAAGATTCTTAAGCAACGAAAACTCTCTCATGCTGCTGACCATGGCTAATCCTTTCCAGCAGTCCTGAGGTGCTACTTCCATACCACTCACTATTACAAATTCTTTCCTGATTCCGCTTAGCTTCCCACTTTCACTCTGCTACGCGAGAAGGGTCTGTTTGCTATCGAATGCATACCGAAAGCTCCTTAGGCTGTAAATAGGCTATGCCAAACTCTCCTACCTAAAGCCGACATAGTCACGGTGGCTTTGTGGGGTTACAGATGGACATACATTTTTTTATTTTATGTTACATCGTGTTATATGACCGAAAACACAATACATTGGTAATCCGTGTAGATTCATGTTTTGTGGCCAAGTAGTAGATTTCTCGAAACCACTGTGGCTTCAAGATTCTGCTCAGATACATGATCCATTTTCGAAAATGAGAACTCTGCATCTTTAATTAGGATGCGTTCTTATACTTGTAAGAATTTTCAGAATATAATATTCGCTTACAATTTAGTTAGTGAAGAATCTATTTTGGGAGAGACAGGCAAGCAGCAAAGCTAATGATGCACAATACTGGAGTCTGTCAATGTATGGATATATAGATAATTAGAATAAAAAGTATTGTAGAAAGCACCATGATAGAACTAAAAAAATGTACATATTTTTTGCAATGCTCTTGCAGTTCTTACTAACGTGTGAGTGACAGGCAGAGCACCAAAATGCTTTTTTATTGGTGGGCAAAGTATTTAATGAAGATGATGGGTTGGTCATGGTAAATACATATAAGGCTAGGGATACGAAAGCCCAAAATGCAGCAGCAACATATAAACTTAACGATGTACTGCACAGTTTCTAATGCCATTAAGAATTAGTAGCGTTAATTAAAACTACTCAAACTGGGGGATAAGAGATCAGCAGGCTAATGGAGTCCATGGTGAAGGCATTTCTACTATGGGCTCACTCCATCGATTGCCACATCCAGCCACAGGCTGGCTCAGCTTCAAAAACCGCATGTAGCTCAGTTCCATATGTGGTTATGTACCAGCATTTCAATACTTAGAAGCAGCCACAGCATTTCCACGGAGCAGAGCCCGAAGGATAGCCATCGGGATGCCTCAGACGATCTAAATCCCCAAGACGCCAGCACGAGTTCAGTATGTGTCTCAGCAGCACCCGGTGCATATCTGTCAATTCCCTAAGATAACATCTGCATACGTGTTTTGCTGGCTATATGCTTACACAAACTCTTTCGACACTTCCAAACTCTCACCATGCAATAAATTAATCCTTCGAATGGCTCGTAATAAAAAGAACGAATAAAAATCAACCACATCCTGCTTCACCCCTTCAATAGCTCGGCTATCAAACCTAGGACCGATAAGTCCGAAGCTCTAATTAACCCTTATTGCTAAAACAGCTCAGCCGTCGTGCATTTGTATCTTGTGAAACGTCGACCAGCGACACAGTACCAAGGTCCTTTTGAAATTCGAAGGAGCTACTTATAAAGGCCTGGCTACATGCTGACTTGAATAAAAGCCACAAAAATCGGAGTCAAAGAGTTGCTTGACAGCCTCTTAAATTCCACCAGCTAAACGCCCGCTCCCTAAACGGCTAGTTACTTATCTGCGATCAGGCTCTCCAAGAGAAGCTAGATGCATGTCTGCCTACCGAAACATAGATCACTACCCTGCTCACGTATCTGTATATCTGAGCCCAACCACCCTGGATCTCATTCTTTCAGGCGAGGTATTCTGCCAAGTTTGTGGTGGGATGCAATTGTTGTTCGTGAATCTTTTGGCATTAAGATATGAAATATTTTGAATGGGCCACCGTTTGAATCAGTTGCAGTCAGGTCCTCGTCAGAGACAGTGCCTCTAACGTTTGTGATATACCAACATTATTCTGCTTGTCTAAAATGATTTATAATGGAGTTGTCAGAGCTCCTCACAAAAATATGTGTGTGAGACATCCGTTACTGATTGCAAGAGGCTTCAATATTAGCTTTGAAAACTCTAGCAGCACCAATGTTGGCTCATTTCATGAATGTCTTTAGAACTTTGGTTTGGTCTACTAACTTATTGCTACCACTCACATCGGTGGATATATCCTAGGTCTCGTGATGGCTGAAGTGACTGCGATGTCTACCCCACTGACGTTGTTTTGAGCAGTCTGATCCTCTTGTGTTGTGGTTCGGTCTCGCTTGCTGTTCCTGCTTCGTTTTATGTACAAGGTAACGTCGAGTATGTCTAGCGACATAACATTAAAAGAAATGACTTAGACAGATATTCGAAATCTGAATGCAATGCAGGTTTTCTTTATCTACAATCATAGTAAGCCGAAAGCCTTGATACCCTCATTGATGCAGTGAGCATCACATTTCGGAGTGTTCTTGAAAAGCCTGCTTGCAGCTGATCGCTCAACCGACGGCTCCAAATGGAAGCTTACTGGAAGCTTACTTATAATGTAGTTAGCAACCAAAATATTTTGGAGTTACAGCCAAGCACCTAAGCTAATGATGCATAGAGACTGTCAATATATTGATATATAGATAACTAGCATTGTATACAGCGCCTTGAGAGAACTTACAAGAATTTACACATGTATTGCACTGCTTTGGCAGCACTTACTAACTTGTGAGGGACAGGCAAAGCACCGAAATGCCTTTTTATTGGTAAAAAAATATTTATTGATGATGAATGATTGGTTTTGTAGATACATATAAGGCTGGGGATAGAAAAGCCCAGAATGCATCCGCAACCTATACACTTTACGACGTACTACCCAGTTTCTGATACCACGAGGAATTTGTTTCGCTAATTAAAACTATTCAAACTGGGGGATACGAGATCAACAAATTCAGAAAGTCCATGATGAAGACACTTCTACTATAGGCTCACTCTATTGATTGCCACATCCGGCCACAAGCTGGCTCAGCTTCGAAAGCCGCATGTAGCTCAGTTGCATATGTGGTGAGGTACCAGCATTTCAATACTTAGAAGCAGTCGCCGAATTTCCATGAATCAAAGCCCGCAAGATAGCCATCGGGATGCCTCAGACGATCCAAAGCCCCAAGAGTCAGCCCGAGTTCAGTATGTTTCTCAGCAGCACCCGGTGCATAGCTTTCAATGCCCTGAGATGACATCTGCATACGTGTTTTGCTGGCTATATACGTACACAAACTCTTTCGACACTTGAAGACTCTCACCATGCAATAAATTAATCCTTGGACTGGCTCGTAATAAAAAGAACGAATACAACTCGACCGCATCCTGCTTTCACCCCATCAATAAATCGGAGTCAAAGAGTTGCTTGACAGCCTCTTAAATTCCACCAGCTAAACGCCCGCTCCCTAAACGGCTAGTTACTTATCTGCGATCAGGCTCTCCAAGAGAAGCTAGATGCATGTCTGCCTACCGAAACATAGATCACTACCCTGCTCACGTATCTGTATATCTGAGCCCAACCACCCTGGATCTCAATCTTTCAGGCGATGTATTCTGCCAAGTTTGTGGTGGGATGCAAATGTTGTTCGTGAATCTTTTGGCATTAAGATATGAAATATTTTGAATGGGCCACCGTTTGAATCAGTTGCAGTCAGGTCCATGATGAAGACACTTCTACTATAGGCTCACTCTATTGATTGCCAAATCCTGCCACAGGCTGGCTCAGCTTCAAAAACCGCATGTAGCTCAGTTGCATACGTGGTGAGGTACCAACATTTCAATACTTAGAAGCAGCCACCGAATTTCCATGAATCAAAGCCCGCAAGATATCCACCGGGATGCCTCAGACGATCCAAAGCCCCAAGAGGGCAGCCCAAGTTCAGTATGTTTCTCAGCAGCACCCGGTGCATAGCTTTCAATGCCCTAAGATAACATCTGCATACGTGTTTTGCTGGCTATATACGTACACAAACTCTTTCGACACTTGAAGACTCTCACCATGCAATAAATTAATCCTTGGACTGGCTCGTAATAAAAACAACGAATACAACTCGACCGCATCCTGCTTTCCCCCATCAATAGCTCGCCTATCAAACCTAGGACCAATAAGTCCAAAGCTCTAATTAACCCTCATTGCTGAAACAGCTCAGCCGTCGTGCCTTTGTATCTTGTGAAACGTCGACCGGCGACACGGTACTAAAGTCCTATAACAATTCGAAGGTGCTACATATAAAGGCCCGGCTACATGCTGACTTGAATAAAAGCCACAAAATCGGAGTCAAAGAGTTGCTTGACAGCCTCTTAAATTCCACCAGCTAAACGCCCGCTCCCTAAACGGCTAGTTACTTATCTGCGATCAGGCTCTCCAAGAGAAGCTAGATGCATGTCTACCTACTGAAGCATAGATCACTCCCCACACACGCATCTGTATATCTGAGTCCACCCACCATGGATCTCATTCTTTCAGTCGACGCATCCCGCAAAATTTTGTGGTGGGATGCAATTGTTGTTCGTGAGTATTTTGGCATTAAGATTTGGATTTTTTTGAATGGGCCATCGTCTGAATAAAATATAATCAGGTCCTCTTCAGAGACAGTGTGTCTAACGTTTGTAATATACCAACCTCCTTCTGGCTGTCTAAATTTGTTTGTAAAGGAGTTTTCAGAACACATCGCTAAAATATGCGTTCGAGGCTTCCGTTGCTGATTGCAGGAGATTCAATATCAGAATTGAAAACAATAGCAGCAGCAATGGTGGCTTATTTCCTAAATTTTTGTAGAAATTTTTGTTTGGTCCAACAACTTAATGCTACCACTCACATCGATGGGCATATCCTAGCTTTCGTGTTCACGGATGTGATTTTGATGTCTACCCAACTGACCTTGCTTTGAGCAGTCTGATCCTCTCGTGCTGTTGTTCGGTCTCGTTTATTGTTCCGGCTTCATTGTATGTACAAAGTAATGTCGAGTTTGTCCAGTGACGGAACTTAAAAAGCCTTGACTAAGACACATTTTTGAAATCTGTATGCGATGCAGGTCTTTTTTTCTAAAACCAGACTAAACCGAATGCCTTGATACCCTCACTGATGCAGTGAGCATCACATTTCGGAGTGTTCTTGAAAAGCGTGCTTGGAGCTGATCGCTCACCTGTGAGCTCAAAATGGAAGCTAAAGGTTCCCATAAAAGGGCCAGCCCACTAATCAAGAGACTATCTAGCCCAGAGATCCTCCGCCGTACAGTCAAGTTCACCGACAGATCGCTCAATGTGGAAATATTACAAAGGTGGTTAGCTCTGTAGGAATGCAGCTATGTAAGTGATAAGTGATTGAGCGATCTGTCGGTGAACTTGACTGTACGGCGGAGGATCTCTGGGCTAGATAGTCTCTTGTATAGTGGGCTGGTCCTTTTATGGGAACCTTTAGCTTCCATTTTGAGCTCACAGGTGAGCGATCAGCTCCAAGCACGCTTTTCAAGAACACTCCGAAATGTGATGCTCACTGCATCAGTGAGGGTATCAAGGCATTCGGTTTAGTCTGGTTTTAGAAAAAAAGACCTGCATCGCATACAGATTTCAAAAATGTGTCTTAGTCAAGGCTTTTTAAGTTCCGTCACTGGACAAACTCGACATTACTTTGTACATACAATGAAGCCGGAACAATAAACGAGACCGAACAACAGCACGAGAGGATCAGACTGCTCAAAGCAAGGTCAGTGGGATATAAATAACAATAACATCCGCAAGCACGAGAGCTAGGATATACCTACCGATGTGAGTGGAAGCAATAAGTTATTGGACCAAGCCAAAGTTCTACAGACATTCAAGAAATGAGCCAACATTGCTGCTGCCAGGGTTTCCAACGCTTATATTGAAGTCTCCTGCAATCGTTAACGAATGTCTCACACACACATTTTCGTGAGGAGCTCTGACAACTCCATTATAAATCAAGTTTTGAATTGCCACGGCTAAACTGACACCTTTCATATGCGTGCCTGATTTAAGGCTGCATCCAAGAGATTGCGCAGCTGAAGCCGTGATGGCACACTAGGTAAGGCGATTGCTTTCACGACCTCGGGACCAAGGTAATGGGTTCGATTCCTGCGGTGGGCGATCCTTTTCGCCACTGCATGCAGTGGTGATAGCCGTAAAAGGCTCTTCTATCGCTATACAAAACGAGGCTGTTTAATCAGCTAGGATTTATTTTTTTATTATTTATTTTAAACCTGCGAACATGAGAGTAATGAATAAAGGATGCCAAAACAGATTGCTTGACTTGTCATGACATAACCTTACGGTTGCCTTGCTGATTGAGCTGGCTTGCTCAAAATTGAGCTAAATAACTAGATATTGGTTGCGTACAAACTCCATTCAATTATAGACAAATCTGAATTGTTAAATCTTATTTGGAGACGGTCGAATGGCAGTACTAAATGCGGAGCACCTCACTCAGCTTCTGTTAAGAGATTATGCTCTTAGATGTTAAATTTCACCTGCTTTAAAATTAGAAAACGCATTAGCTGAATCCGGCTGCTATTACAGCTTGCATGATAGACGAACAAAAAAGGCAAAAAAAGAAGTTGATTAATAACTGGCCAAGACTTCCTGAGGGCGTTGTACCTGCTCTTGGGCAACAGAGAGCCCATAGGGAAACGTTACGTAATAATTTTTTGAGATAGACCTATAGAGACGACATCCGGCTTAACAGAGTGCAGGAGTATGGTTAGCGGATAATTTCTTGTAACTATTATCTGAAATATTGAATTTTGAGTTATTACCTAAAATTTGAGTAAGTAAGTCACAATTCACGGGAATAGATGCCGTCAAGTTTATTCAGTCAAATCTCTTTCCCTCTCTAAGAATCTATCACCAGCTTCATTAAAAATTCAAGATTGATTATGAACCTTAAGTCCTATTTTCAGTTCAATTGTTTATATTCATTTCCGAAAGTTCATTAGTTACTTTAGACCGACAGATCTCAGAGTAAATAAATGGAAATAAATTCGTCATTAAAATTACAAGAAGCAGCCATTTTGCAGCATTAGTCAGACTACCACTAAAGTTTCGTTCGTAGCCATAAATCGATTTGTGGGGAATGTTTCAAGTTTCAACTCATGAAATTTAAAGAAAATCCATTAAATGAAATAGTTTTTAAATTAAAAAACAACTAAGTGGGTGGTCGAGGTTTAGAATTTTTTTGAAATTTCAATCAGGCCTCCTAAAGACCAAGCCATTTAACTTAAAGCAAAAACTATACTGAATATGTATATAAAGAATATGCAACGGTTGTTTTAATCTTATAGGGAGAATTATTCGAGCTGGTAAACAAAGAGAATAGTATCATGGCTCATAAAATTACGCAAGCATGATAGCTGTATTTTTCTTGAAGCGAGGAATTCACGTTAGATGTCACTCTTCCGGAAATGCGGTATTTAGAGAACATGGAACTTTATTATCGCCTTGCTTGATTTCCTTAAGCCTGAAATTGATCCTTAGAATATGTATGCTTCTTTAGTTGGACATATATAAAAATAATCCGAAAAATTCGCTGTATGTCTAGATCAGTAAATGCACAAGCAGCCACTAATCTATAACAATGTCTTTAGACTGGTAGTACAAACCTTAACTTTAATAAGTTACCTACAAGTGGACGCTATTTGGCAAAGAGAGTGTTCGCTACTTTTCCGACATGCTTACTTTCGGATGAGAGGCATACACACAAATCATCGAGTGCATGAAAAAAATTTTAATAAAAATTTAGGGTTTACTAAGTAAATTGAGTTCTAATTTTAACATGATTTGCATCCAGTTAGTAATGCACTTTAAAGACGAAGGACAATGTAAGACTAGTCACTATGCTAATTGCTAATTTAGTTGAATAAGTCGTATTGAGCGACGAAATTGGTTACAAATAAACATATTTAGCTGCTTATCACTCTTCTTATGAATGTGGCGAATTACGTCCGATTTCGGAGCGATATAGTCAGCAGAACTTGCGATTTGAGTTTGAAACTAGGTGACAAGATAATTTAATGAAATCACAGTTTTGATGAGTTGGAGCAAGATGGATTTAAAGTTCACATCATGGTCTTGTAGGTTTTAAAAGTTGGGAGCTTGTAGGAGCAAGTTAGTGCCGATTACAAAGTGTAGTAGTTTCTTTACAGCTTATCCGGACAATTTTCATCGCTGTACCATCAGGTCTTGATTTTATCCTAATTTCAGATAGATCAATTAAACTTGTGTTGAAAAAGCTAGCATGTTCTTCTTGGCGGAAGAAAAAAAATCTATTAAGAAGACTCTAATCTAGCCGTTAATATATGAAAATACATTGGCTACTGAAAAAATGCAACTTATCAAAGGAATAGTTAGACCAAAAATAGTTAAATTGGCACAGTGTATCATAAAGGAACGTGTAAGTTTTAAACGTCTTTACACGTGCTGGAAAGTCCATGTATGCCTTGATATCAATCAATAACGGGTTCAAGGCTATAAGAATATGAACTAAAGGCAAGTTTTCATAAAATTTGAGGTTGAGTTACACCATGCCTTCCACATTGAGGAAGCCCCTCTGATTAATTGCCTGGTACTGCAAAAGAGAGGGCGGTTCACCCATTACGTCTTTGTGCAGTTACAGGCCATGATAAATACAGTTAGAAATAAATTATTTAAACACATGGATATCATTGTTCTACTTCTCAGAAGTCATTGAACCCTTCAGAACGTCGGAACCCCGGCAGAACCGATTGGTTTGAACAGCTGTACTTCGACAGAATTTCTTTACGTAAGATGAATATAACATTAATAATAATAACACAATTGATGAAGCGGCTTCAGATAACTTAATCTATATCTAGGCACTGTACGATTGCACAGCATTCTTCTAAGTAAGGGTGATAGAACGGTTAGTAGTAGGTATTTAACTAACCTGTTTGTGCGTAACAGAGGCAGACAAACGAGTATTTACCATCAAATTTGAGTTCCATCCGAAACGAACTCTTTTGAGGTCCCTATTAGTGTGGTTTTATCGTTCAACGACAAAGTATGTTTTGTTGGTTATAAAGTTACGTGACTTCATTTCCATGGCAGCATTTAGTCGTACGAATGATGTGGCTCACTGAATACTAAAATATAAAACTGTCGAACCTTTTCACGGGTATTCTATCTAAAACATCAGCTGTTGTGTCCTGGATTTCATCTGTAAAATGCCTTTCATGTGCTTTTCTCGTATAAAAAATGCTCAATGACTCGATGTGGCAGAAATTACAACCAGCCCTAGACTAAAAGTCTTTTAATCGTAAGCGACCTTCATCTTCTTATCAGTCCGGATCGTTTATACGCTTTCGCATGGCTTAATTTCTTGTTATGGCTAGTTTATTGTCTTAAGCAAGCCACGGGCCTGATTATCTATGATAAAAATCGACGTTTCTGAAGTGGAATATTTTACACTTTATCTGCGTAAAGTGCTCGGAGATGTCATTATGAAGCACTTAGCGATCTCAAAGTATAGCAGTCACTCCCACCTGACATCACATCTCGTGAACTGACCACGTTTATCAGAAGCTAAGCGCACAGCTGTTTATCTCAGTGTTGAGCAGGTTCTTGTTGCTCAACTTTTTTTGCTTGATTCATGCTGATACTGTGCATTCTACGACTAACCGTATTCGCATAGTGATCAAGTGCATCCAACATCGAACATTGCTGCGCTTATTTTCCTTGAACACGTTACTACTCACCGATCTATCACGATTCCAATACAGCATATGTAAAGTGCACGGAAACAGAATAGGTTGTCTGAGGGCCCAATACGAATCCTTTGTTATTGCGGTTAAAGTCGATTAATGTCTAGTCTAGATCATCTTAACATAGAGTCAAAGAATCTAGGTTTACTATGTGCCCGAACATGCATAGGGGCACTAGCAAACACATTTTATACTCACGTGTCGGAGTGAGCACAAATATCCTACTCGACATGTCACACTAACAGTTAACGTCGAGTGACCCTGCATGAAGACGTAAGAACAGCGTTGCTCGAAAAAGAAATCGTCACCATAGTCTCACGTAGTGCCAGAAAAAGTTGTAGTTGTGGGTCTCAAACGATGGAATGTGATCGCATATCAAGTGTTTTCTAAAGCAAATTAGAATAGTGGGGCTCACACTAGTATTCTAAGAAATTCTTACAAACTGATGAGGAAACGCCAGCAGTGATAGCCTCGCTAGTCATATTAACCCAGACAAACACTAGGAGGACAGATGTTTATACAAGTTATGCATTTGCTACTGTCCTCTGAGATGGATCGATGGTTTACGTTAATATTGTAATCTCGTTTCGCACAAACACAATTTTGGCATAACCCATATCGCTTATTTAAATCCAAACCTATACAAAAGCTGTTTGAAGATGAAAAATGGCTAAATCGTCGTACCTTTTTGAGACTTGGCAATGATAATTCATGAATTTAGAGTCTCTCATTTGGTTTTCCCCCATGAGTCTTTTTTTAGATTTAATTGCTATTAGCCAGCTAAAAGCTATATGAGTTTTACAGTGATAATGTTAAAATGTGTTCATTCTGCCTAAGATCACGAATCTCCTGCTAAGAATGAATTGAAGTAATCTGATTGAAGATAAAAATAGCAAAGTCAGTTCCGCAAATGTTTGAATACAATTTAAACCATCCGGTCAGACGATGAGAGGTTCACTGGTAATTTTATCAAGTGTTTAATTCTGTCTCACATTCAACCTGAGTGACTAATAACTAGCAGATGCTGCCAAGACATTCATCTGGCATTGGCTTCAGGCTAAGTCTTGCACGTTGCATGGGTAGTGTGACTCAGTAGCAGCAAGTAGACATGCTACTTTATAATTTCGAGGAAGTAGCTAGCTAGGCTAGTACTTGACAAGCATTCTATAGTAGGCTCCATGGATTCCAGGCTCAAACCCTGACCTCTGCAGACCTTGGTGGTGGCGAGCACCTTAACCACAGGACCAAACCAACTCGTCGCGGTTCCATTCCCTCGCTTAAAGGCCGTTGGCGACAGACGTTTTAGCTCTGCTGGTCCAAGGCTGTGGAACTCGCTGAAAAAATTCTCAGGCAACGACAACTACTGTCCTGCTGCCAACTATTGGTCTTCCTTTCTAGCGGTCCTGAGCTGCTACTTTCATGCTACTCACTTCCTCAACAGCTCTTCTGACTATGCTATTCTTCCCACTTTCTTTTTGTCGCTTGAGAAGCATTGCTTATTCAAGATGGCTTTTGAGGTAGTAAGTAGCATGGATTATCTGCTCAGAGTTATTGGAAAGGCTATGCAATAGTCGGCAGCAGGTGGATAGATATCGCCAGAGCCTCCTAAGCGCTTCTGCCGATACACAACTCAACCTATTCCATAAAAAATTGTCTTCTTTTTAAGAGGGTTTCGGGCGAGTCCTTTGCACAATATTTCAGCCCCGGAGCAATGATTCATAACCACGGATCTGTGGAAACACGGTACCTGGTAAGCTGATTCAGCGATTGGCTAATTTCGGAAACGCAGACAGTATAACTGCCAGGGCACGACTCGTCCGATTAGATTCAAAACGACCAGATGGCTCGGGCAGCATACTTGTGCACTGTGGCAGTTTTGATTGTTGCCGCCATAACGGCAAGCAAAGCTGAAACAGAAGCCGAAGAACAAGGAGGAAACAACGAAGATGCTCTGATCGATTATCAGGAAACGTCCGAAGACGAAAGCTTCCTAGATAAAAGTAAGTTAATGTATCGAGCTGCTTTCAAAATATCTAGTTCTTCAGATATGCTCAGCTATTTTGTATAGTTTTCGCTTTTATTGTGCTTTCTCAACGAAATTTTTCCATGCTGCTTTTGTTAATCTTCTTTCACAAACTCATAGGTATCCTAACGAAAAAATAAGAGAGAGAGAGAGAGAAAGAGAGAAAGAGAGAGAGAGTGATATATATATATATATATATATATATATATATTGATTACTCAGGCCGTGCTCAAAAATTGCAATTGGCATGTTTAACGGATTTCGTCATCGTAGCAAGCAGAGAACATTTCGATGCAGCACTCAATGTCATCTTGAGTTCAACGTATGGTCAGGGTTCAATGCATCATGAGCAGTGAAACGCAATATGGTCCTAGGTGGTAGCACGTATGAAAATTTTTATGTAGACATAGATCATCGCTGTACCACTAAGAGAATTCATTAGTAAGAAGGTGGAAATGGCATCCTTATGATGAATTGATGGTAGGTTGTTTACGTGTTTTTCTATCACTATACATAACAAGATTACTTTGAAAAATTACCTTTTGATATGGCCGTAAACATGAAGCTGCCTTTTCGTTCTAAATAAGCTTTACAAATTATGTTAGGATTTTTAATATTTTAGGGACATGAAATCTTAGTTTTGAAAGATGGCAAAAATTAAGTGAAATACGAAGTTAAACTTTTCGGGTCTTTCTTTCTCTGCCTCAACATTATCTTGATTTAACCAAACCACTTCTTACTTTTTTATTCACATAAACTAAAAAAATTTTAAGCTTATTAAGTTTAATTTATATGAACATTTAAGTTCATTGTGGTAAACGGGTCGCACATTCATTAATGCCACCAAGTGTGTCACTTGTTGGAATAAGTTTTTAATGCACTTTATACCGGACAAAAACGGCAGGGTCAGGTCTCGTTGTGAAAATAGTAGCAATAATAATGTTTTATTTGGTATATCACTCCCAGAGAACTCAATCTCTTTCTGGACACAAACAATTTTCTGAAAATTAGGCAAGATCGAATGGTTAGTGGCATCATGCTCAATAAGCAGGAAGACATAGTTAGGGGTAACATGCACACCAGCATGCAAGTTTGGTTTATGGCAGCATGCACAGTGTCAGCCTGAGTAAGTATATAAAACATGAATCACAGGGACCTACAAATCTGGGATAAATAGTTGAATGTGGACAGTCCAGGAGATGTCGCAACAGAGGTTGGAAGTTAGTTCTGACTTTGGGAGTGTACGATCTAAATGCACGATCTCCGAATGATTTTAAATTTGTCCGAATTATGGGTAAACAGTTAAATTCCAAAAAGTAGGTGGCATGATGCTTAGCTTAGTGGAGGAGTAGATTTGACAGATGGGCTAAAGCCGAAGGACGAAATAACCATAAAGTAAGGGACAAACCTTAAAGTCGATGCGTTTCTTGATTGCGAGGTAGTTAAGGTCGGCGAGAAGTGGTGTGATATGGAAGCTATGAAGCTCAAGGCAGCAAACACTAGCTGCAGAGTTTTGCACCAGCTTTAAGTAGACCAGCAAGCAGTGAGTGGTAGATTTATTTGTTTTAAACTATTAATGGCGTAAGTGCTAGCTTGCTGGTGCAATACAAAATCAACAGAACAGGATGTACGACAGTCCATTACTGGTCTCCTTGGCTGCAACTGTTCTTCTCCTTAGTCGCTAGACTGTCGCTTAATCACGAGTCCTTCTCGATGCAACTTGATACGGAAATACACTAGGGACCTCATTGGTCAAAGTGCAATCATGCCCGTAAAAATATATATGCAAATAAACACAAACAAATGTGCATATTTGTTCACATATATGTGTACACGTTAACATTGTATTAGCGGTGCGTCGCAAAGACCTAACAGCATTTCAGTAGTAGACGTTAGGTAATAACTCAAATTTCATATCTGCAGACCTGCTTCCATAACAATAATAATAATAATGCACTTGATACAGCGCCCTCAGAGAACTTCATCTCTTTCTAGGCGCTTTACATTTGCTGCAAAGAGAAAAGCAATCGAATGCTAAGTAAAATCATGCTTGAAAAACAAACAAAATGAATAACATAGTTAGGGGTGACATGCACAGGGTCAGCATGCAAATGTGGTTAGTGGCAGCATGCACAGTGTCAGCACACATAAGCACATGAAGGACAAATCACAGGGACCCACTAAATGCTGTCCTAAATAGGTGTGTTTTTAAGTTCCTTTTAAATGCGGTCAGGTCAGGGGATGTACTGATGCAGGTCGGGAGGAAGTTCCAAGCTTTGGGAGCATACGAACTAAATGCACGGTCTCCAAAGGATTTAAGGTTTGTACGATGTATTTCTAGACGGTTGGATTCCTAAAAGCTGGTGGTACGATGCTTGGCCTGATGGGGGAGTATGGGGGAGTATGTCGGAGAGATAGACTGAAGCCATAGAATTAAGGGACCTAAAAGTGAGCGACAAAACCTTGAAGTCAATCCGTTGCTTGACTGGTAGCCAGTGCAGGTCGGCGAGAAGTGGAGTAATGTGGCAACTGCGATGCTCACGACAGACAAGCCTAGCTGCAGAGTTTTACACTAGCTGCAATCGCCTAATCGCACATGCTGGTAGGCCAGTAAGCAGTGAGTTGCAGAAGTCGAGACGAGATGACACTAATGGATGGACCAACTTAGACATGGTATCCTTATCTAAACAGGCCTGAATTTTAGCAATGTTATGAATCTGAATATAGGTATATTTGACTGTGGAGCTGATATGGTCGTCTAACGAAAGGTCGGTTTGTAATATAACACCTAGATTTTAAGCTGATTCAACAGGAGATATGCTGGCAGAGCCAATTTTAAGGGGCAGCGTTTCCAATCTCTGAATCGCACTGGGTCTGCCCATAACTAGTAAGTTAGTTTTGTCATAGTTTAGTTTTAGAAAATTTGCTGCCATCCATGTGCTGATGTCATCAATGCATGCAGCAAGTGAGTTGAGAGAATTTGAGGTGCTCGAAGGCTGGGAGGGATAAATGCAAAGGTTCAACTGAGTGTCATCCGCATAGAAGTGAAAGCCTAGATTGTGCTTGGCAATCACATCAGCAAGAGGCAGAGTATAAACCGTGAAAAGAACTGGACCTAGCACGGAGCCCTGAGGTACTCCATATTTCAGAGGTACCTCAGATGATCTTTGTCCGTTCACGTCAATACTCTGGAGTCTCCCACTGAGATAGGACCTGAACCACTGCAGAGCAGTGCCAGTGATGCCCAGGCGAGATGAGAGGCGCTCTAGAAGAAATTTGTGATCGATGGTATCAAAAGCTGCCAAAAGATCAAGCAAAACAAGCAGAGACACTCTACCCTTGTCTGCATTCCTAAGTAGGTCGTTGTATACCCTAAGCAATGCTGACTCTGTGGATCGATTAGCTCTAAAGCCAGACTGGAACTTACTAGCAAGGTGTGAGGTTTCGATTTATGAGTTTAGCTGGTCTGCCACTACCCTTTCCAGTGTCTTTGATAGGAATGGTAGAAGGGAGACTGGGCGGTAGGTGCTCCAGTTCTCTTTGTATATTGCTGCTTACTTGAGAAGAGGCCTGACTACAGCTTTTTTGAAAGGTGCTGGGACATGACCTGAGGCTAATGACACATTGATGACGTTAGTTATGCATGGCAGCAGCAGATCAATGCAATGTAGGAGCAGGACAGTGGGAATAGGTTTCAGAGGACTTGCATACTATGTCGCTAGTTTCTGAAAAGTAAATTTGCGTAGTTGTTTAGTCGACAGCCCTGTAGAAATTATTGTGCAACTAAAAGTGTTAAGTATCAGATTGAAACTCACGGAGGCTCTGGTTTAGAGCCTCTGTGATAACATTTAGGTAATACAAACTTTCACCGAGAGTTTAATTCCCATCATCACTCAGTTATAATAAAAATGTAAAATAATCGTAGGGAAAAGTAGTAAACAAGCAATCATTAGCATGCTAACTTTGGGAGACTAACCCACAAGTTTAGTATTTCATTCCTTAATATAAGTTTAGCATTAGGATGCAAATGAATTTCAGGCAACATGCATTCAAAGGTTTTACTTTTTTAGTTAAACTAAAATATCATCATGCATCAGAAGCTATTCGGTAAAAGGTTAGCAATGCAGATTAAAATTTAAGTATGTGATTGTAACAACATTTTTCGCTTCGTTGATGGTACTGCATTTTATTAAATAATGATCTCTGATAATATTTACTAAAACGATACAAATATCAATGTTTATTTTAAGCTTAGAGTTTTCGCTTCATGGAATAGCTTATTAGGTTTGTGAAAAGCGGAATACTACAAAGAAAAGGAATCGAATAGAAATGCTTGGGCATCCTTAGCTCTAGTAATTTTATAATCCCAGGTATGTGGTATTTACTATGATCTATAATGTAGAAACGGTCTTAGGCATATTTTAAGCTTTCACATGACTTCAACGAGGCGTTTAAGTTGCTAGCAAAAGGCAGTGTCTGCTATGATTCCGGAAATGAGCCTTCAAAATTTCACTAAAAATCAATCGAGAAATTCCGTCATATCACAGTATACTAAATTTAAGTTCTGCATGCAAGTGCGTGCAGAATTGCAAAACTATGGCCATGGACTGCGATTGTGCCGAAATCCGCACTAACCAATGGTTTAGTGGCACATGCTTAAAATGCACAGGCTTCAACCCGCGTTAATCTTAGAGAAACTTCAGAATGTTAGCGTTTCACCAAACGGTAAGTAAATACATTTGCTGCACTTTCTGGAGCCTCTGAAATGCCGTTCATTGAGCGCGAGAGATAAAACATGAGTATGAAATTAGAAAGCTTATCTTACACAAAGCATCGCATTGTCTTCAATAATACAATACAATATACAGAAAGTACTTTTTAGAAAAAATTGTAGAAATCAAGAGCCTAATCATTATCTCAGACTAAGTCTATGAATGTATAGGAAAAAAGCGGCACCCAACATTTTCTTGAAGAGTATTATTCGACATCAGCTTGTTCCGTTAAAAAAACCGGCATTTGCCAACGCTCTTCTGCATATCATTTGACAGCAAATTTAAGCTGACGACCTAACAATATAAATCTCACTGAGAAATTCTCAACGGCCTAGGCGATAAGATGTGAAAGCCTGGAACGCATATGGGAAAACAGTATTTAGTTGTCACAATGATTGCTTTTGTCGTTTTAGGACGTTCTAAGTTTTTCTGGAAAGTCAATAGACCGAAATGCGAGGCCTTTGGTGGTACATGCAAGATCAAGCTTTTCCAACGATGCAGCTCCCCACAATACCGAACGAACAAGTTCAGTTGCCCGGTCTTCCGGTCTTGCTGCATTTTGCCTCAGCCCGTTATCCCAGGAATTGTGTACCCAGAAGTTACGAGTGTCGCTGTTCCAGGTAACAGCACTGGACGATAAAATATGACGTGAAACTCGACAGCATTATTTTCCGTCTTGCTCGCGCCGGTCACCTACGCCACGCCGAATGCACAGTCCAATGGAAAACAACATTTTGAAAGTGGCATTGCGTGTACGAAAGTCAAAATTGTTTAACTAGATACCGCCGTACTCATAAGCATAGCAAGTTGAATATATTCAGGCTAAACATAATCAAACTACAGACTAAACGATGCGTTCGTCTGCACTTACGTAAAATCGTCTCATAATTACCATTGCATCCCCGATAGTAGCATCAGTAGGCTTAATTGCAAGGCTCGAATTAAGGCAATATGACTTTAGCCCTTTATTTTTCTGTGAACCTAATATCGGCAGAATAACAAGGAGCCGTGTCTTTTAAGATATAATTTACCATTTGTGAATAGGACGCAGAGATGCACCAGCTAACAAAGCATCTATGCACTCATCAAAAGCATGCATGCAAGCTTCCTAATTCTGTTAAGCCTAGCATGCTGCCAGTAATCTGGATGGAGTTGTTTAGATTCAAGATTCATAACTTTGGTGCAATGTTTTCTTGAAGTTGGCGAAATGTCGGTCGGGCGTAGCTCCACACTTTAAATAAGCCATTCAGACGGTTACTGTAAAAATTGATGAATATTCACAATGGAAAAGCCGGAACAGTTTATCCGAACCCAAGTTTGCATTGAGACTAATCCTTGAGCCAATATTGAATGCATGTTTCACGTAATGTGCTCAGAAATACAGTAACAATCACAGTAACTAGCTCAAGATATCGGCTTAGAATCCTCAGAGAGGGTCCAATCGTTGTGACAAAGGATACAAACCTGCTGCCACGACTTAAGGTTGCCACTAAAGAAACTCAAGTCATATGGAAAAGGCTTACCAATTCTTCTGCAAGCATTGCGAAAACCATTGAAACATATAAATAAAAAGTGACCGCTCTGGTATGGACCGTCAAAGTCTCCAGGCATCTAAATATAAAACCATTTTACATTTTACACACCAACGCATGAATATGTATATATATATATATATATATATATGCATATTGATATGTATATACATATCTGTATAATTCATTCTTATAATTTCTCAGCTTGTCGATAAAATTCCATAGAGGCAAGTACAATTGAATTAATGGGTGGTAATGTAATGTAATGTGTCTCTGTCTGTAACTCCACGAAGGCTAGGTGGGTGTTATGCAATAGGGTTTTGTATAGCCCACTCACAGCCTACGCGGCTTTCGGTATGCATTCGGTAGCCAACCGACTTCAACTAACGCAACAAAGTGAAAGTTGGAAGCAAAGCAGAGTCAGGAGAGCAGTTAAGGCAGTGAGGAGCATGGAACTAACAGCTCAGGACCGCTGAAAAGGATAAGCCGCAGCAGGCAGTAGGAGAGTAGCTGTGGTTGCGTTAAAATCGTGGAAACAAGTTCTACAGTCTAGGACCTACAGAGCTAAAGCTTTTGTCACCAACAGTCTTTTGGCGGAAGAATGGAACAGCTAATTTCTTGCCCATACTGGGCCTGAGGGCGCAAAGAGGCTGAAACTGGGATGGCAGTTCAGCTAGGTATGGAGGAGCCAAGCCCTGCACCTGGTGGCGATGATGGCGATGATGGATTTTTAAGTTGCTGTCTGCTCTAATCACGGCTTTCAAGAAGTAAATACTTCATAGATGCGAAAAATACAAGCCGATTTTACAGCCTATTTTGTTTAGCGACAGAGGAGCCTTTACGGCTATCACCACCGCTCTCAGCAACCGCAATAAGGAATCGCCCATCGCAGAATTCAAACCCGCGACCTCAGGGCCGAAGTCGCGAAAAGCAACCGCCTTCCTTATTGTGCCATCACAGCTCACCGAGCAGATATATCAACTGTACAACAGAATGGCATAAAAAGAGTAGCCACGACCTATTACAAAACGCTCAAGTCATTCGTGCAGGCTATCGTACTCAAGGGCACAGAGAGGCAGGTGAATAAAAACAGCACGTCGAAGCTCATTAACAACTCACTGACAGGAATCAACGATGTCCCGCTCGTATTACCACAACAAAAATATTATAATTTATGGTCCGACAAGGTTAATGCTTATATATAAAGAGAAGCAAATACTAGCACACTTCCTTACTACCACTCATTGGCTCAACAAGATATCAGTTCTTAGGCTGACCCACAAGGCCCGCCACGGCTTGGCTCATTCATACCTAGCTGAACTGCTGCATCAGTTTCAGTCTGTTCGCGCCCTTAGGTCCTGTGTGGACAATAAATTAGCTGTCCCATTCCTCCGCTTAAAGACAGTCGGCGACAGAAGCTTTAGCTCTGCAGGTCCTAGACTGTGGAACTCGCTTCCACAATTCTTACGCAACGACATCTACTCTCCAACTGCCGACTATGGCACATCTTTTTCAGCGGTCCTGAACTGCTACTTCTATGCTACTCACTACCTCAACTGCTCTCCTGATTCTGCTATGCTTCCCACTTTCTCTTTGTTGCGTGAGACGAAGTCTGTTGGCTACCGAATGCGTACCGAAAGCCGCTTAGGCTGTGAGTGTGCTATACAAAACTCTCCTGTGTAACACCCACGTGGTCTTAATGACTTTGTGTAGTTACAGGCGGAGATACATTAAAATCTGATTCCAACAAGTGACTCACTTGGTAGCACTCACGAAAGTGCGACTCGTTGAACACAATGAACTTAAATGTTCATATAAATTAAACTCATTCAGCTTATAAATTATTGAATTTATGTGAACAAAAGTGTAAGAAGTGGTTGATTCAAGATAATGTTAGGACAGAGAAAGTGAGACTCTGATTGCATACTGCCAAAAATTTAAAATTTATCTTAACGCTAAACTTACATAAAATGATTAAATTTCAAGCCACTAGATTTCTAAAAATTATTATATAAATAATTTTTTTACTATTATTTACTCCTTAGTCACGATGTTGTGAAATAAAATCTCGGTCAAATGCGTCATACCGAGCTGGTTTGGTCCAGAGGTTTAAGGTGCTCGCCCCGAACAAGGTCTGGCTGAGGTATTGGCTTCAGCCCCCAAAGCATATATCATATGAAGCGCCTGAATAGAGATTAAGTTCTCTGGGTGCGCTATATAAATGAATTATATATATATATATATATATATGCATATATATATATATATGTGTGTGTGTGTGTGCGTGTGCGTGTGCGTGTGCGTGTGCGTGTGCGTGTGCGCGTACGCGTGCGAGCGTGAGCGTGAGCGCGTGCGCGTGTGCGCGTGCGCGTGCGCGCGTGTGCACGTGTGTGTGTGTGTCATTACTGTAATGCTATCATAATGCTCTCAATTAAAAACCCTGTGACTGTCTATTGGCAACTTAGCTCTTTTAATTGCACCATAATTGCTATAGGGTCTCGACTAAAAAATTACCCAATGTATTATATCTAAAACAAGGGACAGGGATAGATTCCTGGTCCTTAGGCGACAAGTTTGAGTTATTACTTAACATTAGCTACTGAAATTATATTAGTTCATTTCAAAGCATAGCAAATACAATGCTAAAGAGCTCTCATACATTCAAATGAATATGCAAGTTTACTTGTGTTTATTTGCATACATGTGAGTTTTTAACGACGAGAGTGTACGTTTGCCAGTGAGGCTCATTGTGTATCTCCAGTTCAGGCAACAAAAGAAGGACTAGTGAAAAAGTGGCAGCCGAGAAACTAAGGTAGAGAGCCGTAGAAGCAAAATAGACCACTGATGGACCGTAGTACATCAGCTCGCGTGGATTTCGCATTGCACTAGCTAAACAGAACTAGCAACATAATTATTTGAGACCGAATAAATTTAACACTAGACCAAACCCTGCTGCAGCTCTTTGGAGTAGAAAGCGCATTAAAAATCTAATACTATCCAATGACTCACATAGTAAACATACATGAATGGGCAAACTGTCGACCAAAATGAACCTTAATATTTTATGAATTAAGCTTAGTCAACTTCTACATCTTTGAACTTGCTTAAAATAAAGATATAAGAAATTCGTAAATCAAGACAATGTTAGAGTAGACGAAGAGAACGCGGGTTATTTAACTTTGTAGTTTACTTAATTTCGAGTATGTTCTAAAATTAAAATTTCACATCCCTGATAAATTAAAACTTCTAACATTAATTTATCTATAACTTGAGAATTAAAAGCTGTGTCATTGTATAGCTAAATCAAAAAGCACTTAGTTTAAAAAATCCTTTTATTTAGAGTAATCAAAGAAACGTGGATTGCCATCAGGTCAGGATACGGAAATTTCCACACACTTATTTATGATTACTGGTTAGTATTACAACAAATGTCAAAGTCTATATAAACATTCACTCAATTATTACTGGCTGGGAGCAAAACGCTATTCACTGCTCATGCTAGGATCATGCTATCAGTTAGTATGCTTCAATTTTCTAGTTGTAATTATTAGATGATGTCACGGTATTGTTTAAGTTGACATACAGAGAAACTAAATCCTAATTTCGCAGCCCGTCATTAAATCCGTCCGTTGTCCGTTTTTGTGCGCTTCTCTGACCTGACTTGGTATTGGCTGTCGCTCACCATTTTAGACGATTCCTGCATTGAGATGCAAAGGGCCTAGTAAGGGAATATGTTCCATTGGGCCACAATAAAAATCCTCATTAAGTTATTCTACTCTGATGATAAGGATGGCACTTCATTTGATATAGTGTTCTCAGAGAGATCTATCTCTGTCCAAGTACTTTACATTAACTGGAAAGGAAGCGAAGGTCGAATGGTTAGTGCTACCGTGCTTTATAACCAACAAGAATTACATGGTTACAAGTTATATGCTAAGGTTATATGCAAAGGGCCTAAAAGTGAGTGACACAACTTTGAAGTTGATGCGTTACTTGATTGGGAGCCAGTGCAGGTCGTCGAGAAGTGGTGAGAGGAAGCAAGTGCAAGGCTCACGACAGACGAGCGTAGCTGTGGAGTTGTGCATCAGCTTTAAGCGCGTAAGTGCAAAGGCCGGTTAACCAGGAAGCTCTACAAAAGTCAACGTTAGATGTCACAAATGCATGAAACAATTTAGATGTGGTAGCCTTACTAAATATGTTCTAAATTTTGAAGCTGGTGTGGTCGTCCAATGAGAGGCCACTTTGCAAAATTACACTGAGATTTCATGCAGATTCAATCAAAGATTTGCTATCGGAGCCTATTTTGAGAATAATATTATTAATAAGAATAATGCACTTGATAAAGCGCCCTAATAGAACTCAACCTCTTTCTAGGTGCTTCACATTTGCTGGAAAGAGAAGCACGAAACAATAGTGAGTAATTTCATGCTTGCTAAACATGAATAGCATGGTTTGGAGTAACGTGCACAGGGTCAGCATGCAAATGTGGTTAGTGGCAGTATGCACAGTGTCAGCACGCATAAGTACATGAAGGAAGAATCACAGGGACGCACTAAGTGCTGTCCTTAATATATGTGTTTTAAGTTCTTTTTAAATGTGATCGGGAATGTCATGAAGCTCTTTTTAAATGTGGTCGAGTCAGGGGATATCGTGACACAAGTCCGGAATGAGTTCCAGTCTTTTGGAGCATACGAACTAAATCCACGGTCTCCAAAGGATTTGAGGTTTGTACGAGGTATAAATAAATAGTTATTTTCCGAAAAGTAGGTGGCATGATGCTTCATCTAGTGGGGGAATAGACATAGTAGGCAGCCTGGAGACTAAGAATGAAGGGCCAAAGTGGGAGACCAAACCTTGAAGTCGATCCGTTGCTTGAATGGTAGCCAGTGCTGGTCGGCGAGACGTAATGTGACGTGGTAGCTACGAAGCTCACGACAGGCAAGCCGAGCAGCAGAGTTCTGCACCATCTGTAATCGCCTGATTACACATGCCGGTAGGACAGCAAGCAATGAGTTACAGAAGTCAAAACGGGATGTCACAAATGCATGGACCAACCGACGTGGTATACTTATCTAAACAAGCCCGAATTTTAGCAACGTTATGCAGCTAAAAGTAGGCAGATTTGACTGTGGAGCTGATGTGATCGTCTAACGAGAGGTCAGTTTGGAACATGACACCTATATTTCGAGCTGATTCAACAGGAGATATGCTGGCAGAGCCAATTCTGCGCGTCAGCCTTTCCAATTTCTGAATCACACTGGGTTTGCCCATAACTAGTGAGCAAGTTTTTTCACCGTTTAGTTTTAGAAAATTTGCTTCCATCCATGTGCGGATGTCATCGATACATGCAGCAAGTGATTTGATAGAATTCGAAGTGCTCGAAGGCTAAGAGGGATCAAAGCTAAGGTACAACTGAGTGTCATCCGCATAGAAGTGAAAGCCGAGATTGTGTTTGGCTATCGCATCAGCAAGAGGGAGAGTATAAACCGTAAAAAGAGCCGGACCAAGCACGGAGCACTGAGGTTCCCCGTATTTCAGAGGTACCTTGGATGATCTTCATCCATTACCGTCAATACTCTGGAGTCCGCCAGTGAAATAGGACCTGTACCATTGCAGAGCAGTGCCAGTGGTGCCCAAGCGAGATAAGAGGCGCTCTAGAAGAACTTTGGGATTGATAGCATCAAATGCTGCCGAAAGATCGAGCAAACCAAGCAGAGACACTCTACCTATGTCTGCATTCCTAAGTAGGTCTTTGCACGACCTAGGGATTGCTGATTCTGTGCAGTGATTACCTACCAAGCCAGACTGGAACTTACTGGCAAGGTTTGAAGTTTCAAGTCATGAGTTCAGCTAGCCCGCCACGACCCACTCGATTGTCTTTGATAGGAATGGTAGAAGGAAGACTGTTCGGCAGTTACTCGAGTTCTCTTGGTCTAGCTTTCTTGAGAAGTGGCCTGACTACAGCTTTTTTGAAAGGTGCTGGGACATTACCTAAGGCTAATGACATGTTAAGGATGTTAGTTATGCAAGCCAAAGGCAGAACAATGCAACGTAGGAGCAGGACAGTGGGAATAGGGTCCAGAGGACTTGCTGTCTTCTTTGATTGAGATACGAACTTCAGGAAAAGATCACTAGTGGCCTGCTTAAATGTAGATATTGAGGTGCAGCCAGGAATTCGGGAAGCATTCTAGTGGGGATGTTGCCATCGCAGGAATGGACTTCCTGATCTTGTCTATCTTCTGGACAAGGTATCGAGAGCAGCGATCGGCTAGGTCATCACAAGAATCATCAGATAAGGAACTAATCTGAGACTGGTTGAGGAGATGGTCGATCGTCGACATTAGCATTTTTGGATTGTGCATCTGTGATTCAACAATGTTTTTATAAAAGCTAGACTTGGCCTTTGCTCGGATGGATTGGTAGGACCTACAGTATTCTTCCCAAGCCAGTCAACGGAAGTTAGTCCTAACCTTTTGTATGCTTTGTCGAGCTTGCTCTTTGTAGACCGGGATAGTCTAATGTCTGTGGTAAACCATAGGCCCTCTGGGTGAAGGCTCACAGTGGGCTTAGTCAGAGGTGCAAACTCGTCGAGCCTGTCAGCTAGTGTCGAGGTGTAGCTATCTACCAATGGTGACAGATCGGAGGGAGGACTGAGCAGCAGAGGCAGAGCAGATATTCTCGCATGGACAGCTTCGATGTCAAGGGTCTTCAGGTTTTGTGAGTCACAGGTTATTTTAGAGGAGGAGATGGGCACACACTGTAGATTGAATGAGATCTACATATGGTCAGATAAGCGTGATTTGAGTAATAATTGGTAATGACAAAGTGCAGCTGTATGAGAAAATCTGGTCGAGTGTGTGACCCTTGGGGTGAGTAGGGCCATGCACGTGAGCCACGAGAGACAATGAGTCAGTCAATGCGCGAAATTCGGTGCTGAATGTGTCAGATAATTTATCAAAGTGAACGTTAAAATCACCCATAACGAGGAAGGATCGATTTCTTGCACACAGAATTGAAATAAGGTCGGAGAAATCCGAGATAAAGAAAGATTTGGTACCTAGTGGACGATAGTGTAACGCCGAAGGCTCGACGGAGTCGACTTAACCTGCAGCTTACCAAGCGGCTTAACCTACCGTCTGATACCGTTTGGTAGGCGTATGTGTCCAACAAGCAGGCCGCCACGAAACGAGCGTTTCTGGCGCTGACCTAGTGATCATTAATAAAGGGGTGGTGAGTCTGCGGCGTAAATCGGAAAGCGAGACACACAAATTGCGGATTTTACTGAGCTTCATTCGCAAGCACACAAAGTTGCTTCACGTCTAACTCAGCTTTATCTCCACACTCCTCACACGCTCTTAACAGCACATGCAGTCTTGCGGAGGGAATACGTCCTCTGCACTTAGGCTACCTAAGTCCATTGAGGGGAATGACCCAAATAGACGGAGCCCGATCCGGTGCCTAGACTCTGACTGGGGAGCTAGGCGTCCATCTTAACGGCAGGAATACCCCATGCACTACGCCAAGCAATCATGCGGAGGAAACACGTCTCCACACTTACGCTAACTGCGTCTCTAGGGGAACGGCCCAAATGAACGAAAGAGTCCGAACCAACGGAAGATCTCACCCACCGCAACAACTACGTCTTTAGTTTAGCTTTAGCTCTATAGGTAATAGACTGTGGCACTTGCTTCTACGATTTTTACGCGACAGCAACCACTCTCTGACTGTCTACTGCGGCTAATCCTTTTCAGAGATCCTAAGCTGTTAGTTCCATGCTCCTCACTGGTTTAACTGCACTCCTGAATCTGCTATGCTTCCAACTTTCACTTTGTTACGTTAGTTGAAGTCAGTTGGCTACCAAATTCGTACCAAAAGCCGCTTAGGCTGTGAGTGGGCTATGCAAAACTCTCTTGAATAACAACACTTAGCCTTCGTGGAGGTACGGAGAGAGATACATTACGTTACATTAAGACCATTAATTTCATTGTACTTGCCTCTACGGAATTTTATCGATAAGCTAAGAAATTATGAGGCTGAATTATACAGATATATATATATATATATATATATATATATATATATATATATATATATATATATATATATATATATATATATACATATATATATATATATATATATATATATATATATATATATATATATATATATATATATATATATATATGCGTCGGTGTGTAAAAAATAAAATGGTTTTATATTTAGATGCCTGGAGACTTTGACGGTCCATACCAGAGCGGTCACATTGTATTTGTTTGTTTCAACAGTTTTCGCAATTTAATGTAATGTATCTCCGTCAGTAACTTCACAAAGTCATAAAGACCATGTGGGTGTTACGCAGGAGAGTTTCGCACTAACAGCCTAAGCGGCTTTCGGTACGCAATGCTTGCAAAAGCATTGGCAAGCCTTTTCCATATGACTTGAGTTTCTTTAGTGGCTAGCTTAAGTCGTGGCAGCAGGTTTGTATTCTTCGTTGCAATGATAAGACCCTCTCTGAGGATTCTAAGCCGATTTCTTGTGACAGCTACTGTGATTGTTACTGTATTTCTGAACACATTACCTGAAACGTGCATTCAATACTGGCTCATCGCTTAGTCTCAATGCAAACTTTGGTTCATAAAAACTGTTCCGGCTATTTGCCCTGTAAATATTCATCGATTTATATGGAAATCATCTGAATGGCTTATTTAAATTGTGGAGCTACGCTGGGCCAACATTTCGCAAACTTCAAGAAAACATTGCACCAAAGTTGTGAATTTTCAATATAAACAACTCCATCCAGATAATTGGCAGCATGCGAGGCTTAACAGAATAAAGAAGATATCATGCATGTTTTTGATGAGAGAATAGCTGCTTTGTTGGCTGGTGCATCTCTGCGTCCTATTCACAAATGGTGAATTACATCTTAAAAGACACGGCTCCCTGTTACTCTGCCGATATTACGTTCACAGAAGTCATATTGCCATAACTAGAGCCTGGCAATTAAGCCTACTGAGGCTACTATCGGGAATGGCAACGGTGATTATGTGACGATTTTACGTAAATGCAGACGACACATCGTTTAGTCAGCGGTTTTATTATTTTTAGCCTGAGTGTACTTAAATTTGCTACGCTTATGAATACGGCGTATCTAGTTATACAATTTTGACTTTCGTACACGCAATGCCACTTTCAAAATGTTGTTTTCCATTGGACTGTGCATTCGGCGTGGCGTAGGTGACCGGCGCGAGCAAGACGAAAAATAAGGCTGTCGAGTTTCACGTCATATTTTATTGTCCAGTGCTGTTACCTGGAACAGCAACACTCGTAATTGCTGGATACACAATTTCTGGGCCAACGGGCTGAGGCAAAATGCAGCATGACTGGAAGACCGGGCAACTGAACTTGTTCGTTCGGTATTGTGGGGAGCTGCATCGTTGGAAAAGCTTGATCTTGCATGTACCGCCAAAGGCCTCGCATTTCGGTCTATTGACTTTCCAGATATACTTAGAACGTCCTAAAACGACAAAAGCAATCATTGTGACAACTAAATACCGTTTTTCCTAATGCGTTCCAGGCTTTCACATGTCATCACCTAGGCCATTGAGCATTTCTCGGTGAGATTTATATTGTTAGGTCGTCAGCTTAAATTTGCTGTCAAATGATTCGCAGAAGAGGCAAATGCCGTTTTTGTAGGAGAACTTTGTTTACAGAACTTAAATTTAGCATAATGTAATATGATTGAAATTTCTTGATTTTTAATTAAATTTTGAAGTTTTATTTCCGGGTTCTTAGCAGACACTGCCTTTTGCTAGCAACTTAATACTCCTCATTGAAGTTATGTGAAAGCTTAAAATATCCCTAAGGCCGATTCTACATTAAAGATCATAATAGTTACCACCAGCCTGAGAGAATAAAATAACTAGAGCTAAGGATGCTCAAGGCTATCTGATTGATTCCTTTTCTTTGTAGTATTCCGCTTTAGGCGACTCTGCTACACTATTCCCTAGAGAAAAAACTGTAAGCTTAAAATAAACATTGATTTTTGCATCGTTTTGGTAAATATTATGGGAGATCAAAATTGTTTAATATAAAAAATTACCAATCAACTAGGCGAAAAGTGTTGTTGCAATCGAATGCTTGCATTTTAATCTGCATCGCTAATCCTTTATCAGATAGCTTCTAATGCATGATGATATTGAAATTTAACTGAACAAGTAAATCCTTTGAATGCATGTTGCCTGAAATTCAATTATATCATAATGCTAAACTTAGATTAAGGAATGAAATACCAAACTTGTGGATAAGTCTCCAAAAGTTAGCATGCTAATGACAGCTTGTTTGCTACTATTCCCTACTATTATGTTATTATTTTTGTTATGACAGAGTGATATGGTTGTGAAGTAAACTCTCTGTGAAAGTTTGCATTACATTAATGTTGTCACAGAGGCTCTTAACCAAAGCCTCCGTGAGTTTCAATCTGATTCTTAACGCGTTTAGTTGCACAATAGTTTTTACGGGGCTGTCGACTATACAACTACGCAAATTTACTTTTCAGAAACAAGCGACATAGAAGAAAGCAGGTCTACAGCTATGAAATTTGAGTTATTACCTAACGTCTACTACTGAAATGCTGTTAGGTCTTTGCGACGCACCGCTAATACAATGTTAACGTGTACACATATTTTAAAAAAAAATATGCACATTTGTTTGTGTTTATTTGCATACATATTTTAACGGGCATGATTGTACTTTGACCAATGAGGTCCCCTCGTGTATTTCCGTATCCAGTTGCATCAAGAAGGACTCGTGATTAAGCGACAGTCTAGCGACTAAGGAGAAGAACAGTTGCAGCCAAGGAGACCAGTAATGAACTGTAGTACATCCTGTTCTGTCGATTTTGTATTGCACCAGCAAGCTAGCACTTACGCCATTAGTAGTTGAAAAATAATAAATCTACCAATCACTACTTGCTGGTCTACTTACAGCTGGTGCAAAACTCTGCAGCTAGTATTTGCTGCCTTGAGCTTCATAGCTTCCATATCACACCACTTCTCGCCGACCTTAACTACCTCGCAATCAAGAAACGCATCGACATTAAGGTTCTTCCCTCACTTTAAGGTTATTTCGTCCTTCGGCTTTAGCCCATCTGTCAAATCTACTCCTCCACTAAGCTAAGCATCATGCCACCTACTTTTTGGAATTTAATTGTTTACCCATAATTCGTACAAATTTAAAATCATTCGGAGATCGTACATTTAGATCGTACACTCCCAAAGTCGGAACTAACTTCCAACCTCGGTTGCGACATCTCCTGGACTGTCCACATTCAACTATTTATCCCAGCCCTTTTTAGGTCCCTGTGATTCGTGTTTTATATACTTACTCAGGCTGACACTGTGCATGCTGCCATAAACCAAACTTGCATGCTGGTGTGCATGTTACCCATAGCTATGTCGTTATTGCTGCTTGTTGAGCTTGATACCCTAACCATTCGATCTTGCCTGATTTTCAGCAAGTTTTTTAGTGTCTGGAAAGATATTGAGTTCTCTGGGAGTGATATACCAAATAAATAATTATTATTGCTACTACTTTCACAACGAGACCAGACCCTGCAGTTTTTCTCTGGTAGCAAGTGCAGTAAAAAATTTAACTAGCTCTTTAGTTCTGTTTGGCTTGATTATTGTAATTCCCTCTTGGCTGGGCTACCAAAGAAACCTATTATACCACTACAGCTGACCATGAATATGGCTGCAAGACTGGTTTTCAAGTCCCAGCGGTGTGAGCACGTATTCCCTTTGTTGAAAGAGCTAGGATGGTTGCCGGTTAAGCAAAGGATGCAGAGCGAAGTTCTTACGCTGACCCACAAGGCCCGCCACGGCTCGGCTCCTTCGTACCTAGCTGAACTGCTGCTTCCGTTTCAGCCTGTTAGCGCCCTCAGGTCTTGTGTGGACAAAAAATTAGCTGTTCCATTCCTCCGCTTAAAGACAGTCGGCGACAGAAGCTTTAGCTCTGCAGGTCCTAGACTGTGGAACTCGCTTCCACAATTCTTACGCAACGACAACTACTCTCCAACTGCCGACTATGGCACATCTTTTTCAGTGGTCCTGAGCTGCTACTTCTATGCTACTCACTACCTCAACTGCTCTCCTGATTCTGCTATGCTTCCCACTTTCTCTTTGTTGCGTGAGACGAAGTCTGTTGGCTACCGAATGCGTACCGAAAGCCGTTTAGGCTGTGAGTGTGCTATACAAAACTCTCCTGTGTAGCACCCACGTGGTCTTAATGACTTTGTGTAGTTACAGGCGGAGATACATTAAAATCTGATTCCAACAAGTTACTCACTTGGTAGCATTCACGAAAGTGCGACTCGTTGAACACAATGAACTTAAATGTTCATATAAATTAAACTCAGTCAGCTTATAAATTATTGAATTTATGTGAACAAAAGTGTAAGAAGTGGTTGATTCAAGATAATGTTAGGACAGAGAAAGTGAGACCCGGAAAATGTAATTTCATATTTCACTTAATTTTCATATATTTCAAAAATAAGATTTCATATTCCTTAAATATTAAAAACCCTAACATAATTTATATAACTTATTCAGAACGAAAAGGTAGTTTCATATTAATGGCCGTCTCAAAAGGTAATTTTTCGACGTAATTTTTTATGTAGAGTGATAGAAAAACACGTAAACAACCTACCATCGATTCATCATAAGGATGCCATTTCCACCTTCTTACTAATGAAATCTCTTAGTGGTACAACGATGATCTATGTCTACATAAACGTTCTCATACTTGCTACCACCTAGGACCATATTGCGTTTCACTGCTCATGATGCATTGAACCCTGACCATACGTTGAACTCAAGATGACATTGAGTGCTGCATCGAAATGTTCTCTGCTTGCTACGATGACGAAATCCGTTAAACATGCCAATTGCAATTTTTGAGCACAGCCCGATTACTATATATATATATATATATATATATATATATGTATATATATACATATATATATATATATATATATATATATATATATATATATATATATATATATATGTATGTATATGTATATATATATATATATGTATATATATATATATATATATATGTGTGTGTGTTTATATCACTCTCTCTCTCTCTCTCTTTCTCTCTCTCTCTCTCTCTCTCTCTCTCTCTCTCTCTCTCTCTCTCTCTCTATCTCTCTCTCTCTCTCTCTTTCTCTCTCTCTCTCTCTCTTATTTTTTAGCTAGGATACCTATGAGTTTGTGAAAGAAGATTAACAAAAGCAGCATGGAAAAATTTCGTTGAGAAAGCACAATAAAAGCGAAAACTATACAAAATAGCTGAGCATATCTGAAGAACTAGATATTTTGAAAGCAGCTCGATACATTAACTTACTTTTATCTAGGAAGCTTTCGTCTTCGGACGTTTCCTGATAATCGATCAGAGCATCTTCGTCGTTTCCTCCTTGTTCTTCGGCTTCTGTTTCAGCTTTGCTTGCCGTTATGGCGGCAACAATCAAAACTGCCACAGTGCACAAGTATGCTGCCCGAGCCATCTGGTCGTTTTGAATCTAATCGGACGAGTCGTGCCCTTGCAGTTATACTGTTTGCGTTTCCGAAATTAGCCAATCGCTGAATCAGCTTACCAGGTACCGTGTTTCCACAGATCAGTGGTTATGAATCATTGCTCCGGGGCTGAAATATTGTGCAAAGGGCTCGCCCGAAACCTTATCGCAAAGAAAAAAATAGTTTTTCTAATAGGTTGAGTTGTGTTTCATCAGAAGAGCTTTGGGAGCTCTGACGATATCTATCTATTTGTTGCTGACCACGGCTTAGCCTTTCCAGCAACTCTGAGCAGTTAGTCCATGCTACTCATTACCTCAAAAGCCATCTTAAATAAGCAATGCTTCTCATATACTCTTTTAGGGTGAGACGAAATCTATTTGGTTACTTATAGATATGAAAAGCTGCTTAGGCGGTGAATGTGCTAGAAAACTCTCCCGAGCGAAATATACATTGCTTTGTGCCTTTATGGAGCCACAGACTGAGATGATATTTTTACTCCCGCTTGCAATACCCCTGACCATCAAAAGTAGCCTGTGATGGACTTGAACTTACGACCTGGTCGGTGAAGTTCTGGCACCTTAAAATAGCTGTCCCCTTAACGCAGCACATAGCAACAGATCCCTTTTGACTTGGAAGAAATAGTAAGTTCACGAGTTTAACCTTACCTCCTAGCTAAGTTAACACCATGAGGAAATTGAGCTACTAAGGGATTAGCCATTTATTTATAATGACTCGCTTTTTGTGTGACATAACCATAAAACTTAAGCTAGACTTATTTACTATTTGATTTACCAGCCTCTTTTGTATAACGACAGAAAAAAATTTAGGGCTATAAGCACCCCTTGCCGTTAATGTAATGTATTTAAGTCTGTAATTTTACAAAGCCATACAGACTATGTGCAAGTTACACAGGAGAGTTTTGTGTAGCGCTCTCACAGCCTAAGCGGCTTTCAGTACGCATTTTCTAGCTAACCAACTTCATCTCAAGCGACAAAGAGAAAGTGGGAAGAATAGCAGAGTCATGAGAGCAGCTGAGGAAGTGAGTAGCATGAAAGTAGCATCTCAGGACAGCTGGAAAGGAAGACCAATAGTCGGCAGCATGAAAGTAGTTGTCGTTGCCTGAGAATTTTTGAAGCGAGTTCCACAGCCTGGGACCAGCAGAGCTAAAACGTCTGTCGCCAACGGCCTTTAAGCGAAGGATTGGAACAGCGACGAGCTGGTTGGGTTCAGTGGTTAAGGTGCTCGCCACCACCAAGGTCAGCAGAGGTCATAGAGGATAAGTTCTCTTAGTGCGGAGTACAAATGAGTTATGTTATTACATTAGCTAATGTATTATCAATATTGGACCTGAGGGTAGGAGGAGGCTAAAACCGGTGCAACAGTTTAGCTACACATTTAGATACCAAGCCGTGGTGGGCCTTATGGGTCAGCGTAAGAACTGTGCTCTGTATCCGTTGATCAACCGGCAGCCAGTCTAATTATTTAGCAAAGGCGGCACGTGGTCGAACCTCTTGGACTTGAAAATTACTCTTGCAGCCAAACTTATAGTCAGCTGCAGTGGCCTAGTTGCTTTAGTTTGGTAGCCCAGCCTCAAGGGAATTGCAATAATCAAGCCGAGACAGAACTAAGGAGCTAGTTAAATTATTTGCAAGCCACTGTGGAAAACAGCTCCTGATCTGAAATAGGGATGGGACGCGATGGCCATCTGTAGAAGCAGTCTTGTGAATTAATTTTTTGAAATTTAGGCAGCTGTAGAAAACGACGCCTAAATTTTGAGCACGTTGTGATGGTCGCATAACAGCATCACCCATTAGAAAAGCAATGCGCTTTAATCCTGCCACACGCTTAGGGTGTCCTATGAGTAGCAATTCGATTTTATCGTCATTTAGTTTTAGAATTTGTTCGACATCCATGACCGAATGTCGGCAAGGCAAGCACTCAGTTTATCAGCAGCCATAGCAGATTCCGCCGGTTAGAATGACAAATGCAGTTGAGTATCGTCAGCATAAAAGTGTTATCCTATTCCATGTAGCTTTATCTCTTTTCCCAGAGGTTGAGTACAAAGGGAGAATAGATGGATCAAGGACGGACCCTTGAGGGATTCCACAGGTAACCTGTCTTTTGTGAGACCTAACCTCCTAACGACACGCATTGAACAAGCTGAGACAAGTACGAGTACTTCTAGAGAAGCTAACACCAACAAAACACAGACGAACAATACTTTATTTATTCTACTGCAACCCACAGAAAATTGACGGCTGCCCGTGTGGCTGCCGCTTTAGTATCCATCTATTGATAGCTCAATCAAAGCCCGAGCCGACTATAGAATGCTGGTTGAGTACTAGTGTAGTTGGCAACTTCGTTAAAATGTTATAAAGTAGCATGTCTACTGGCGGCTACTGGGTCACACTGCCCATGCAACATGCAAGACTTAGCCTGAAGCCAATGCCAGATGAATGTCTTGGCAGCATCTGCTTGTTTATAGTCACTCAGTTTGAATGAGAGACAGAATTAAACACTTGATAAACTTACCAGTGAACCTCTCATCGTCTGACCGGATGGTTTAAATTGTATTCAAACATTTGTGGAACTGACTTTGCTATTTTTATCTTCAATCCGATCTCTTCAATTTATTCTTAGCAGGAGATTCGTGATCTTAGGCAGAATGAACACATTTTAACATTATCACCGTAAAAATGCATATAGCTTTTAGCTGGCTAATAGCAATTAAATCTAAAAAACAGACTCGTGGGGTAAAACCAAATGAGAGACTCTAAATTCATGAATTACCATTGCCTAGTCTCAAAAGGGTACGACAATTCAGCCATTTTTCATCTTGAAATAGCTGTGGCATAGGTTTGTGTAGTATTCAGATTTTAGATAAGGTATGTAGGTCGTGCTAAAATTGCATTTGTGCGAAACGAGATTACAATATTAACGTAAACCATTGATACATCTCAGAGGACAGTAGCAAATGCATAACTTGTATAAACATCTGTCCTCCAAGTGTTTGCTCGGGTTTACATGACCAGCGATGCTATCACTGCTGGCGTTTCCTGAACAGTTTGTAGGAATTTCGTAGAGTACTTGCGTGAGCCTCATAATTCTGATCTGCTGTGGAAAAAACTTGATGTGCGATGACACTCCATCGTTTAAGACCCGCCACTACTACTTTTTCAGGCACTAATGGAGACTATAGTGACGATTTCTTTTTCGAGCAACGATGTTCTTACGTCTTCATGCAGGGTCACTCGACGTTTACTGTTAGTGTGGCATATCGAGTAGCATGCTTGTGCTTACTCCGACACGTGAGTATAAAATGTGTTTGCTAGTGCCCTATGCATGTTCAGGCACCTAATATACCTAGAATATTTGACTCAATGATAATTAAGATGATCTAAATTAGCCAATAATCTACTTTAACCACAATAACAAAACATTTATATTGGGCCCTCAGACAGCTTAATCTGTTTCAGTTCACTTTACATATGCTGTGTTGGAATCGTGATAGATCACTGAGTAGTAACATGTTCAAGGAAAATAAGCGCAGCAATGTTCGATGTTGGATGCAATTGATCACTATGCGAATACGGTTAGTTGTGGAATGCACAGTGTCAGCGTGAATCAAGCCAAAAAGATGAGTAACAAGAACCCGCTCAACACTGGGATAAACAGCTGTGTTTTTAGCTTCTGATAAACGTGGTCAGTTCAGGAGATGGTATTTCAGGTGGGATTGACTGCTATACTCTGTGATAGCTAAATCTTTCATAGCGACATCTCCGAGCACTTTACGGGGATAAAGTGTAAAATACTCCACTTCGGAAACATCGATTTTTATCATTGCTAATAAGGCCCGTGGCTTGCTGAAGACATTAAACTAGCCATAACAAAATATTAAGCCATTCGAAAGAAAACAACGATCGGTGCTGATCAGAAGATGAATGGTCGCTTATTACGAAATGATTTTTAGTCTATGGCTGGTTTTAAATTCTGCACATCGAATCATTAAGCATTTTTAAATACGATTAAAGCACATAAAAGGCATTTTACCAATAAATTCCAGGACACAACAGCTGACGTTTTAGATAAAACTCCCGTAAACAAGATGGATTGCTTATATTTTAGTATTCGGTAAGCCACACCATTACTACGGCTAAAATGTTGCTGCGGAAATGAAGTCACACTAATTTCAAGCCAACGAAACATACTTTTCCGTTGAACGATTAAACCATAGTAATAAGAACCTAGAAAGAGTGAGTTTCAGATGGAATTTAAATTTGACGGCAAATGCTAGTTTGTATGCCTCTGTTACACACAAACAGGTTCAGTTAAAATACCTACTACTAACCATTATATCACGCTTCCTACTACTAACCATTATATCACGACATTCAGTTCTCCACCGCCGCTTTATCAAGTTTGTTGTTATTATTATTATTACATTCATCTTATGAAAACAAATTCTGCAGAAGTACAGCTGTTCTAACCAAAGGGCGCTGGCTTCTGAGAAGGAGTACGATGATATTCGTGTGTCTAAATAATTTATTTCTAACTGTATTTATTACAGCCTGTAATTGCACAAAGACATAATTGGTGAACCGTCCTCTATTTTGCAGTACCAGGCAACTAATCAGAGGGGCTTCCCCAATAAGGAAGGCATGGTATTAACTCAACCTCAAATCTTATGAAACCTTACCTTTAATTCATATTCTCACAGCCTTGAACTCGTTATTGACCCTGTGCATGTCACCCCTAACCATATTATTCATTTCGTTTGTTTTTTCAAGCATGATTTTACTTACCATTCAATTGCATTTCACTTTACAGCAAATGTAAAGCGCCTAGAGAGAGATTGAGTTCTTTGGGCGCTTTATCAAGTGAATTATTGTTATTTTTATTATTATGTAATTGACTGATGTCGATGCATCCATGGACTTCCCCACACATAAATACGATTAAAACTTAAACGTTCCTTCATGATACAATATGTCCGTTTAATTATTTTTTGTTTACTTATTCTTTTGATAAGTTGCATTTTTTGGTAACCATTGTATTTTCATATATTAATGACTAGACTAAAGACTTCTTAATAGATTTCTTTCTTCCGTCAGGAAGAACGGGATAGCCTTTTTTTAACACAAGTTTAATTGGACTTTGGGCAGTTAGGGTGCAATCAATACCTGATGGTACAGCGATGAAAATTATGCGAATAAACCGTACAGAAACTATTTCACTTTGTAATCGGCACTAATTTGCTCCTACAAGTTCCCAACTTATAAAACCTACAGGACCGTGATGTGAACTTTGAAGCCCTCTTGCTGCAACTCATCAAAACTGTTATTTCTTTAAATTATCTAGTCACTCAGTCTCAAGCTCGAATCGGAAGTTCTGTTGACTATATCGCTTCGAAATCGGGCGTAATTCGGCACACTTATAAGAAGAGTGATAAGCAGCTAGATATTCTTATTTCTAATCAGTTTCGTCGCTCAATACGACTTATTCAACTAAATTAGCATACTGACTAGTCTTGCAATGTTCTCCGTCTTTAAAATGCATTACTAACTAGATGCGAATCATTTTGCAATTAGAACTCAATATACAGAGTAAACCCTAAATTTGTATTTAATTATTTTAATACACTTGATGATTTGTGTTATATGCCTCTGATCCAAAAGTAAGCATATCGAAAAAGTATCGAAATATTTGCCAAATCATCACAGTGCATCCATCTAGCAATTTAAACTGTGGCAGATTATCTGATAGATTGTTAACAGGCGGTTCAGGATTAAGATATGCCTGGCCGTGACGGTAGGCATCATTGGCGGACAGTTGGATAGTGCTTGCAGCAGCTTCCAACTTCCTGCTGAATCGTGACGACACGTGGCAGACTCCATAGAGTCGAAGCGCGGCCCATGGTTCGCCACGGGTGCAGGTTTTGGCCGGCTGGATCAGCAGAGAAACAAGGCTTGTACTACGCCCACACGCAGGTCCCGAAGAAGCGTCTGTGCTTGCCTAAATGATCCTTGTTGAAGCACCAGGACACATTTCCCTGGCTGAGCTGGGCAGCCCGCTCCTCTCCGGGGACACATCTCTGGAGGCGAGGCATGCCTGTAACCGTCTACTTCGGTCTAAAGACGACGTCAGTGTGAGCGTCGTCGGCTGAGTAGAATGTCAAGCTCAGCACTGCAGAGCCGTGTGGTGCAGTGCAGCTTCCCCATGCTCTTACATACGTTGCCCCTTAGTGGTCTGGGCTAATCACGATTTCCGGCAGATATGCCATTAAGCGGACACTTCTTAAGGAACAGCTGAGGAACGGCCAGCACTGCTCCTCAGTGACGTCAGTGAGCGAAGGCAGCCATAGCTCGACCGCCAGGTCCACCTTAAATCGCGCTAACATCGAGACAGCAGGGTCTGAGGAGCAGAGCGTCCAGTGGACCCGAATGGCCGCTGAATCTGTGCATTTCTCCAGAGTTGCACCATATCCAGCCCATAGCCAATAGAGATGATGAAGGTGGTTGAGTGAATAATCAAACTTGCCTACAACTGCTTCAGTAACGACGCAGTTCGCATTTTACAAAACTAATACGTTAAGTATTGTTGTTACAGGTTTTCTGTAGTTTCAACAATCTAAAATGATTGCCTTGCATGAGACCAAGCAGATGTACACCCTAAAAACTCCATAGCTGTGAACAGATATTCCTTGAATGCGTGCGTTTCTTAGACCGATTATGATTTTAGCCAGCAGTGCTCCACGATAATCCATGAATTTTTTTCAAGCCATAATGTAGGATTGAACTAGGCCATTTTTGGCATTTCGAACGTCAAGAGGACTATTTGAGACATGGTAAGACTCACAAAACTGTAAGATTTTTTGGTGACGGCATAGTTTTTAAAATGTAATCCTCATAGGAAATACGTCGATAATTTTTCTACAGATTCTCCTTTAAGACAATTAATTCAGAAAAATAAATTGAGTTTTTTAGGGATTAGGTATACAGCATTCGGCTCATATTTTGCGTCATTACGTTAAGGAACTATTTAGATATTGAAGGATGTAATGCTGTGTACGTGATACTCAAGCGCTCTTGTGGGTTTCTTTAAATACTGCGAACCACACGCATAGATTCGTTGGATTACTTAAAATATCTTCCGCAATTGCAAACGCGCATATGTAAAGATCTGTTGTATCATTACCACTAGTTTCCAAAAATAATTACATAAATGTTGGCAATTAACATTCATCGGGCTTGGAGTGGCTTGAAAAATTGTATTCTTCTGACCCTGAATTTAAAAGTTTCAGATGTATCTCTGACTATTCGATCGTGCTTCCGTCGAGAAAATGTGAATTGTCTAGAAAGAGATGTATTTCTCCGCGGTCACTATATCAAGTGATGTTATCATTTATTGTGCATGGAACCTTCTGAATGGTTAACCTTCCATTTGTATTTGCATGTAAGTAATGGCGGCTGGAAATTCTTCACTGTATAATTGTTCACTTACACTTTCAATTTCTCAGCATAGAAAAGAACAGGGGGTTTTAATTGTCATGTCGTCGGCATGAACACTTTGCTTGTGCTATTCAAAGGTCCTTGCATCAATCAGGTTTTAGGTTGCGGACTCTTAGTTAGACCTCCATTGCTCTTTTTGAAGTGCGACTCGTCCTGCTGCGCTAGAGGTCCCAAGCCATTTTTAATTGTTCAAGAGCAACTGCACCAGCATTTGAGCTGACGAACGTTTTTAGTTGAAGCAAACAGCATACTGAGTATAGCCGAATTCGAAGTGCTGTCTCCTCGAGGTGGTCACTTTAAATATTAGTGATGCAGTTGCATGTTTTGTCGCTCACTTTTAGGTCCCTTCATTCTATGGCTCCAGCCTATCTGTCAGATATACTACCCCATCAGGCCAAATATCGTACCACCCGCTTCTCGGAATCCAACAGTCTAGAAATACCTAATACAAACCATAAATCCTTTGGAGACCGTGCATTTAGTTCATATGCTCCTAAAGCCTGGAACTCCCTCCCAACCTGCGTCAAAACATCCCTGACCTGACCACATTTAAAAGGAACCTAAAACACACCTATTTAGGACAGCATTTAGTGGGTCCCTGTGATTCGTCTTGATGTACTTATGCGTGCTGACACTGTGCATGCTGCCACTAACCACATTTGCATGCTGACCCTGTGCATGTCACCCCTAACCATATTATTCATCTCGTTTGTTTTTCAAGCATGATTTTACTTACCATTCAATTGCATTTCACTTTACAGCAAATGTAAAGCGCCTAGAGAGAGATTGAGTTCTCTTAGGGCGCTTTATCAAGTGAATTATTATTATTATTATTATTATTGTTATTATTGCAAGATTCAACATTTTTAGAGATAGCACATGCTCTTCTGGCCTATCCAACTGGATTGCTCGGCATGAGCCAGTTCAGTTCGAGCTGACCTTTTCTTCTATCGCTGAGCGGTCTGCTCTAAATATCGGACTAGTGCAGAGTCACTTAGCTCAAATGGAGAGCAGCTCACCAATCTAGTACGAACAAACTCTCCACTCGTGCTACGCTGGTGAGAGTCGCAGGCCCGTTGGGAACCGCCAGCCGGTCAGTCGAATATGTGCTATATGGCACAGCACCCAGAGCATATTTATGAGATGGTGCATCCAGTGCATGCAGCAGTACCAGCACTATGGACCATGTGGCAGCTCATGCTTGGCACATAAACCTTTGATGCATATCGGCATAATAAGCAGAATAGTCATTCGCTTCGCCTTGCATTTCCATTTCCTTTGCAGCATTAGCAGAGTGCCTAGAAAGATACTTATGCTAAGGTGCAATTGAATGTCTACTCACTCTTACCTCTATTTATTTATTTTCCAGTTTCATAATTAGTATTACTCGTTATTTGTATTACAAACTGCAACCAGGTTACTTAAAATGACAGCGTAGTTCTCTGGCTAGCCTACTATTTCAATTCTCAATTTTGAATCACCTGTATTTAAGCTGTTTCTTCTGGCAATGTTCTTCTCTCTTAAGCGTTAATTACAACTTAACTTTTTCTCGTCTCAGACTAGTTTTGCAAGTTCATGGAGCAATATACTTGCAGTTCTTCGCAATATCTTATAGTTTTTATATTACTTTTGTGACAAAGCCTTATCTGTCTTACCTCTGCGATACAATTCGGGCTTCGGAAAGTTGTTTCTCATAAGACAACATACTCATCCGATTAAATCAGTTTGATCGATCTCAACCTACTACATAATGGGTATTCCGTTTGAATGGTTAAAATGCCTGCAACTTAACCTTAAATTAGAGACGAAGACTTTCTATGACTAGAGAATTTTAAAATGGAATAAAGTTATATGATAATTTTGGAAACTATTGGAAGTGATACAAATAATCTTTATATATGTGAGGTTGTAATGTTGGAAAATATTGTAGGTTAAATAACAAATGTAGATTCGTGATCCGCAATTTTTAGCGAAACCCACAAGAACGCCTGATTATCGCATATAAATTATTTCATCCTTCAACATTTAAAAAGTTCCCTAACGGAATTATGCGATCAATGAGTTGACGGACGTAAATATTTTATCCCTTAATTCACTTTATTGTTATGCATCAATTGACTTAAGGGAGAAGCTGTGGAAGAATTAAAGACGTATTTCTTAAGAGGATTACTTTTTAAAAATTATGGCTTTACCGAAAATGCGACAAGTTTGTGAGTCTGACTATGTGTCAAATAGTCCTTATGTTCAGAAAGCTAATACCGAGGTTTTCTCTTTTCTATATATTTGCTGGAAAAAAAGTCGCTTGAATCTGCCACCGGTCACAACCGGCATGCCTGAGCATGCTAATGGGTCTGGGTGATGTTATTTGCCCGTTGCAATGTATCAGCGTTTTCCCTGCAATGCTGGCAGTAATGAAGCATGTGTACATCATTGGAGCTTTTCAGTAGTGTTATTTTTGTAATTGCTGAAGATGGCGTCACAAAACTTTTTTCTATAGACGGCTCTCTCTTTGCTTCGTCACTGAAGCGATTGCACAAGAGTTCGATTATTCACTTGACCAGCTTCTTCATTATTTCCATTGGTTTCGCTTGGCAAGGTAATGGAGACACGGATCATCCGGGTCTGCCGGATGCTTGGCTCACCGGACCCTACCATCTCGGCGGTGGCACGATATCAGATGGGCCTGGCGGCCGAGTGATGGACCCTCGAGTCGCTGACGAGCAGCGTGCTCGCCCCTCCTCAGCTGCTCCTCAGTAGCGTCCGCTCAATGGCCGTTCTTGTGGCCCGCCGAGAACAGGGATGGCCCTGGACTAAGGGGCTAAGGCCCTGGACAAAGGGGCAACGGACGAAAAAAAGCTGCCTGTGAAAGCTGCACTGCACCGTAAGGCTCCGCGGTGCTGAGCTTGATATCTTTACACATCGTCGACACTCAAGCTGACTTGACTTGAAACCGAAAGAGATGGTTACTCACATGCCTCGCCTCAGAAGGTCTGCGGCTGGAGAGGAGTGGGCTTCCCAGCTCGACCAGGCCAAGTGTCCTGGTGCTTCAGTGCGGATCATTTAGACAAGGGCAGGACATTTTTTTGGATCGGCCAGAGGGGGGGGGGGGCGTTGAAGGTTTGTCGCTTCTTTCATCGATCCCGCCCGAACCAGCATCCAATGTGTGCCGTGGATCCCCGCGCTTTGACTTTGCGGATTCAACCACATGTCGTCCCTGGTCTGCTGGACGCTGCCACAGGCACTCTCCAACTGTCGCCCGATCATGCCTACCGTCACAGCCACGCTAATTTTAATCCCCAACCTTCTGTAAACGGCCTATCGGAGAACCAGCGAGAATATCAGACACTAGATAGATGCACTTTGATTGGTGACTGCATATTGCACTCGGACCTTGTCGTCGAAGATTAGACAACTGGAGTTATTATCAAAGTGGCGGTCTAGTTTGGCATCGAGGAGGATGCCCTGGCAAAAGCCACGGATTGAAAAATCACGAAATACGTGGGCAGTGCCCATGACGTTAGGTCCCAGGGTCAAGTGTCGGCGTCGGTTCTACAGGCTGCAGGAGGAGCACTCCGGTCGTCGGACCTATATGAAGAGCCTCGATGCCACGATGCCCGTGGCATCAAAACAGTTCGTCGGAAGCTCTTCCGTCAAATTCGTTTAGGTGCGGTGTATACTAACGCCGAGGTGTGGGCCTAGTTCTCAGCTGAGGGAAGCGATCGTGTCCTCTTTCAACATGGTATCGCTTAGTCCACGGGGCTGGGGTGGGGTGGAAAAGGACGACAGACAGCCTACGTTCGTATAAACAGTTTATTTCTATTCACTAAATGTATTTTAACGATTTCCGTAATCAGTTTCCATATCGGCATCAAAGAACCTAATGATAGTCTAAGCAATTTGCAAAAAATTATGACAATACATTCATTTTGTCTATAAATAAATTAATCTCTATGCAGACTAATTACATATGGTTTAAACTCAAACTTGAAACTACATGGTTCAAAGTTATAACCTTGGTTAGGCACGGCAATGGTTACTGAAGCTATGCAGCGAATGTTAATTTATGGTCAATAATAAACTTCACGATATCACCTCCCCCACCAAGCTAAGCATCGTACCACCTGCTTTCCGGAATCTAACAGTCTACAAATACCCCGTGCAGAACTTAAATCCTTTGGAGACCGTGCATTTAGTTCGTATGCTCCCAAAGCCTGGAACTCCCTCCCCACTTGCGTCATAACATATCCTGACTTGACCACATTTAAAAAGAACTTAATAACACACCTATTTAGGAAAGCATTCAGTGGGTCCCTGTGATTCGTCCTTTATGGGCTTATGCGTGCTGACATTGTGCATGCTGCCACTAACCACATTTGCATGCCGACCCTGTGCATGTCACCCTTAATCATATTATTCATGCGGTTTGTTTATCAAGCATGATATTACTCACCATTCAATTGCATTTCCCTTTGCAGCAAATTTAAAGCCCCTAAAAAGAGATTGAGTTATCTGAGAGCGCTTCATCAAGAGCACTATCCTTATTATTATTTCTAATATGCATTACACGGTTTTTAGGAATATTTACGGTGTCAGCATGCGTCGACACACGAATCAAAAGTTCCAAGGACCAATTGAATTTCATCAAAATTAAAAAATAACACATTTGATAGAGCACGCTGGGAGAACTCAATCTCTTTCCAGGTACTTAAAATTAGCTGCGAAGGAAGCAGGATCGAATGGTTAATGGTAGCATGCTCAATAAACAACAAGAATAACATATTTGGTGGTGATATGCACTGGGTCAGCATGCTTGTATGGTTAATGGCAGCATGCACAGTGTCAGCATGCATAAGCACCCACAGGAAGACGGAGCCTCTAAATGCGGCGACAAATGCATGCGTTTATAGTTTCTTTTAAATTTGGAATAGTCAGAATATGTCGTGAAGCAAGCGGGGAGTGAGTTCCAGGCTGAGAGAGCATAGAAACTAAAGGCACGTTCTCCTAAGGATTTGAGAATTGTACGGGGTATAGATAAACAGTTCAATCCCAAAAAACAAATGGTAACAATGAATAGCCTGGTGGGGGAGTCGATCTGATAGGTAGGCTGAAGCCATAGAATGATGTGACCTAAAAGTGAGTGACACAACCTTGAAGTGGATGCCCTGCCTGACTGGGAGCCAGCTCAGGTAAGCTTGAAGTGGTGAGATGTGGCAACTGCAAGGCTCACGACAGAAACGCCTAGCTGCAGAGTGCATCTGCTTTACATAGCTGTACGTGCCTGATCTCCCAAGCCGGTAGACTAGCAAACAGTGAGTTACGGAAGTTGAAAAGCTAGAATTTTATGGTGAGCAGGTGATGCTTAAGCTTCTTTTTGACTGTTTATTAAGGGATGTTGTGACATTGATCGAAGTGAGTTACAGGCATTTCAAGCATAAGAGATACGATGGACATACACATGTAGAATCTGTCCGCGATTCTTCATGGAGGCTTACTGCATTTAAAAAAAATTAATAGTAATCTTAATTAAGCCCTGATACAGCGCTTTCAGAGAACTCAACCTCTTTCTAGGCGCTTTATAATTTATATACATTTAAAGATGGTCAGCACGTGTGTACATTATGTGAACACAACTCATTGCTAATTCACTCTCCGGCCCTGACAAATAAATTTCATAAATTGGATAAGAACTGTATGTTCATTTTACAGGAAAATTATAATTATAATTTTGGAATACGAGTTTATTTTTTCTCCTTATAAAAATATATTTGTGTAGCACCTTAAGAGAACTTAATCTCTCCCTTTTCTCCTCCTAACAATAATACATTGGCATAGCACCTTACGAGAATTTAATCTCTTTCCAGGCACTTTATGTAAGCTGTAAAGGAAGCATGATCGTATGTAATGCAACGTAATGTAAATTGGCCTTTAGTTCGTATGCTCCCAAAGCCTGGAAATCACCCCCGACTAGCGTCACGACATCCCTTGACTTACCACATTTAAAAAGAAATTAAAAAAACGCACCTATTTATCGCAACACTTAGTGAGTCCCAGTGATTCGTCCTTCATATGCTTATGCTTGCTGACACTGCGCATGCTGCCACTAAGCACACTTGCATGCTGACCCTGTGCATGTCACCCCTAACGACGTTGTTTATGTTGTGTAGCAAGCATGATACCACTTACCATTCGATCGTGTGTTCTTTGCAGCAAATAATATAAGCGCCTAGAAAGAGATTGAGTTCTCCGAGGGCGCTTTATCAAGTCTAATATTATTATTATTAATAATATAAAAGCTGGGTCTCCTAAGGATTTAGCGTCCACTAACCATTCAATCATGCTTCCTTTCCAGAAAATGCAAATGGCATAGAAAGGGATTGAGTTCTTTGAGGGCGCTTTATAAACTTTGTTACTGTTAATATTAGTGCAAGGTTCAGCTTGAAGATTTGATGCAGAAAAAACGGTCTGACGTTACTAGTTGCTTGCCTGATTAGGTAGTTGTCCTGATAAGTCTTGCAGGATCAGGAAAATGAAGGGAACTAAAAGTGAACGACGAGATCTTAGGCTGGATGACGGGGGAAGAACAGACGAGCAAGGAGTACAGCTAGGCGGAAACTGCGACGCTAAGAACGGAGAAGCCTAGCTGCACAGTTCGGCACCAGCTGTAGGTGCCCGATTGCCTTTATTCAAGCAAGCAGTGAGTAACAGCAGTCGAGACTGGATGTTATGGAAGTGCAAACCGGCATTTGGTATACCCGTCTTGGCAGACCCGGGTTTTTGTAAAGTTACTCAGCCACAAGTAGGCAAACTTGATAATGCCGGTGACAAGGTCATCTATTGTAAGGACATTTTAAACAGTTGACCTGAATTTATGTGCAGAGGAAACATGATGTGTGCACGACGAGCAAAATAATTTGGAACACTAAGGTCCGTAATGGGTAAATCTCATCAGTTTTGCCAATGTATTAAGAGTTCATTTTATTATATTTCAATTTGAGAGCAGCCACTACAGTTGAGCATGGACGGCAAAAACACAATCCGCAACAAAGTTTAAATAGCTGGACAGGCAGGATGTCTTAAAGTGGCAAAAACATATCGTAGCTTTGGGTCGTCTGCTTAGAAGTTAAACTTAGCTAGTGCTTGGCGATTGATTTGGTGGGTGAAGAGAATAATTTTCCAAAACAGCGGTTCAAGCGTGGAGAGCTCTCAGGTGATCTGAAACATAGGGGTTAATTAGATGATTGCTGACGATTTAAATCAACGTTCTGAAGGCGTCTACTGTGGTGCGACCTGAATCATATCTGTGTGGTGCATTTGATTTTCAGGAGAGATAAGAGGCGATTAAGAAAGTACTGGGCGATCCTCAGCATCGAATGCTGTTGCAAAAACTGCAAGTATTATGGCCTCGCAATACAAGGATACGTCACCAAAGTTTATTCACGTATTTGTACATCCTGTCTTGACTTCTGTAACTAACTGCTTTCGGGTGTTCAAGCTTGTGCAGTTAGCCACTCAGATTTAACTCAACACTCAGCAGCTGGGTGGTTCTGTCATCACCATAGCAGTAGCCACGTTGTCACACTTATCTCCAACCTATGCTGGATTCGAATCAGCCAGCACCTTAATTAAAAGTTGTGTGACTCATTTGAGGTTACATCATTGTAGTGCTCCAACCTTTAATAAGAGCTACACCCAATCAGATACGACAAAAGAGAACCAGCTCTTCCTCCTCAAGTCCTTTAGCCGTGCTTAGAATCGGGCTTTGATATTGTAATAGGTGAAGTGCGACCATCAGCACCTGGTCTACATTTTTCTGTCAGCGTCGACATCCACCCAATTTAAAAAAAACAACTTTGCTTCCACAGCTAGCCATCGAATTTGATCCTTATCTAAGATTAGGAACTGTCTTCCACGGTGGCTTGTAAAAAGTTGAACTAGTTTTTTAGTTTTGCTTCGGAGAGATTATTGTAAATGCATTGTGGCTGGGCTACTGAAAAAGCCACTAGGCCACTGCAGCTGGCTATAAATTTGGCTGCAAAACTAGTTTTCAAATTCAGGAGGTTTGACCATGTGTCTTCCTCGCTAATAGAGCTAGGATGGCTGCTGGTTGATCAGCTCATACGGAGAAACGTTCTTACCCTGACACGTAAGACCCGTCATATGTTGGCCCTTAGATACCAAGCTGAACAGCTAGACCAGTTTCAGCCACTTCGTGCCCTCAGGTCCTGTATGGACAATTAATTAGCTTTTCTATTCTCCTGCTTAAAGACCTTAGGCTAGAGAACCTTTAGCTCTGCAGGTCCTAAACTGTTGAACTCGCTTCCCTGATTATTAAGCAGTGACTAATACACTGCTTTGATTCTTACTTCTCATTTCTCTGTCGATTATGACATATCATTCCAGCCGTTCTGAGCGGATACTTCCAGGGTATTCACTATCCCATCTGCTCTTCCGACTCTGATAAGCCTCGGTCTTTCTCTTTGTTTCGTGAGATGAAGTCAGTTGGATACCGATTGCGTACCAAAGGCCGCGTAAGCTGTCAGTGCACTATGCACAGCTCTCCTTCCTAACGACCACAAAGTCTTTGTGGCTTTATGGAGTCACAGACACAGATAAATTACACTAAGTTAAATTCGAGTGGTATTAATTGGTGACCGAGCCTTTATTTCGTATGCTTTATAGCCTAGAAGCTAAACGCATTGATGGGACGACATGCTTTGATGTGATGACATGTAAAAAAAAGCTACGCACATTCTCGTTTCTTAAAGAATTCTTCGGGTCCTTAATATTCTTGTTTCTTTGCTTACGACTGCTTGTAGTGTGCTCTTTGTCGTTAAATAATTAGTTCTTGTCCTTTAAAGCACAAGTAAAAGAACATTAAGAAAATTTAGCTCGTTTGGGGCTCAGTTAATGACCTAGCTAACTACGACATCGCTTTGACCTCAGTGATTCATTATAGAGCATACTATTTCCTTTTTCTGTACGTGAGCTACAGCCAGCTAATCGATTGCAGTGTTTAGATTTGGGACTTGTCCGAAATACCCGGAATCTCTGTAATGAAAGCATCAAAAGCAGCTTCACTATCATGACCAGCATCGTCTTGAATTTGTCAAACTCCGAGAGCGTATTTATATTTAGCTTAAAAAATTACACTCGATGACCTATGCGTCCGACAGCACGGAGAAAAAAGCTTAGAAGGAATTGGAAATCTTCTAAATCACTGTATAGAAAAAGGCAGATTTCCTGGTAAGGCCTTGTTTGAATTGCAGTGGCAGCATCAACTGCTTTTATCGCGACCAGTGAGACCCACTTGTGCCTTACCTAGTGAGCCGCAATGGCTCACTAGGTAAGGCGGTTGCTTTTCACGACCTCGGCCCCGAGGTCGTGGGCTCGAATCCTGCAGTGGGCGATCCTTTATCGCCACTGCAAGCGGTGGTGATAGCCAGAAAGGCTCTTCTGTCGCTATACAAAAGAGGCTGTTAAATCAGCTAGCATTTATTTATTTATTTATTTATGCCGTGCTTGCCTGGGGTGAACCCTGCCACTGTGGCCGGTCTCTTTTCAGGGCAGTGGTTTGGTGTTATGGCTAGCCCAAAAGCGAAAAAAACAATGAACCTTTGTAAAACTGCTCTAGCGACCAATAAACAATGGTAGCATATAGCTAATAATGCCTTCGAAAACATTATCCCTCTAATAATAATAATAATGATAATAATAATAATAATGCATGCACTTGATAAAGCGCCCTCAGAGAACTTAATCTCTTTTTAGGCGCTTTACATTTGCTGCAAAGGGAAATGCAATTGAATGGTGGGTAATGCCATGCTTGATAAACAAACAACATGAATAACATGGTTAGGGGTGACATGCACAGCGTCAGCATGCAAATGTGGTTAGTGGCAGCATGCACAGTGTCAGCACGCATAAGCACATGAAGGAAGAATTACAGGGAACCACTAAATGCTGTCCTAAATAGGTATGTTTTTACCTCAACGGCACTCAGAAACATGCTTGGCCCTGGCATACAGGTCTTTGTGGTTCATACAAAGTTCCGGGGAGAGAGAAACAGAGAGAGACAGAGACAAAGACAGAGACAGAGACAGAGAGAAACAGAGAGAGTCAGAGACAAAGACAGAGACAGAGACAGAGAGACAGAGAGACAGAGAGACAGAGAGACAGAGAGACAGAGAGACAGAGAGAAAGACGGAGAGACAGAGAGACAGAGAGACAGAGAGACAGAGAGACAGAGAGACAGAGAGACAGAGAGAGAGAGAGAGAGACAGAGAGACAGAGAGACAGAGAGACAGAGAGACAGAGAGACAGAGAGACAGAGAGACAGAGAGAGAGAGAGAGAGAGAGAGAGAGAGAGAGAGAGAGAGACAGAGAGACAGAGAGACAGAGAGACAGAGAGTCAGAGAGACAGAGAGACAGAGAGACAGAGAGACAGAGAGACAGAGAGACAGAGAGTCAGAGAGACAGAGAGACAGAGAGACAGAGAGACAGAGAGAGAGACAGAGAAACAGAGAAACAGAGAGATAGAGACAGAGACAGAGACAGAGATAGAGGTGGAGAGTGCTACTTGTTATCTTTATAAAACTGTACGATTTTTTAGGATTCAATGTCTAAGAATATACCGAACTCAATCTGGTTACTGCTGAATCCGATCGTCTCAAAATCGCATGGAATGTATTTGCTGATCCACAGCATATTGTGCTGATCAGAACTGTGAAAACTTAGCAAGGCCTGCTCTGATCTGTTAGTTTTGCACTTTCATCCATGAAGCTCTTCTTCTTGTTCCTAAACGCGAGTAGCTCAGTATTGGACTAGAGAAGAAAATGGTATCTTATTAAATTCCAGATGTCTTTCTTTTTGGGGGGAGTACATTCACCTCCGTGTTAAAGAGTGGCCTCTGGTGATGCTGAGTGCAATGTAGATCATTGCGTAGCTTCTTCGTAATACTGTTGGACATTCCCCTGATCTCTTCATTATGACTGCTTATAAGATATCCTCGGATATGTTTCTCAAAACAGGACCTGCTTAGTAGAAGGTATGATTTCACCATCAGCCAATAACTATTGGTAAGCCTTCTTCAGCGCGACAGTATGAACCTCTTTGCATCTCGCACTTGTCCCATCAACCACTCAGCTATCAAGCCTAATAATTATACGTTTATAGTGGTCTGCAGCAATTACTGTGATAGTAGCTTACTCGCCGTGCCTCAGCTTGAAATAAAAACTCCACCAGTTGGACCCAAGAACGGATCCACTAAAGAGAAAGCGATTTGCTTAACAACTCTGAGGGGTTTAACTGTTCACACAGTAAAGGCTTGGCCGAAAGGTTTTCACTCTCATTCAAACTATTGCGCATATTTATGCCTCCACAAAGTCCCATCTAACTAAACACATTATTGAGTGGCAACAGGTCAGATATTTATTAAAGTTTCTGCTTTCGAAGTGGCTACCTAAATAAAGCCTAGTAAAAAAAAGCTCGTCTCCTGACGATCCGGCACCATCCCTTCTGTAAACTTTAATTGCTGAACAATTAATCCCAGCCGTAATGGAAAATTTTAATGCTACTCCGGGAAACGGAATACTTCCAAGGTCTATCATATTGCCACCTTTAGACGTACACTAAAGAGGTCGGGTTCAGATCTAGAAATGGTAAGTAACTCCCGCTTAGTTTCCATTCTTTTTATTACGAATTATTGACAGGATATTCGCTAAGGAGCTTTTAACACGCATTGAAAGAAGCGCAAAATATCAGAGTAGTAGCATTCGGGACTGATCTGATGCGACTCCACTGAAAAAGCTCTCCTCCATGTAGGATAGACTACCTTAGCAGCATCGTCGATGGCAATGTCGCTGCCATAGTCCTGCCCGATCTATCAGCTGTCTCCGACACTGTTGTTCACAATATTCTACTTGAAAAACTGAGAGCAAATATTGGTACAGACACGGTACTAGCATATTTCAAATCCTTTCAAGCGGGTCACTATTTAGGCATTTCGTGTGGTGGCCAAGTGTAGTCCAGCTGACAAGTTCTTCACTGGGTCCCACACTGGTCCGTTCTCAGACCTTTGTCGTGTTTCGTTTATAACGAGCATCCGGGAAAAAAATATTGGGACCGACGAGGTTAGCAATAACTTCAATGCAGACGACACAGCTGCAATTTTCGTTTGATGCATTCGAGTCTGCTTCAGCGACGAATAAAGGGAACGAATAAAGGATTGCCTTGCTGTCATGTAATTCTACATGACCATAAATTTGTGGAAGATAAACGATGATGCAGCCGAAATGCTACTCATCAGGAACACCAATCTTTTGACTGAAATAGAAGTTAAGCTCTTTTAATGAATGATGCCGTTGGTTGAGCTTTACCATGCGCCAGGAATGTTAGTGTGGTCATTGAACTGCCTACATTCTCGTTTCCTATAAGAAATCTGCTTCTACGGCTAGCCGTCACAGATCTTTTCCACGATTAGGATTGTCTGCAATGGTGGTTATCGAAAAGTTAAGTACCTCTATGGTATGGTACAGGCTGGTTTATGGAAATTCTATTTTGGCTGTGCAACCAAACCTCGTCATTAAATTGTGAATATGGCAGCAAGGTTAGTTAACAATTTTATAGAGGCTCGCTGAGCGGTTACTTTGCTGTAGGAGCTGTAATGTTTATAGATTGATTTGCTGATTGCAGAGAGAATTTCCAACCTTTACCTCCTTTCCTCCAGTTGGGTTACCAACAAGGTCAGCCAAGGATTGGCTCATGTGCACCTAGCTGAACTGCTGCAACGTATCAATTTCCTCGTGCGGACAGTTACTCGTTAGTCAATAAACAAGCTGTCCCATTCTTACGCAGACAGTTTGCTGCGCAAGGGTGTGCTCTCTTGGTCATTGAATGTGGAGTTCGCTTTTACATTTCCTACCCAACAAAATCCATTCTATTGCTGCTGACGTGCGGCACATCTTTCCTACTGTTCTCAGTTGGTACTTCCACTATATTCACTACCTGAGTGTCCCTCCTGACTCTTCCGTGCTTCTGGTTTTCTCTTTCGTGCCTGAGATAAGTTTTGTTGGCTACTGAGTGCGTATCAAAAGCAGCTCAGGCCTTGAGTGAACTAAAGACGACCCTTCTGGCTAACGTACAAATAGTCTTTGGGGCTTTTTGGAGTTGCAAAACACTGTAAAATTGCATTAAATTAAAGTTTCTCCGTTCCCACTGAGTGACAAACACGTGTAGGCCATTCTCTATCCTTAAATATTTTTAACAAAATATGTCACCCGCAGCTAGGTTAAACTAAACATTATGTGACTGCTACTTTAGTACCTCAGGCCTAAACACAGCTTAGGAGTAGCTGTGATACCTGAATGTATATATTGGCGACATTGCATCGCTAGTTTTGGCTATACACTTAAAAGTAATTCCGATTGTTTTTCCTAATTCCGTAGCTGAAGCGTAACTATATGCCGTAGCTACCTACAGCATAATGCAGATTGATTAGGTCGTCATTACGGATTGTCTAAGACCTTACAGGTTTACTTAGATACTTTTTCTAGTTACATTGTTTTGCTTACTGCTCACACTGTTTTGATACAGGTATAACTTAGCACATCTGCAGCAATATTTGTGAAGTTATGTGGCTTACAATACTTAATAGAGTATACATATATCTGGTTGTAAGATATTTCTCAGTGAATTGATTCATGCTAAATCCGCTGTCACTACATCAGTAAATATCTTTTAAATATGTCAATTAAAATTAGGAAGTGTCGGCTACAATTTTTTTCTTGAGCTTAGGGTTCATTCAAACGGCCTGTGACTTTGCCCTATCAAAAATCTTATTAAAACACCTGTCCCTTAATTTGTATCTTAGTCGACACTCTAAAGCTAGAAATAGCAGTGATACACCAAACCGCCGATTTACACATGAGTTTCCCGGAAGTATTAAGGTCTTCCTGTCCAAATGCGTGTCAGGTTCATGGGTACTCCAAGCTAGAGGTATTAACTAAAAAAGTCCCCAGTAGTTATTCTGCCTTGCCAGAGTTATCATTGGAAGGTAGTCTTGCAGAAGGAACTGGATGAGGGCTTCTGGAAGCAGAACCACTTCTCGACGGAAGCGGACATCAAGCAAGATGCTCACGTGAGTGTCAAGTAGCCGAGCGAAGGGCACTTATCAGGAAAACGTTTGGTGAGTCTTTCCAAGGAAGTAAGTGAATAAGTAAATTTGACCGTCGGAGATTCATGACCGCATTGACTTTGGCTCCATAGTGCTCATACTTCGTCAAATGCCCCGATTCCTACTTACGGGTGATTTAAGCATTGATTAACTTGACTAGGGCTCTAAAGCACGAGCAATGAAGTGAAATGCCAGTGCGGTCCGAATTAGACGACAGTTAGTCGACAAGGACTTGGTGGTGATCAGTAGTATCAAACGCTAACTTAAGATCATGCAAAGCAAGCCCACTCAAGCCTGACGTTTTCAGAAGGTCATCGTGCAACCGAAACAATGATACATCCTTAGAGTAACTATATCTACAGTTAGGGCAAAACTTCCATTTTATGTTTCAAGTTTAGGTATACAATTTTAGCTTGTCTGCCGCTGCTTGTATCACTGTATTTTATAGGGACGCCACTAAGGAGAGAGCAGCAGAAGTTACTCGTTTTCCTTATCTAGGTTTTTCTTTCTCAATTACCAGCCTAGCTGCAGCCTTTTTCAAAAGGTGTGGGGAAAAAACGCGAGTAAAGGAAATAATTAACTATGTTAGTTGTGCATGGCCGTAAATTTCAATGCTTGGTGCAAATATAATGGTGGTTGTAGAAACTACAGAGCTCGTAGTCAGTTTAGACTAGGGAGATAAACTTATTGATGAGGTCACAAGTAGCAATACTGAATGCAGTCACTGAAGTGTTGAAGAGAATTTGGGGAAATATTCTATTGGCGTTATTAGTCCGTGGGAAAAATCATGCTGGAATAATGTCAACTTGGCGATGGAACTTAAGATCCAATCTATTTTCTGACAAAGACGCTAGGTAAATGATGTGCAAGACCATCGCAGGAATTAATTGAGAAGGTGCTATCATGTGAGTGGTGTAAGACAGGTCGACTTTTGATATTAGCATTTTTAGGTGGTGCCCACGTAAATCGAACTATTTTATTTTGGAAATATTTTGCCTTTGTATGGATAGATTGGCCAGATATATGGTAATCCTCATGGTAATGTCATTCTTCAATTCTCGCATTCATTCATTCCCCTGTGTCTGACAGTCCTGATCCTGCGTAATCTTCAACTTCGTTCTTATTAAGTTTAACTGACGGCTAGCTGATACATCGTTAGCAGCAACACGTGATTTCACCAGGAATTTCCACATGCATCATATTATTCTGGGCTGTGATGGGATAATTCTCAATTTAAAAGCTTTAAGTCTAAGCATGTTACTGAATGCCAGTATATTGTGGCGTTTATTTCTCGACTTTCCTATTAAAGATATTTCATTTCAGAAGATCCGGTTTTCATCGGGTTACCTTTTCATTGAGCCTTAGGTGTTCTGAATTTTTAATAAAGATAGTAGTGCCAGGAAGTGTTTCGTAGTATTATATTTTCCTGTACTATTAGAAGGCACGGTTTCATTTGAAACCCTTGGCCACACGATTCCTGGGCCAACAGGCAAACGTAGAATGCAGCATGACTGGAAAGCCGGGCCTAAAGCATACTTTTTCGATCGGTAATACGGGGATCTGCATCGCCGGAAAAAATTGGCCTTGCAGGTACTACCAATGGATTTGCATTTCGGTCGCTTCAATTTCCAGAGTATGAAATTCCCTAAAGCGACAACAGTAATCGTTACGAGAACTGAATAATTTGTCGGGTTTTGCATTCTAGTTTCTGCTATGTCATGGCGATAGCCATTTAACTGTTAACTGCAAAATGTTATCGCTGAAGGCAGGTTTCACTGTCATTTCCACAGAAGCACGTTCTATGCTAGTTGCTAATGTCAACCGGTCAACGCCAGGGAATAGTTGGTGCTTCTTTGTTTCCCCATAAAGTGGGAGTCAATGAATGGGTTAATTATTAAGCAGCTCGTCTTCATACATTTTTCTTGCAAACATTTGCACATCTAAGTACATCATACAATTAATTCGGATAGTAAAAAATTAAATTAAATTTAGACATGTTAGCCTTTAATATAAATGATTAAGGTTTTGAGCCCTGGGGCATGAGGATTGACGGATTAAGTGACCTACTATCTTTCTATTTATTCATGAACTTTACAAACGATGCAAGCTTCAAAACCACGAACGAATTCATTACCAGAAAACATTTTAATCTCTGTCTAAAATCAGGTCTAACGATGCTCGTTTACTCGAATGTGAAATGCAACACGATATATTAACTTAGAAAACGTTTTTTTTTAAACTGACGTTAATTTTTACCGTTCGCTGACGGTGATTTTCAAATCTTCAGGTGGTGCTTTAAATCAAGGAGCTTGACGCTTGGTGTAACAGCGATGCTGTTTTTTAACAGCAATACTATTTGAGCTACTTGGTTTCTTTAAACGTGTAGGCTAATTTGTTGTGCGATAATTATTTAAAATATTTTCTTGACAAATTGTTGTAGCGTAAATTGTTTTAGCAGCAGGATTGATTAACTTGAAAATTTAAACAGGCTGTGAAGTTTGATCACAGTTTAGCTTTCTAGCTGGCATCCCAATTTTTATCGCTTGAGCAGGCGTTATTGTATTTGGACAGGCTCAAGGTAGTACGGCAAGTTGAAGCATTTTGCCTGTATCCAAGCAGAAATGTCTTGCCATTACTCTAAATTGAAGACGATTTAGAAGCGTGAACATTTCGGAGCATTAGCCGCTACAGTTTGGGCTGATAAGATGTTATATGATATTGAAGTTCATATCCGAAGTGGTCAGGATACTTCCGCCTAAAAATGTACTCGATGTGCGGCATGACACTTTCCAAGTTTTCGTTAGCATATCCTCAACGTCGTGCAAGACGTTTCGCAACGACCATGCTCACATGTGGTCCGAGGTAGCACTTGCAAGCAAAAACCCTAAAAAACTGCTCCTCATGAGTTGAACTGAAAGTTTGCATCGGTTACTCGATGCTTAGGCTTACTTTTATCTAGATGGTTTTCTTCTTCCTCGTTTTATTGATAATCGACTGTAAATTCGTCGTTGGCTTGTGCCATTGCCGCTTCAGCTTTTACTTCAGCTTTGTTTGCTGCAATGGCGGTAGTCACAATCAAGAAACCGACAATGCACAAGAACGCCGCCAAACCCATGTTGCCGTGTCGAAGTCCACAATCACGCAAGCTGAGACTTCGTATTTATACTAGCTGTCCTGTGGATATCTTAAGCAAGGCGCTAGTTTGGTTTACCGGTTAGTATGTTATCACGGGGGTCAGTGGCTATGAGCAAGCTCACCAAGGGCTCATATAGGTTGTGCATTGATTTGGCAAAAACATTTTAAAGCAAAATTACAGACATTGCAAAAGCTTAATTTGCACAGCAGCTGAAGAGCTTCACTAGCTTTTTGTCAAACCGAAACCGGACGATGAAAAGTAGCCTGCAGCAGAACTCATACCTGCGTCAGGCTTCCTAAAGTAGGGGAACCTTTAAAATAACTGCCTCTCGATGCAGCGAACAGCAAGAAGCCCATTTCCATTTATTAGAAGTTGTAAGCTTAACGAGGGAAAATATACCTTCCAGCCAACCTTAAACGATAAGGAAATTGTGTACTTAGTGATCACAGGGTGAGTCTTTCATCAATTCAAATACCCTTAACCTGCTACTTCCAAATTTGGTAGCAGCATTACTTGGAAAGCTACGTATTCCAATATGTTATCGATTATTTAGCAAATTTTCAAGTTCTCATCGATGAATGTGCTCAAATACCTGTTTAATGATGATTAAATTACGACTCTAAAATCCCTTGCAGCATATTTTGGTAACCTTTGATCTTGAATGACAGCAGGTGCTTTTAATCGAACGACGATGAAAAAACTATAGTTATCGGCCAACCTATCACCATTCTAATACTGATAAGCCTTATCTGAGTGAGAGGGTTTGAACTTCATTTATTCTGAAGCTTCTCCAATAAATCTATAGGACCTCCTCCAAAATTACCTTTACCTAGTTGACCATGTCAGCTTCATTTGTAAGTCCGCTTTCATTCAGTATCATGGCGATGCCAGAACTCGGGCATGCAAATTACCACAGCTAAGTTGGGCCATGCATTTTAAAATCCATGTTCAGAGTGTGGTATATCACTGTTCCTACTGCCTATGCAGTGAGATGCCGACTGTGCACCTGACAATATAAGTCATTTTTTTAGTAGCCTAAATGAACTCTATCTCCATCAAGGTACTTTACACAGGCAGCTGGGCTCGAGCCGACGACATTGGTATGGTTAGGAAATAGCCTTACCGATCAGCTAAACTAGAGCACATCCAGACTCTACCGATGGCATTTTCGGTATTGAGACACTGCACCGTGTGCCACCGACCCCACTAGCTATCGAGTAGCATACATATTTCGAAGTTCAGTCGCTCACTTTTAGGGCCATCAATACTCTTGTGCTTTCATATCTATGTGAACTCATTCATACTTAGGCTTTGCTTTAGGCCATAGGCTCTTCCAGCTTAATTTATTTACCTATCACTTAAAGTAAGCTCAAATTCTTGGAAGACCAGGCCATCAGTTCTAATACTCTCTAAGCGTGATGCTTGCCATTAAATTATCTAATGGCAGAGCCTAAGCTTACAGTCAGAGAATCTAAAGCACGCATGCTTATCCCATCTTTTTTTCGTCCTTTTGCATCGGTTTTTGCATGATTCCCCGTGCTCACAGTGTACGAGCTGTCAGTAATCTTTTAGCATGCTTGTTAGAGAGCACCAGCCAAGTGCTTAGAACATGATATAGTTTCATATGGATGTCGTCAAAGGCTGTACTATTATAACTAAACTTATTCTGACTTGCGGTAAAACTAATGTCAAGGTGCCTAAAATACGGATAAACTAGTACCATGCGAGCACAATTAGTAGCCACAATGGCCCGATGCCCGATGGCCTTGCCACAGGCATACCATCTGGCCCAGGCCACAGCGATTCCCAGTCATCGGCGAGGGCGGCAATAAAAAAAGACGGAGGAACTGTGTCGGCATGTGAAGCGCACGCCAAGGCTGGATCGACAGCTGTGGTTTTAATCGTTCCGCTAGTCATGAGCACATTACTAACTGCTTAGTGCTCAGTCGGAGAGTGTTTCCTAAATATACCCGGTGAAAGCAGTTAGTCGCTGGAAACTTCATTTGCTGTCTCTCCAATTGGTTGCAGAAGCTGTCGTACCTCGCTGAAAGACAGAGAGGAATGCAACATTGTAATTTGAAAGAGACACACCATTCCCCGCAAGAAAATTCTAAACAATAGTGGCACTGCAATGCAGCTTACTGCTTGGAGCTCACGCTGGCTTGCACCGTGAAGTTAGCTCTCCCTTAGATTATTTTGCTGCCGTGCAACCGTTCGAGGAAGAAAGGCAGTGCCGCATTGGTCGCAAACATCGCGCCTGGTCTTAGGTTAGATCCAGCGCAAATCCGCGACTGCCCTTTTGTAGTTCTCTTTAGTTCTCCTGACATAACGCATTCCAAATTAAGCTTAAACCCACATGTTTGTTACAGCATTTGGTAGGTCTTTGTTAGTCGTCCTTCGTGGGTATGTACCTACTTTCACTGTACCTGCTGCGTCCGGTGGTTACCACTTATTGATTATGCTTTCTATACAGCATCTGTAAACCGAATATAAAGGTATTAGCTCCTTAGTTTTGTCTCGGCTTGATTATTGTAATTAATTTTGGCTGGGCTACCAAATAAAGCTATTAGGCCACTGCAGCTGACTATGAATATGGCTGCAAGGCTAGTCTTCAAGTCCCAGAGGTTTGAGCACGTGTATCCTTTTCTAAAAGAGCTAGGATGGATGCCGGTTGAGCAAAGGATACAGAGTAAAGTTCTTACGCTGACCCGCAAGGCCCGCCACGGCTTGGCTCCTTCGTACCTAACAGAACGGCTGCAACTAGTTTCAGCCTGTTCGCGCCTTAAGGTCGTGTATGGAAAATACATTAGCTGTCCCGTTCCTCCGCTAAAGACCGTTGGAGACAGAAGCATTATCGCTGCAGGTCCTAGATTATGGAACTCGCTTCCACAATTCTTAGGCAACGGAAACTACTCTCCAACTGCCGACTATGGCACATCTTTTTCAGCGGTCCTGAACTGCTACTTCTATGCTAATCACTACCTCAACTGCTCTCCTGCCTCTGCTATGTTTCCCACTCTCTTCTTGTTCCGTGAGACGAAGTCTGTTGGCTACCAAATGCGTACCGAAAACCGCTTACGCTGTGAGTGGGCTATGCAAAATTTTCCTGCCTTACACCCATACAGTCTTATGGCTTTGTGGAGTTACGGACTGAGATACACATTCAGCTCTTTAAGGGAACTTTACGAATGTTTTATGATAATTATAATAATTAACATTACTTCCAGCCACCACTTTGATTGTGGCCTAAGTCAGTACCTGACGTACCAACTTACAGAAATGGTGGTACGTGCTAGCATCACCTGGGTGTGCTTACCTCAAATTCGAGTCATTAAATGTCTCGGTTGCTCTTTTTAATCGGCAGATGGCAAAACGAGCTACACTAACGCATGCAATGCAAGAGGGGTGAAATCGTGATTAAAATGTAAATCAAGGGACGTTTTCACGTTTTTATGCACAAGTGGATTATTGCGATGTCGATGTCGATGCACGAAAGCATTTCATTAATTGAGACGACTCAGGTAAACTTTATGATGTCCGTGAGATTAATTCAATTTCGCTCACGCCACACTAATACATTACACCTTACTGACGTCAAATCGGCTGAAGGTCTAGATATGGTTTTATATCTTCTCAGAATAATCACATAGTTCGGAAGTACCCTCTTATACCAGGATTTTGCACATGCTTAGCCGACCGGTTTGATTGGATCACTAGCTGCCTTTTTAATGGTACGGAAGCAAGTGGCAACAAGCAGCGAGGAACTGCTAGTCATGCTGGGAGGGAGGCTAAGTGTTCCCTAACCTGATTTCAAGCTATTGTGAATTGCAACAGATTCTTTGCATGCAATCCTTTTCCAGCACGTGCTTTATATTAGCAATAAAAGGTATCGCCAATGTTTTCTAATTATTTGCCATACTAACCTGAAGACTAATAATGAGACAAGAGAATAATGGATACACACCACTACTGTAGAGTAACAACATTATAAAATTACTATTTTGCACCAGTTGAACTATTAAACTGATATTTGATTGCGTTTAGTCATCCAAGTTTTCTTGAATTTTGGATCATTCTCAGGATTACATGCAAAAGCTTTTATAGAGTCTTGGTAGGTCATTCGTTTGCACCACAAGATAAAATTTTCTCTGTGACTATCATTTTAGTATTTTCCAGGTGCCAAATATTTCTCAGGTTTCCAAAAATCACGTCGTTAAATGCTGGCCATCATGCCTTGGCTATACCGTGGCAGCAACTCACTTAAGATAATTATAATAATACACTTGATAAAGCGCTCTCAGAAAATTCAATTTCTCACTAGGCGCTTTACATTTGCTGCAAAAGAAACAGGATCGAATGGTGTATGGTATCATGCTTGATAATCAGCATAACACATGGTTGGCGATGACATGCACAGGTTAGGCATGCAACTGTGGTAAGTGATAGCATGCAACAGTGTCAGCTCGCATAAGCACATAGAGGACGAATCATAGGGACCCACTAAGGGCTGTCATTAATAGTTGCGTTTTTTATTTCTTTTTGAAGGTGGTCAAGACAAGGGGTATCACGATGAAATTCGTTAGTGAGTTATAGGCTTCGGAAGCATACGAACTAAATGCAGGGTCTCCAAAGGATTTAAGGTTTGTACAAGGTATAGGTACGCAATTAGAATCAGAAAAGCTGAAGATAGGATGCTTGGCCTGGAGGGGGAGTAAAACTGATAGGTAGGCGGGAGCCAAAGAATGGATGGACCCGAGAGTAAGCGACAAAACCTTTAAGTCGATGCATCACTTTGCTGGTAGCCAGTGCAGATCGGCAAAAAGTGGTGTGATGTAGCAACTGCTTCTGTTGGCTACCAAATGCGTACCGAAAGCCGCTTAGGCTGTGAGTGCACTATACAAAACTCTCCTGCGTAACACCCACATGGTCTTTATGACTCTTTGGAGTTACAGACGGAGATGCATTACATTACAACTGCGAAGCTCACGATAGACCCTGGCTGCAGAGTTGTGTGCGTATCTCCGTCAGTAACTCCACAAAGTCATAAAGACCATGTGGGTGTTACGCAGGAGAGTTTTGTATTGCACACTTACAGCCTAAGAGGGTTTTGGTACGCTGAGTTTAGCACCGGCTGTAAGCACCTGACTAAGCAAGCCAGTAGGCTAGCAAGCGGTGAGTTACAGAAGTCAAGACGGGATGTCACAGATGCATGGACCAACTGGCATGTAGTATCCCTATCTAAGCAAGCCCGAATTTGAGCAATGTTATGTAGGTGAAAGTAGGGTGACTTTATTGTGGAGCTAATGTGGTCGCCTAACGCAAGGTCACTTTAACGCACGAAATTTAGATTTCATGCAGATTCAACTTTAGCCTTTCCAATTTCTGAACCATATTTGGTTTTGCCCATAACTAGTAAGATAGTTTTACTATCATTACATTTAGCAAAATTTGCTGCTATCCACGTGGGGATGGCATCAAAATGCTGACCTTGTGCATGTCCCCCCTAACCATATTATTCATTTCGTTTGCTTTTCAAGCTAGATTTTACTTACCATTCAATTGCATTTCACTTTATAGCAAATGTAAAGCGCCTAGAGAGAGATTAAGTTCTCTGAGGGCGCTTTATCAAGTACTTTATTATTATTATTTCATGCAGCAAGGGAGTTGAGAGAACTTGAAATGCTTGAAGGCTGGGATGGATTAAAGAGAAGGTGCAACTGAGTGTCATCCGCATAGATGTAAATGCCTAGATTTTGCTTGGCAATCACATTGACAAGAGGAGGTTACAAACCTGGAAAAGAACTGGACCAAGCACTAAGCTCCGAGGTACCCTATATATCAGAGGTTTCTTGGGTGACCGTTGTCCTTTCACACCAGTACTGTGGAGTCACCCACTCAGATAGGACCTGCATGATTGCAGAACAGTAGCTGGGATGGCCAGGAAAAATGAGAGCCTTGCGAAGGACCTGGTGATCGACAGTCTCAAAAGCCTCTGAAAGATAGAGCAAAACAAGCAGACATACTCTACCCATGTCTGATTTCCTCAGTAGGTCGTTTTAGACCGTAAGCAATGGTGATTATGTTAAGAAATTAACTCTGAAGCCACACTGGTACTTATTAGGAAGGTTTGAAGTTTCATTACATGAGTTCTGCTGGTCTGCCATGACTCGTTCGAGTGTTTTTGATAATGAACGAAGGGAGACTGGGCGGTAGTAGCTCAAGTTCTCCTGATCCCTCAAGGGCCTGTACTCGGTCTCTTGCTGTTCTACATTTATAAACAACCTCTGGGAAAAGTGATTAAGGGTCATGGAATAGGATATCACTTCTATGCTGACAATATTCAGTTGTATTTGTCATTTAAACCGTCGGAATCTGCTGCAGCAACTGAGATACTGAATGCTTGCCTTGCCGATATTTGATCGTGGATGTCGGAAAACTTCTTGAATTTAAATGACGATAAAACAGAACTGCTGCTCGTAGGACACCCTACGAGCATGGCTGGATTAAAAGGCTTTGCTGTTCTAATAGGTGATGCCATTGTGCGACCTTCACCACGTGCTTGTTATCTACGTGTCGTGTTCGACAGCTGCCTCAATTTCAAAAGCTTCATTCAGAAGACTGCCTCTACAGCTAGCCATCACATCCGATCCCTATCCAAGATTAGGAGCTGTCTGCCACAGTGGCTTGTAAAAAATTTAACTAGCTCTTTTGTTCTGTCTCGGCTTGATTTTTGTAATTCCCTTTGGCCGCGCTGCCAAAGAAAGCTATTAGGCCCCTACAGTGGACTATGAATATGGCTGCAAAGCTGGTCTTCAAGTCCCAGCGGTTTTTGAACGTGTCACATTTGCTGAAAGATCTAGGATGGTTGCCGGTTGAGCAAAGGATACAGAGCAAAGTTCTTACGCTGACCCAAAAGGCCCGCCACGGCTTGGCTCCTTCGTACCTAGCTAAGCTGCTGCATCAGTTTCAGCCTGTTCGTGCCCTCAGGTCTTGTGTGGACAATAAATTAGCTGTCCCATTCCTCAGCTCAAAGACAGTTGGCGACAGAAGCTTTAGCTCTGCAGGTCCTAGACTGTGGAACTCGCTTCCACAATTATTACACGACGATAACTTTTCTCCTACTGCTGACGATGGCACATCTTTTTCAGCAGTCCTGAACTGCTACTTCTATGCTACTCACTACCTCAACTGCTCTCCCGACTCTGCTATGCTTCCCACTTTCTCTTTGTTGCGTGAGACAAGGTCTGTTGGCTACCGAATGCGTACCGAAAGCCGCTTAGGCTGTAAGTGCACTATACAAAACTCTCTGGGGAACACCCACACGGTCTTTATGTTCATTCAGCCCTGAGGATAAGGCACTCACCTAATGCATCGCCATTTGCATGCTGACCCTGTGCATGTCACCACTAACCATGTTATTCATTTTTTGTGTGCATCAAGCATGATATTACTCACCATTCAATTGCATTTCCAAATTCCAAAAAGCAAATTTAAAGCACCTAGAGAAAGAGATTTAGTTCTCTGAGGACGCTTTATCAAGTGCATTATTATTATTACTTTTTTATTACTCGCTGATGATGAAAAAAATCAAATTGATCTCATTTGGCCTCCGAAGCCTTGGGCTAGACCCCTGCAGAATATATAAAGCCCTTTATTGAGATTTGGTTCTCTTAGGGTGCTTTATGATTGCAATGTTTCATTAGAGAGCCGTGATGGCACACTAGGTAAGGCGGTTGCTTTCACGACCTCGGCCCCGAGATCGTGGGTTCGATTCCTGTGGTGGGTGATTCTTTATCGCCACTACAAGCGGTGGTGATAGCAGTAAAGGCTCTTCTGTCGCTATACAAAAAGAGGCTGTTTAATCAGCTAAGATTTATACATTTAGTCTAGTGCACATTAAGTAACCACCGATCACCTAGCTCTGGAAGCTGTTGCATTTCAATGTACATTCAACGACTTCATGTATCTTCGTCTGGAACTCCACGAAATCATAAAGACCATGCGTGTGCTATGCAGGAGAGTTTTTTATAGCGCACTAACATCTTAACCAGCTTTCGCTACCCATTCGGTAGGCAACAGACTGCGTCTCATGCAACAAAGAGAAAGTGGGAAGCATAGCAGAGTCAGGAGAGCAGTTGAGGTAGTGAGTAGCATTGAAGTAGCAGCTCAGGACCGCTGAAAAGGAAGTGCCATACTCGGCAGTAAGAGAGTAGTTATCGTTGCCTAAGAATTGTGGAAGCGAGTTCCACAGTCTAGGACCTGCAGAGCTAAAGCTTTGGTCGCCAACTGTCTTTAAGCGGGGAAATAGGACTGCTAATTTATTGTCCACACAAGACCTGATGGGTGGAAGAGGCTGAAACTGATGCAGCAGCTCAGATAAGTACGAAGGTGCCAAGCCGTGGCGGGCCTTGTGGGTCAGCATAGGAACTTTGCTCAGTATACTTTGCTCAACCGGCAACCATCCTAGCTCTTTCAGCAAAGGTGAAAGGTGCTCAAACCGCTGGGACTTGAAGACCAGCCTTGCAGCCATATTCAATGTCCACTGTAGTTGCATAATAGCTTTCTTTGGCAGCCCGGCCAAAAGGGAATTACAATAATCAAGCCTAGACAGAACTAAAGAGCTAGTTAACTGTTGTACAAGACACTGTGGGAGACAGCTCCTAATCTTGGACAGGGATCGGATGTGGTGGCCGGCTGTAGAGGCAGTCTTCTGAATGAAGCTTTTGAAATTGAGGCAGCTGTCGAACACGACACCAAGATTACGAGCACGTGGTGAAGGTCGCACACTAGCATCACCTATTAGAACAGCAAAGCCTTTTAATCCAGCCACACGCTTAGGGTGTCCTATGAGAAGCAGTTCGGTTTTATCGTCATTTAATTTCAGGAAGTTTTCCGACAGCCAGGATCGAATATCAGCAAAACGAGCATTCAGTATCTCAGTTGCTGCAGCAGATTCCGATGGTTGAAATGACAAGTACAACTGAATATCGTCAGCATAGAAATGATATCCTATTCCATGGACCTTAATCACTTTTCCCAGAGGTTGCATATAAATGGAGAACAGCAAGGCACCAAGTACAGACCCTTGAGGGACTCCACAGGTGACCCTTCTCATGTCTGAGACCTGACCCCCACACGACACGGATTGAACACGATCAGACAAGTAGGATTTAAACCACGCCAGTGCTTCGTCTACCAGACCGATCGTTGTTCTCAATCGTTTAAGCATAACCTCGTGATCAATAGTGTTGAAGGCAGCAGACAGATCTAGCAGAGCTAGGGCAGTGACATTCCCTTCGTCGTTGCCACGTAGAATGTCATTGTTAACACGGAGGAGAGCAGTTTCAGTAGAGTGCTGCCTCTTGAACGCTGATTGCAATGTTTCCGAGATCCCAATATTTTCAATATGTTCAACCAGCTGCTTGGCAACAATTTTTTCAAGAATCTTTGATAAGAACGAAAGATAGGAAACTGGGCAAAAGTTTGCTATGACCTCTGTGTCTAAAGCAGGCTTTTTAAGAAGGTCTAACGATTGCCGATTTGAAGGACATGGGGACGACTCCACTTCCCAAAGAAGCATTACAAATCTTGGTTATGGTAGGGCTAAGTTGGTTTGCTAGTGAAGACCACAGAGATGAAGGCATGGGGTCTTCAGGAGACGAGCTCTTTTTGCTAGACCTTATTAAGGCAGTCACATTGCTTGCAGAAACGTCGGAGAACCTTTAAAGGAAGGTCACAGGTTGAGGAATGGCGATTGCTTTGGTCGGAGGGGCCTAATGGAGGCACGAATGTGCACACTTTTTTCAGTAAAGAAGGCTGAAACTTTTCGGCTGAGCCCTTAATATCTGGGGAGCCAAACCTCACAGCATTGGTCAGTAAGTGGTTTACTGTCTTATAAATCTGTTTAGTGTCCGACTGGCAGGAATTCAGTTTTCTAATGAAAAAGAATCCATTGTTTGTTAAGTTTATGGGTGTACACTCGAAGGAAGTCTTTAAAATTTACTCGATATGCCTTTGACCGTGATTTCTGGAAACGAAGTTCTAGCCTGCGCTTAACTCGGAGCATCTTAAGGACTTTTTTGCAAATTTAAAGGAATCTCCATGACTATTAATACGGATAGAGCGAGCGGGAGCATGCTGGTCAAACTTGTCATGCTTGTCTTGCATTACAAACAGATTTAAAAAACTTGTCCATGTCAAGGCTTTGTAAGTTACGTCGTTTTGCAAATTGACATTGCCCTTTACGAACGAGGGAGCAGGATTAGTAAACGAGACCAAACAATGATCTGAGAGGGTTAGTGGGCACACCACAAGGTCAGTGGGGAGGACATCGTTAGTGATCACGAGATCTAGAATGTGGCGACTGACGTTGGTGCTATGATTAACGTGTTGAGCCAAACCAAAATTCTCCCGCCAGAGAATGAGCGGCAGCTCTTTACTGGAAATATATTTCGCAACGGATTGCAGCATTTCGCTTACTCAGTCCTAAACAATTCTTCAAGCAGAGCTTCGCGTTCCGGGTGTCCACGTTTGTCCTTAGACAATGGCAGTCTGGCTAAAATTTCACAGTCACCACGTGCAATCAAACTAATCGATGTTTACACCAACCCCGTATAGTTTTCTGTCATTTTTACAGTGAAATTGAATCTTTGTGGTGTAGGTATTGAGATCACTCTGTATCTAACTAAACCCCTTTGCCAGTTTAGCAAGGCATCCTTGGAGGTGCCTTCATTCCCTTTGCCTTGCGAATATTTTCGGGCGGATTATCCCACTCACTTCCTGCTAATCTCATACCTGTTACTCTTCTCATGCACCTCACAGCTTATTAACCTGAGATACCTGCAAAAACTTGGCACGAGTGAGTAGCCGATGTCGCTTTTCACTTTATCAATTTATTGAGGGCCAAGTGCTGGAAGCTCAGTACTCATTTGTTCCCCAAAAAGTAATAGAAGGAACGATCCCATCTCGTTGCCATAAAAAGGAAAGTAGAGAATTGCTCGAGGTAGCTTTTTAAAAGCAGCATTTCAAAGGCCACAGAAATGCCGTCAGAACGAAGCTTAACATTACGTCTTCCAATCATCACCTATGGTATCGGTGAGGCCGTGCAGCCACCATTGACTACAGTCATGAATGTTTGACTATCAAACTGCATGCTTGTGCTGGCCATGCTGCGAGGAGGCTAGCAGAGGATTCAGCTGAGCGAGCTGGGTAGCGTATTCGTATGGATACTGTTACGTTAAGGTCACTTATCGAGGCGCTCCCGCTCAACCACACCTGTGCACGTTTCTCGTTGCTCACCATAGGCTATGCGACCAGCATCAGGAAAGGATAACTATTCGAATAAGAGCATACTGTAGTAAAATCTTCTATTGACCTTCATTCCTTGGCTCCAGCCGACCAATCAAAACAGAAATACTGCCCCACTAGGCTGAGCATCGTACCAATCGCTTTTTCCGAATCTAACTGTTTACCTATACTTCCAACAAACCTTCACTCCTTCGGAGATTGTGAATTTAGTTCTTATGCTTTTAAAGCCTTGAACTCACTTCCGACTCGGCTCAAGACGTCCCTTGACTAGAAGACATTTAAAAAAATATTAAAATGCACTTATTTAACACAGCATTATTTGGTTTCCTGCGATGCGTCCTTTGTGTGCTTCGTGTCCTGACACAGTGCATCCTGCCACTAACCAATCTTGCATGCTGACCCCGTACATGTTACCCCTAACTGTGTTCTTCTGCTTGTTTATTGAGCATGCTATTACTATCTATGCTCTCGCATTTACTTTGCAGCAAACTTAAAACACCTATACAGAGATTTAGTTCTCTGAGGGCACATAATAAAGTGTGTTATTATTATTCTTATTATTTGTTGGCCATATTAGAGGGAGTCATTTCTATGCATTTCCGCACCACTTTTGAAGTCCTGGAACACACAATTTGTAGTCACTTGTACGGCCTCTGTATCTGCTTCAGTAGAATGAACCTGACTCTGCATGGCAGACCAACCTAAAGTTTACCATGTTATAGCTGGCCTAAATCCGGCTAATCTCTATCCATAACCTCAATTATAAACTACCTTAGCTCCCAGCCTACACACCTGGGAGTAGTGAGCCATCCTATGGGGTGAGCTTAAAGTAAATTAGGGAGAACAGTTTAGAAGACACATTTTCCTATTTATCAAACTCATTTGATCAGATGAAGCTAAATTTACTTTACCCTGGTTATATATATCGATCTTTAGTGTTTGTATCCAAGCTTTCTCTACTGCACTATAAAGAGATAGGCTTAACTAATAGATATTCTTAGATATAAGAAGAAGCGAATCGGATTAGTGGAAACGCCTCCAAGGCTTACAGCATCCAACGGCATAAGATAACATGGAGAAACGCACTGTTTGTGATCTTAACCTGAGTCAATGGTACCATTGAATATGCAAATAAGCAATGAGCCTAATATAGATTCGGTGAAGTAGAAAGCGCCCAACTCCTCAAATGCCTGGCTCTCTCGTTAGTCTTCGAAGAGGACAACACCAAACTATATATAGATTGCTAGACGGTTGCCTGCACGGTGACCATAGAAGATAGGTTTTATAATTTAAAAAAGCGTATTTTCTAATGAGAATCAATCAATTGGTTTTCAATAAAAGTTTATCGATTTCTATAGAAGGGGCACACAAGACACTAAATTAGTCGATCAAACAGCATGTGGCAGCAGTTGACATAGTTCCCGGCCGGGAAGAACAACAAGTCTATGCAAGCGGCCGATAATCTTTCAAAAGTGTTGATACTGTAGTAGGTACTCGTTATCCAATTGCTTTCTAACTGTCAGGTGAATCCCCCACGAGGTCAGAGAAGCCTAAGCTCGCACCAATCTTGTCGCGGTAGAAGCAAAGAGACTCCCCTTTTTCTGCTTGGGCAGAGAGCCCTAGCCCAATCCTGTATTTCGGCCTAGTCAGACATGATATTTACCGTCTATGGTAAGCGAATAAACAGTCGATAACGAGATGGTAATGGGTTATTATTCATTAAAAATCGTTCACGCCAGCAAGTGTTAAACCCAGGCAATTTCCACCTACTCCGAAGTAACCACAGAAGTAACCGTGGAGGTGGTTCAACGGCTCTAAACGGCTACCAAGTCTCAGCGAGTCATTCATTGCTAATAGGCTTCCCTGATTTACATGCCGCGTATTCACAGAAGCACTTGTCATACATTCAATCCCAAAGAATTTTGAACTCTAATTGACAATGAGCCGACTCACCCTAGCGAGCCAGTATATTAACCATTGCCGTTTTTGCAACAAGCTTGCCACGGCAATAGCTACTATGCTTGTGAGGCAGCTTCGTATTTTTCCTTTGGATAGTACTCACTAAGTTTTGCTGGGAGACGAGATAATATTGACACAACGGTTTGAGTTTGAATTGAATCTGCTAGTCACTTCACAGATACTCTAGGAATTGGCCATCGCCATGGACATTCGAGACTGTCTCAGTAATTTATTATTTGCTTCCAATCTATTGCCTTTTTATTAGCCCTGTACTCCCATCCAAAATGGGTTCTTTATAAATGCCCTCAAAATCATGCCGAACTAATCTTCCATATCTTATAACGACCATAGATCACAGCCACTATCCGGTCATCCATGATCATGCCCAAAATTAGCTCAGCTGCAGATATTCCATGAAAACAGCTGGACGAATAACATCAGAATTCAAGCCAATCCGTGACACACTGACGATGTTTTCCTGAGAGGTAGAGAGGCTTCACTGCTCCAGCCGATAGCACAGCTTAGGTCCAATTCTACTGCTGCAGATGCCACCGACTGGTCTTGGGGGGGGGCTGGCTTTCAACCACCAGGAAAATCAGCAACCACCATAAGTGCTACTTTGAAAAATTGAAACGGTTTGCATTACCTTATTTCATTGCATGCTTTTCAATTCTTTTTCAGTGTCGAGTAGATTTGCGGTACTTTTGAACTTACCCAAAAGGCCGGCAGTTCTTTAACAACCCTTGGCTACCCGATTGCTCACTTACTCTGATGTCTATCACCCTCGTGGTCAGGCATGCGGAAGCCCACACCCGTTTAGCAGTGGAAGACAAAAGAATACGCGCCTCCAGTCACTTGGGCCTTACAACCTAATATCAAATAATGTAAAGTATCTCCCTCTGTAACTTCAAAAAGTCATAAAGACCATGTGGGTGTTAGGCAGGAGAGTTTTGTAGAGCTCACTCACAGCCTAAGCGGCTTTCGGTACGCATTCGGTAGCTAACAGCCTTCGTCTCACGCAACAAGGAGAAAGTGGGAAGAAAGCGAGTCCGGAGAGAAGTTAAGGTAGTGAGTAGCATGGAAGTATCTGCGTGGAATCGCTGAAAAGGATGAGCCATAGTAGGCATTAGGAGAGCAGTTATCGTTGCGTAAGAATTGCAGAAGCCAGTTCCAGAGTCTAGGACAGGCAGAGCTAAAGCTTCTGTCGCCAACGGTCTGTAAGCAGAGGAATTGAACAGCAAATTTATTGCCCACACATTACCTGAAGGTGCGAACAGGCTGAAATTAATGCAGCAGTTCAGCTAGTTACGAAGGAGCCAAGCCTTGGAGGGTATTTTGGGTCAGCGTTAGAACTTTGCTCTGAATCCATTGCTCAACCGGCATCATTTCAAGCTTTTTTAGCGAAGGGGACACGTGCTCAAACCTCTGGGACTTGAATACTAGCCTTGCAGCCATATTCATGGTCAGCCGCAGTGGCCTAATAGCTTTCTTTGGTAGCTCAGCCGAATGGGAATTACAATAATCTAGCCGAGACAGAACTAAGGAGCCAGTTATACCTAGCCAGGAAACCATTTCTTCTTTCTCCCGTGGTGGCGAATTGAAAAGTGAATAACCTGACTGCACGTTAATATTCACCAGCGGACATTCACGCCAACAATATCGCTTCTCGAGATCAATCTAGGCATAAAATATTTTTATGGCTAATTATTCCTGTCATCCATTTCGTGCAATGCAAAGCGAATGAGAGATATCAACTTTTGGAAAAGTCAATGAAAAGGCTTCAACTATAATAGTTCAAGCGATTCAGCATCTTCTACAAGGGCAGTAGGATAATAAAATAAAAGGATTGTTTTTGGCAATTTCCTTAATATAATTTTGGGCAATACCACTACGGGAAAAATAGAACATCTTTCACTTCCAAACAATTTTGAGCTGTCATTGTTGCTTTCGTGATATACCGTCGATATAATTCTGAACTAATTCTTGCTATTTCACATTAAATATTGGACCTCAGGTCCAATATAAGGTCATATGTGAGAATGAAATAGCTATTCTACTCCATTCCCAACCTACAGACCGCTAGTGGTAGATTTCCGCACTGCAGGTCCTAGAATGTGGAACTCAGTTCCAAGATTCCTAAGCAGCGATCACACTCAACTGCTGTTGACTATGGCTCATCCTTTCCAGCACTCATAAGGTGATACTTCCATGCCACTCACTGCCTCAATTGCTCTCACGATTCTGCTATGCTTCCCAATTTCTGTTTGCTACCGAATGCGTACCGAAAGCCGCTAAGGCTGTGGTTGGGCTATGCAAAGCTGTCTTACCTAACGCCGGCATAGTGCTTGTGGCTTTGTGATATTGCAGGCGGACATACATTATTTTACTTTATATTACGCTGTGTTATATGTTCGAAAACACAATATATTGCTAATCCGTGTAGATTCATGTTTCGCAGCCATGCAGTAGATTTGCCAAATACAGCATTTCTCCTAGATTCTGCTCAGATCCATTATCCATTTTTAAAATTGAGAACTCTGCATCTTTAAGTAGGATCCATTCTCAGTACTGCAAAAATTTCAGAATATAATATTATTAGCTTATAATGTAGTTAGCAACCAAAATATTTTGGAGTTACAGCCAAGCACCTAAGCTAATGATGCACTAGAGACTGTCAATATATTGATATATAGATAACTAGCATTGTATACAGTGCCTTGAGAGAACTTACAAGAATTTACACATGTATTGCACTGCTTTGGCAGCACTTACTAACTTGTGAGGGACAGGCAAAGCACCGAAATGCTTTTTAATTGGTAAAAAAATATTTATTGATGATGAATGATTGGTTTTGTAGATACATATAAGGCTGGGGATAGAAAAGCCCAGAATGCATCCGCAACCTATACACTTTACGACGTACTACCCAGTTTCTGATACCACGAGGAATTTGTTTCGCTAATTAAAACTATTCAAACTGGGGGATACGAGATCAACAAATTCAGAAAGTCCATGATGAAGACACTTCTACTATAGGCTCACTCTATTGATTGCCACATCCGGCCACAAGCTGGCTCAGCTTCGAAAGCCGCATGTAGCTCAGTTGCATATGTGGTGAGGTACCAGCATTTCAATACTTAGAAGCAGTCGCCGAATTTCCATGAATCAAAGCCCGCAAGATAGCCATCGGGATGCCTCAGACGATCCAAAGCCCCAAGAGTCAGCCCGAGTTCAGTATGTTTCTCAGCAGCACCCGGTGCATATCTGTCAATTCCCTAAGATAACATCTGCATACGTGTTTTGCTGGCTATATACGTACACAAACTCTTTCGACACTTCCAAATTCCCACCATGCAATAAATTAATCCTTCGACTGGCTCGTAATAAAAAGGACGAATAAAAATCAACCACATCCTGCTTCACCCCTTCAATAGCTCGGCTATCAAACCTAGGACCGATAAGTCCGAAGCTCTAATTAACCCTCATTGCTGAAACAGCTCAGCCGTCGTGCCTTTGTATCTTGTGAAACGTCGACCGGCAACACAGTACCAAGGTCCTTTTGAAATTCGAAGGAGCTACTTATAAAGGTCTGGATACATGCTGAATTGAATAAAAGCCACTAAATTGGCATCAATGAGTTGCTTGACAGCCTCTTAAATTCCACCAGCTAAACGCCGGCCCCCTAAACGGCTAGTTACTTATCTGCGATCAGGCTGTCCAAGAGAAGCTAGATGCATGTCTGCCTACCGAAACATAGATCACTACCCTGCTCACGTATCTGTATATCTGAGCTCAACCACCCTGGATCTCATTGTTTCAGGCGATGTATTCTGCCAAGTTTGTGGTGGGATGCAATTGTTGTTCGTGAATCTTTTTGGCATCAAGATATGAAATATTTTGAATGGGCCACCGTTTGAATCAGTTGCAGTCAGGTCCTCGTCAGAGACAGTGCCTCTAACGTTTGTGATATACCAACATTCTTCTGCCTGTCTAAAATGATTTATAATGGAGTGGTCAGAGCTCCTCACAAAAATATGTGTGTGAGACATCCGTTACTGATTGCAAGAGGCTTCAATATTAGCTTTGAAAACTCTAGCTGCACCAATGTTGGCTCATTTCATGAATGTCTGTTGAACTTTGGTTTGGTCTACTAACTTATTGCTACCACTCACATCGGTGGATATATCCTAGGTCTCGTGATGGCTGAAGTGACTGAGATGTCTACCCCATTGACGTTGTTTTGAGCAGTCTGATCCTCTGGTGTTGTGGTTCGGTCTCGCTTGCTGTTCCTGCTTCGTTTTATGTACAAGGTAACGTCGAGTATGTCTAGCGACATAACATTAAAAGAAATGACTTAGACAGATATTCGAAATCTGAATGCAATGCAGGTTTTCTTTATCTACAATCATAGTAAGCCGAAAGCCTGGATACCCTCATTCATGCAGTGAGCGTGGCATTTCGGAGTTTTCTTGAAAAGCCTGCTTGCAGCTGATCGCTCAACCGACGGCTCCAAATGGAAGCTTACTGTCTCCATAAAAAGGCCAGCCCACTAATCAAGAGACTATCTAGCCGAGTGATCCTCTGTAATATAGTGAAGTTTCTATGTAGATCGCTCAAACAATCACTTACATAGCAGCATCCATACTGAACTAACAACCTTTACGATACCCTCACATATATCGTCGCTGTCTCTTTCTAATTCTTCATCTTTATCTTTCTCAATTCCTACCGCATCTTAACGTTTGAATTCAAGGGTTGAAAGAGCGACATCATAACAAAAGCCATTCTATATTCAAGCAAGATGGCTAACCCACTGCTCCTTATTCCTATGCTCATACTACTTTGACCCAGGTCGCCTTCAGCCAAGCAGACCTGACGTAATAAGTATGTTCAGAGCCTCAGTTCTTATCTCAAAACTTGTCTAAAAGGCTGCAGCTTGGTATTTCATAAATAAAACCGCACTAAAAGAAAAATCGTAAACAGTCCGTTCTACCTACAGTTTACAACTCGTGTCAAGAAGAAAAAACTGACTCCCAAACAGCTAAACCCTCATCACAATTATAGTGATAATAAAAACGCAACTTATAAAGCTCCCTCAGATAACTCAATTTGTTTCAAGGCACTTTACATTTGCTGCAAGGGAAACGCCATTGAATGGTGAGTAATATCATGCTTGATGAACGACATGGATAACATGGTTAGGGTTGACATGCACAGGGTCAGCATGCAAGTGCGGTTAGTGGCAGCTTGCACAGTGTCAGCACGCATAAGCATATACAAGAAAAATCAAAGGAAAAAACTAAATACTTTCCTGAATAGTTGTGTTTTTAATTTAATTTCTTTTTTAATTTGGCAAACTCAGGGAAAGTCGTGACGCAAATTGGGAGTAGTTTTCAGGTTTTGTGAGAGTACGAGCTAAATGCATTGCCTCAAAAGGATTTGAGGTTAGCAAAAAGTATTAGTAAACTGTTGGATTCCGAAAAGTGGGTGGTACGATACTGGGCCGGGTGGGCGAGTACATTTTAGAGATAGGCTGAAGCAAAGCAATAAAGTCACCTCAAAGTGAGCGACAAAATCTTGAAGTCGATTCGTTGCTTGACTGGTATCCAGTGCAAGTCGGCTAGAAGTGATATGATGTGGCAACTGCGAAGCTCACCAGGCTAGCTGCAGAGTTTGGCACCAGCCGTAGCCCGTGACTGCACATGCATGTAGGCGTGCAAGCGCTGAGTTACTGAAGTCAAGACGGGATGTCAAAAGTGCAATGCCCAACTTAGCTTTGATATCCTTATTTAAACAAAGGAATATCAAGACATAGCAATTGTGTACCTATAAACCTAGCCTGTAAGTTTGTGTCAACTTTTAAAGCCAAACCCTTTAAAGAGATTGTATATCATGGAGTGTATATCGACTATCATCATAGCAAGAAAGAGCTAGGTGAATTATATATATATATATATATATATATATATATATATATATATATATATATATATATATATATATATATATATATATATATATATATATATATATATATATATATATATATATATATATATATATATATATAGTTATATATAGGTGAAGCCAATCAGCTCGTCTGGCTTGATATTTAAGAGGCTTCAATTATTAAATGCTAATTTATATTAGGTATTTCTAGGGCGCCTACAGTTTGAAAGAGGATCACTGCAGCTGCACTGCAATGGCTGAGGTATTGTCGTGGGAAACTAGAAAGTATTGTTGTGAGGCAGCGAAGATCATTTGAGGCCCATTTAAAGTATACGGTACAATGAGGCTCAGTGCTTAGTCCACTTATGTTCAAATTCTTGAATTCCTTAGTGCAGAAATGATCGCCAAGCACAGTCTAGGTGGTCACATCAATGCAGATGGAACACAACTGCAGATTTGCTGCGATTCCTCCAGCCATCCAGCTCCTTACATTCCATCTAATCATTTGCTGCAAGTATCGCTAACATCTGCATACCGATGGCACCAGACCTTCTCAAATCAAAAAATGATACCATCAACTTGCTTGCTACGTTGAAACCAACACTGATTATATATTGAAAATCGTTACTCCAAAAGTTGACTCTTCCAGGACATCTCAATTAGCCAAAGAGTCGAAATACAAATTGGTCCACCCGAACGTTCCAAGTCGTCTTGACTTATGTAAGCTAGCAATGCACGCCTTTAGAGCACAAGCCATACAAGCCAAGTAGACAATAATAATAAGAATGCACTTGATAAAGCACCCTCAGAGAACTTAATCTCTGTCTAGGTACTTTAAATTTGCTGCAAAGGGAAATGCAATTGAATGGTAAGTAAAATCATGCTTGAAAAACAAACAAAATGAATACCATGGTTAGGGGTGACATGCACAGGGTCAGCATGTGAATGTGGTTAGTGGCAGCATGCTCAGTGTTAGCACGCATGAGCACGTGAAGGACGAATCGCAGGGACCCACTAAATGCTGTCCTAAATAGGTGTTTTTTAAGTTCCTTTTAAATGTGGTAAGGTCAGTAGATGTACTGACGCAGGTCGGGAGGGAGTTCCAGGCTTTGGGAGCATACGAACTAAATGCACGGTCTCCAAAGAATTTAAGCTTTGTACGAGGTATTTCTAGACTGTTGGATTCCGAAAAGCGGGTGGTAAAATGCTTGGCCTGATGGGGGAGTATGTCGGAGAGATAGGCTGAAGCCATAGAATGAAGGGACCTAAAAGTAAGCGACAAAACCTTGAAGTCAATCCGTTGCTTGACTGGTAGCCAGTGCATATAGGAGAGAAGTGAAGTAATGTGGCAACTGTGACGCTCACGACAGACAAGCCTAGCTGCAGAGTTTTGCACCAGCTGCAATCGTTAGACTTCAGCACATAGCAAACAGCTCATCTGGTGATTGCCAAAATAACACTACTAATTTTAAAAGTAGATGGTTTCACGTCGATAGCAGTTTTTTAATCTTTAGATAAGTGTGAATAGGAAAAAAGATGTTTTTATGGAGCACGTAACACTATGAAAATAGTTTTTCTTTGTAAGTGGCTAACACCGCTACAGTCTAAAACCCAAAAGCCAAACCATAAAATTGGTTAATGCAGCGTATGTCCTGCAACATCTTAAACAACTTATGGTCGCTTCTTCTTTAATTGTTTTTCACTAGATTGGCTTACCATTCCCACATTCACGTCGGCTATTTCATGGATTCATAGGTAAAATTTATTTATGTCACCCCATAAAAAGACAAATCTCATTCAATGCACTTTACATGTACAATAGGGATTGAGATTACGAAGCTTATCGTTATAGGAAAGCCCGTTTATCTGAGGTAAACCAGAGCCATTGAGACTGTTTTAATGCGGAAAAATCTGTGCCCACCACACAGTAAAGATGTTCAGTTCACCCATTCTATTCTGAAAAGGCTTGTGTTACTAACTACTTTTATATTCGTATGCTTGCGTAATGAATTCTCACTGTATGCTAATGAAGGTTGCTCGGCAAAGCGTTCGATACTTTTTTCAATATGCTTACTTCAGATGATAGGCATACAGCTTAAATCATCGACTGTATGCTAATAATTTCAATAAGCACATAAAGGATTTCTCAGTAAATTGAGTCCGAATTTTATCGGCGGCTGCCACGGATTTGCATAAGCACTTTAATGATGGAAACCACTGTATGACTTGTCACTATGGTAATTTAGTTGATTAAGTCATACTAAGCAATGAAACTGATTATAAATAGGAATATCCAGCTGTTTATCACTATTCTCATGAGTGTGGCGAATTATGCTCGCTTTTCGAGCCGTCTAGACAGAAGAAGAACTCGCTATTCGACTCTGAGGCTGGGTGACCGGATACTCTAATGGAAATGCAGTTATGATGAGTTGCAGCAAGAGTGATTTAAAGTGCACATAACTGTCTTGTAAGTTTTAACCGTTTATAACTTGTAGGGAAAAATTAGTGCTGATAATGAAATAGAATTATTTTCTGTATGGCTTATCCTCACAACTTTCATGGCTGTACCATTAGGTCTTGTATGCACCCTAATTGGCGATAGCTCAATAACAATTTTGTTAAAAAAGGCCTTCATTCTATTCTTGGTAGACGAAGCAAATCTATTTCAAAGTCTTTAATGTAAGCTGTAGTGTATGAAAATATGTTGAATACTAAAATACGCATTAAAAAGAATAGGTACACCACAAATTATTAAATGGATGCAGGGCACAATGTAGAAACGTGTAAGTTTAAATCGTCTTTATATGTGGGGCGAAGTCCATGGATGCCTTCATGTCATTCCATAATGAGTTCAAGGCTGTGAGAATATGAACTAAAGGCGAGTTTTCGTAAAATTTTACGTTGAGTAATTGCCATGCCATCATCTTTGGGGGAGCTCTTCTGATTAGTTGCCTGGTACGGCGGAATAGAGGGCGATTCGCCCTTTATGTCTTTGTGCAGTTACCGGCAGCTGTGATACAAAAATTTGGTTAAAAAAAAGTTATTTAAACACCTGGACATCATTGTACCTGTTCGCAGAATCCACAGCACTTTGGTAAGAATAGTTGAACCTCTGCATACTTTCTTTCCGTAAGTCTAACGTAGTAATAATAATAATAAAACGCTTGAGAAAAGCGCCCTCAGAGAACTCAATCTCTATCTAGGTAGTGTACATTTTCTGTTTGGAAGCTACATCGTTAGTAGTAGGTATGTTAGCTGGAGCAGTTTGTGTGTAGCAGTGACATGCAAATGAGCATTTGCCGCCAAACTTAAATTCCAAATAAAATAAACTTTTGTTGTTCTTTATTAGTATGAGGTAACCATTCAACAATAACGTATTTTTCGTTGGTTTAAAACTAGTTTGACTTCATTTCCACGGAAGAATTTTAGTCGTACTAATGGTTTGGCACACCGAATACTGAAATATAAAACTTTCCAATCATTTAACGGGAATGTTTTCTAAAAAGGTCAGCTGTTGTGTCTTGGATTTCATTGGTGAAATGCCTTTCATGTGATTTTCTCATAACACAAATGCTTAATGACTAGATGTTCCCGATTTTAGAAACCAGCCGTAAAATAATTGCCTCAAAAACGGCTATCCATCTTCTTATCAGTCCTGATCGTTTATATGCTTTTCAACGGCTTAATTTGTCGTTATGGCTAGTTTATTGTCTTAAGAAAGCCGTAGGCCTGGTTAGCAATAATGACAATTGAAGTTTCAGAAGTGAAATATTTAAAACTTTATCCCCTTAAAGTGCTCCCAGAAATTGCTATTAAATACTTAACAATCACAAAGCATAGCAGTGACTCTCAACTAATATGTTATCTCCTGAGCTGACCACGTTTACCAGCAGCTAAAAACACACCTGTTTATATCAGCTTTGAGTGGGTTCTTGTTAGTCACCTTTTTGGAGTGATACATGCTGATACTGTGCAATCCAAGACTGCCATATTTGGCCGTTGATCCAGTGCATCCCAGATCTAACATTACTGTGCTTATTTTCCTTGAACATGATACTGCACACCATTCTGTCACGATTCCGGTACAGCATACTTAAAGTGGATGGAAACAGCTTAAGTTCTCTGAGGGTTCTATACAAAATACAAAAAACAACACACATATATACATTTGTTCATGTTGTTAACATTTGTTCATGCTGGTTAACGTAGTTTGATGGCCAATTTGATCATCCAAATTATCACCGAGTCCATTAATCCTGCTTGCTTACTTACCTGCACATGCACATAGGCACTTGCGAATAAATTGTGTATACATGTTTCGGAGTAAGCACAAACATATGACTCGACAGATCGCACTAACAATTTACAGCGAGCGACCTGGAATGAAGATGTCACAACACCGTCACCCGAAAAAAATCGTCAACATAGTCTCATATGGTGCCTGAAGAAGTAGTAGGGGCGGGTCTTAAACGACCGAATGCGGTCGCCCTCCAATTTTTTCCAAAGCCGACCAGAATTTTGGTGCTCAGGCTTGTACTTCACGAAATTCTTACAAATTGTTCAGTAAACAAAAGCAAAGTGATAGCATCACTAGTCCCGTGAACCCGAAAGAAACTGTGAGGGGAGATGTTCGCACAAGTCATGCATTTGCTTTTGGCTTATGAGGCCAATCGATGCTTCACGTTAATATTGTAATTTAGTTTTGCACAAACACAAGTTTAGTATGACCTATTATATCGCTTTTCGAAAAACTAAATACTACACTAACTTGTACAACAGGTTTTACAAAATGAAAACCCCCTAAATCGTACTACCCTGATGATTCTTCGCATTGTTGTTTGAATTCATGAATTTAGAGTCTCTTATATGGTTTTATCCCAAGCGTGTTTATTTTTAGATTTAATTGCTAATATCCAGCTACAAGCTATATATGTGTTCGTTCTAATAATATTGACATGTGTTAACTATGACGAAGATCACGAGTCACATGCTAAGAATGAATTGAAGTCATCTGATTGCTAGTAAAATTGGTAATTTCTGTCCCATAAAGGTTTCCAAACAATTAAAACCATCCGGTCAAACGATGAGAGGCTCACTGGTAATTGTATCAGTTATTCAATTTTGTCATTCATTCAATCTAACTGACTATAGCCAAGTAGATGCTGCCAAGACATTCATTTGACATGGGCTCCATGCTAAGTCTTGCACCTTTCATGGACTGTGTGAGTCAGTAGCCACAAGGAGACATGCTACTTTATAATAATAATAATAATATTGCACTTGATAAAGCGCCCTCAGAGAACTTAATCTCTTTCTAGGCGCTTTACATTTGCTGCAAAGTGAAATGCAATTGAATAGTAAGTAAAATCATGCTTGAAAAACAAACGAAATGAATAAAATGGTTAGGGGTTACATGCACTGGGTCAGCATGCAAATGTGGTTAGTGGCAGCATGAACAGTGTCAGCACGCATAAGCACATCGAGGACGAATCACAAGGACCAACTAAATGCTGTCCTAAATAGGTATGTTTTTAAGTTTCTTTTAAATGTGGTCAGGTCAGGGGATGTTCTGATGCAGGTCGGGAGGGAGTTCCAGGCTGTGGGAGCATACGAGCTAAATGCACGGTCTCCAAAGGATTTAAGGTTTGTACGAGGTATTTCTAGACTGTTGGATTCCGAAAAGCGAGTGGTACGATGATTTGCCTGATGGGGTAGTATATCTGAAAGATAGGCTGGAGCCATAGAATGAAGAGACCGAAAAGTGAGCGACAAAACCTTGAAGTCAATCCGTTGCTTGACTGGTAACCAGTGCAGGTCGGCGAGAAGTGGAGTAATGTGGCAACTGCGACGCTCATGACAGACAAGCCTAGCTGCAGAGTTTTGCACCAGCTGCAATCGCCTGATCGCACATGCTGGTAGGCCAGTAACTTCGAGGAAGTAGCCAGCTATGCTGGTACTTGACGAGAACTCTATAGTTAGCTTGGGCTTTGACTGTGCTATCATTAGATCAATATAAAAGCAGCAGCCGCACGGCCAGCCATACACTTTCTGTGGGTCATAGCAGAATGAATAAAGTGTGGTTTGTGTGCGTTTTCCTGGTTTTGGCTTCTCCAGCAGCTCTAGCTGGGGAGCAGACCAATGTCGAAACTGATGATAATGAATTCTTGAGCGATAACCCAAACCTCGCAGGTGAAGAGTTTCAGACCTCCAGCGAAGAAGTTGGCCAAGGAATGGAGAAGCGTAAGTTACCTTATCAGTCTGACTGCATCTTTGCCAGAAAAATGCAGCTTGTTTTGTTCTATTCTCCATGGAAATGCTTTACATTTTCAGAACGATGTAATAACACATTTTCAGAGTTCTACTAAGTAAGATCTATTTTTTTTAGTATATATCGAGGTTTATTTTCTAACTTTTGGGATGCAGGTAGAGCAAGTTGCGAATCCGTTGGAGGCCAATGCAAGCACAAGCTATTTAACAAGTGTCATTTCCCAAGTGGATGGACTCGCGCTTTCAGCTGCCCAACAATCTGGTCATGCTGCTACCAAAAGTTTGTCATCAATGGTAAATAAGGTATGATCAATTCATTCGTTCACACTGTACAATACATGCTAATAATAGAAGACGATAAAATAGTACACAATATTATTGGCTCATTCTTTTAAGTAGTCGATCTGATTATGAACCAGTTCTTTTAAGTAAAATGGGGAAGGATATAGGACAACAGCTGAAACTTTTGTACTTAGTCATATCTTAATCACAATTTCTTTGGGCTATGACAATTCAAAAGTAGCAATGTCGTTTAGCAAGAATCAATCCCGCTACTTTAATTATATCAAGTATTCTCAGAACCTCTGAATGAGCTGCAACTACAGTGTGACATACTGTAAGAAAGAGAGGCACTGTCACTAGTCAAAATTAGCTAATGTAGTCCAAACTGCATAGAAACATTCACGGCCCAGCTCACGTGTTTTCAATTGGATGTTATTTGACCAACCAGTCACAAAACATTGATGGCAGAAAAGCATCAACTGGTTTTACCAGAGCTGCTAAGAAAGAGCAAAGTAACGCTTACTGCAAACCGTCAACCCTTAAATTGGGTCGCGGTATAATCCATCCGATTGATATTCAAATACATTAACTGGATTTTAGTGAAATTTATATGCGGCAAAGTGCAACAGTTTAACTAAGTAAATGACAGAAAGCTCTTACTGTGCCTGCTAGCAATAAATGCCATGTCCTTTTGACAAAGAGCCGATCAAATTTTCATGAAATATCTCATCTGACAATGAGTTTATTGTGTCCAATTTCAGGTTGGTCTGTAGCACAAAGCCTACTCATGGACTCGGCTGCAAACTGATTCTACGAAACTTGAAGTGAAAAATGAAAATCTTGGATTCTCTGGAACAAAAAATTATTAAAAGCGTGCACACAATTCTTCTTGTTTAATTAATTTATTTTATTTGTAGCCAATATTTTAATTATTTGTCCGATTAGCAAACTGTTGCTTTATTATGCTGCTGCTTATTATGTTGTACAGGCTCGATAAAATAGCTCACTAAAGGATCGGTCGTAGATCTGACTATGTTCAGTGGCTTGGTGAAACAGGTATAGGCTAATGTTTCTGAAAAATAACCCAAATCAAGTGCCTGTTCGTCACAAATAATCAGTGCACCATTCGTCTATTGGCTTGATCATCACTCATAGGCAATGAGAGCAAACGTCTATAACAAATACAATGAGTTGAAGGTTGTTATTTGTGAAAACTGTCTGATTATGAGGCGTTCTTTACTCTAAACTCTTCAACAAAATGCTACCTAACGTCGTTATTGAATCTCATAGGCAGTTTTCAAAGTTTGACGGACGTACATAGAGCAGTGTAAGTTAGAACAGTGTAAGTGCAATAGTTATTTAGCCGTTATGTAACGTGGGGGGGCTTGGGTATTAGAAGAATCTTAGTAGGTAAATGCTGTGACTATTGACTAGAGCCTTTTAGAGTGGGAACAACACTTAAATATTAATTTACAAGCGGCGGGTTAGAATGACTACAGTGCGACGATTCAAGAAACTAAGGGATCAGTATCCTTGAAGAATACTAATTCAGCAAAGCAGGCCAAAGGAAATGTTACAAGATGAGTTAATTCCCTTATCTGATATATCTGGATGGGTGAATCTGCATTTGGTGAATGTGGTGAACGGTAATCTGCTTGATCAACAGGGGGATCGTTATTTAAGGTACTGAGGTAACTGTGATTGCAATGATAGCTGATGGCCAAAATAAACATTTCGATGAATTGACAAAACGGAATAGCCACATTTCTACCTGTGAATTTCATGATGTCGGCCATCAATATCCAGGTTCAGCTGATTCACCAAGGCAATTCTAATTATTCTATGATAATTGAATCATCGGTTCATCACTGCAATTGTAAATGTGACAAAATTAATATAATATTGGCAGTTTCACTTTGCAATTTAAAAAATCTATGCCCAGAACGACTGGAATTACTTTTAAAGTCATTGCAAAAGACAAATGATTTCACTCTTACCTTATGTGCTAATTGTTTTCTTGGTCCCTTACCTATTATGTCAAAAACATATATAAAATTTTGAAAAACTTAGAAAGATATGGCTAGCCTAATGATTTTTCAAAGTCTTGGCTTCCTCTGAAAGGCTCATTGAAGTGGTAAGTATTTTTTATAGCTAGCCGTGTCTCATTACTTGCATCTGTAATTGCTTAATACGAGCAAGATTTTCAAATAATTCCAGAGCGACGTACTGGTGCCTAATGCGACACTTTAGGTAGCAGTCTCACGAAGTGAGACTCTTCAGAGTTACTCCGTTAGATTTACTTGCAGTAATCTGAGTGCTCGAGAATAGCAGACCCATTATAAAAAATGGTCTGCTTAATAACTAAAAAATATTACAATAAAAATAGTCAGTTTAATGGTCTTTAAAGAAATCATGGCCACAGGGCATACTAGGGCGTATTTGTTTAAAAAGAAAAATACTTCCACGATCCGAATCATAATTACGAGAAAAGCTATGAAACATTAGAAGGTTGTGGGAATATCTGTTGATACAATTTGGTATCAGGCTATGACGATTTACGTTAAACAAGTATTTAATTTATGGTTTTCATGAATTTTAATACTAGTTAAGTGCGAAGATAAGGCTCGTGATTTAAGCTTGCCAACATCTTTGGCATGATCGATGTGTTGCTTGAGGAATTGCTGATTCCGCATGACAACAATCCTCAAGTTTAGCGTGCATGCTGTATCCTAAAATCAGTGATTCAAGTGTGACTTCATAAATTGCACAAGTAAAACACTGCCCTGAGATCTTAGCTCACACGCCTGCTGAGAATAGTCAGACATCGTATCTAGAGAGGTACCAGCTAAACAGTGAGGGTCGTTTTGGTTTGCATATTCTAATTTGACGAAGGAATGAGATACCAGACAAAATTAGCTTTACAAGAAATGCCGATCAAGGTTTCACATCTTTGTCTTACAGATTACTATGCAGACCTTCTGGTATTTATGCTTAATTTGAATAAATTGTTATATCAAAGTAAAATTGAATCAGATCTGGGCTAGTTTAATGAAACTGTTTTAGCGTTTGGTGGGGTAAGACGTACTCGGGAAATACTGTTTTATTGCCATTGAGGCTACGGGAATCGTTTTTAACTTGATTCAAAAGCACTCATGCTGCCGTGATTAACCGTGGAACACCATAGTCATGCAGCTTTACGGAAGTTAAAAGTGCCAATCTCCTACATTAGGTGGCTCACTCTATTCATTTAAAAAACTACACCCTTTAATTATATATGGATTTCCAGATGGATTGGGGCATTACATTAGATGGAAAGTTTTAGGATTAATAATAACATTGTTCCGAATGAGAATACATGGAATTTTTAGGTATTTTTATAGTTTCTCCGGTGGTAGGACACACAGGACACATAGGTGTACGATCGAAAACGGAAACGGCTACTGCCGACACAGTTTCCAATAGAGAACAGCAGCTAATCTAAGCCTCACATTCTCTCCATCTAAAAGGTGACATTTTACCAACCGCTAGTTCCACAGTTGCGTTCCAGCTGCGTGGTTAATCCTTTTCGAGGGTAGATTCTCAAAAAACTACACCTGTCATCGGTTGGCAGACAAAAGAGTTTTTCTCTTCCATCTTTGCCTGAATGTGCTGTGCTAAGGCTGCCATTCGGTCATATCAGAATTCCCTTACTCACTTCTATAGTGGCGGAGTGAATAATCAATATTCATTTAATTATTTTATTAATGTACAAGCGTTCCAGCAAATGAGCTGATGATTTGCACGCTTTCCGAATTAACAAAGTAGATGGTTCAAAAGGTGGAATTACCTCCAACATAAAATAGTCACTAAATGATACCACTACCACTGTCTACATGCAGTCTGATTGCTGCCATATTTGTTACACATCCCATCACATAAGATTTTTTACTATTATTTGCAGTACTACCAAGACTTACTATGGTCAGTCAATCTGCTAACACTTGGCATCTTTGTCCAACGATGCTTCAGCCGGAGCTCGGGATTCTTGTGAGGTAGACTAAAATTTGCCCATTGAACTCTGCTCACTATTTAGTTTTCAGTTTTATACAAGCTAAAACGTATGTCGTGGTTAGAGTTTGATTTGCTACAGCCAGCCGCGGCCGAGATATCAGTATGAACTAACCATAACCGACGCACCTGATGCTGACTTACTTATTTAAAATGTGGCTCTCGTAAGTATCTAATTAACAAGTCAATTACTGCAACTTAATAATATTTTTGCATTAGTACCCAAATCATGAAGCCGAATTGACCTGCCTTCTGTTAGTTCGACCATAATTATTAGCTGGCAATCTGCCAGCCTACCTCATACTCAAAGTGGCAGAGCTGCAATGCTGTCGTGACTAATGCGGGCTATGGCCTGCTGAATAAAACACGACATCAATAGGTCAACGACACAAGCTAATGACAATTTATGGAATACCAATCACGTTTCACCCCTCATGGCGATAGCATAGCTCACTCAGGATTTTACTTTTGTCAAAGGACAAAGGACACATGCATCGGCCGCTGGGGCTAGGCAGATGAGCTCGCCATTGGGCCTGATGTGATTTCATTTTCTATGTCCTATAGTGGCCAAAAATATTCAATAATCTACTTATGAGTAACACTGACTAAACACCTTTCACATTAACAAAAATATTCCAGTTGTCAGGGTACGCCTCATCAGGTAATCAATACATGGCTAAACATCCTCGTCATCCTTAATTTGCATCTAAATTCGAATATTAGATCGGACTCATGGAATCATTGCCATATATTATTTTTGTCACGTCTTTTGGGCATTGTCAACAACTAAAGTAAATTTAAAAATAAAAGGAAATGCCTATAGATCGATAACCTTGTCGGCAATAATTTTGCAATATATACAAAATGTACCCATTTTCCAACCATCGTAAGTTGTCATTTTAGTTTTTCTTTTATTAAATTGGGCTAAGTTTAAATTATCAAGTTATTTTATATTAGATTTGAGCTCAAATAACTGTGTTAATTGATGGTTTCTAAGGAAATATATTCTCTCAAGTAAACAACTTTTTGTCAAGTAATAATAAAATAATTGCAAGCTGACCCTGTGCATGTCACCCCTAACCATGTTATTCATGTTTATGTTGTCTGTTTATCAAGCATGATATTACTCACCATTTAATTGCATTTCCCTTTACAGCAAATGTAAAGCGCCGAGAAAGAGATTGAGTTCTCCTAGTGCAGTTTATCAAGTGCATTCTTATTAATATTATTATTAATTAAAGCACGATATTGCTCATCATTCAATCGCGCTTCCATTTGCAGCAAATGTAAAGCACCTAGAAAGAGCTTGAGTTATCCGGGGATGCTTTATCAAGTGCATGAATATTATTTAAAAAAACTAAAAATAGGAAATAAGTGACTGCCGAACGTAATTAAACTCTACATAGTAGTAGCTGAACTGATGAATGGGAGGTATTATATTATATTCCAAGACTAACTGTGTCGATTGGTTTTATGTAGCCTCAAAGAGTCTAATGCCGAAAGCAAAAACTATAGCTTGTTGTTTACTTGGCAACCGTAACAGGTACAGAATATTGAATCTGATCTCATCTAATATTTGCTAGACTATTTAATCAAAACGCACAGTTTAAAAAAAGGCTTGTACTAAGGTACTGCTAATAATAGTCATACCTGTTTCATTATTCCGGGATACAATTTGAAAAAAAAGATTGTGTTAAAGCAGTTCTCTGCCTTTGGGTTGCAACTCTTTTGCAAGTCCACCCTCTCCATTTTCGGGAAAACATAGTAAACTGCCGTGCCTTACAATAGTATTATATATAACACACTTTATAGAGTGCCCTCAGAAAACTCAATCTCTTTCTCGGTATTTAATTTTTTTATAAAGAAAGCACGATTGACTGGCTTGTAGTAGCCTGCTTAATAGACAATAATAATAATAAATCCTATCTGTCAGGAACAGGCCTTCCAGTCTACTTTACACACCAAACTTTCTAGTTAAATGTTATCTAAACATGAAACCAGATGCGAGTAAGTTATAACTTAACTCTCACAGCCTCAATCGAGACTCATTATTAGGACTATTTAATACAACATCTCGTAATTGTGCACATTCGCGAATGAGGACCAGCTAATGCACTTCTTGAAACCGAATGACTAGAAGATTCAGATCAGAATTACAGTTAATTCTGCCCGAAAGAAGTCTGAATCTTCAAGATGTGTATGCTGTTAGTAAAGCTAGAGCTACCTGAATATGCAATAGGCTTTTTGTGTAGTTTCCAAAAAATCTCCCAGGGAGCTACACATGCAAGAAGTACAGCTAGGGAAACTTTGACCATAGTTTTACGATTCCTTCATACAATAATATTATGAAGGAACTTCTATTAGTGAGAAATCCAACTAATTGCGAAGTGTATAGAAGACGTATTACACCACTCTGGCTGAAGTGAATAATTTACGTAGAGACACAAGTATGGTACTACGATTCCGTAACCGCGATGAAGGTTTAAAACATCATAAGAAGACATTGGTGCAATTGCCTACAGCTAGACGCCCGTATCCACCGGGTAGAACTGTTCTAGGGGCAGCCCAGCTAGCACAGGTAAGTAGGTACAGCATATTTAAAAAATACCCCAGATTATTAAGAGGCAGAGAAAATATATCAGAAACGATGTGATTGGCTGAGATTAAAGTGACCAAGGTCAAAGCGTATGCTAAAACTAGCATAAATTGATGTCCAATCTACAATGGATACGAAGTGAGTGGTTCATTAGCGTAAACAAATTTCAATGAACTGTATGATAGAGCGAGAGAAAAATCGTTGAGCTTCATATCAAGTAGTGAAAGAGGACTAAGGAGCCGTATACAGGTCGGATCAGTAGGATGCTGATGGGTGGAACCAAAACCGATTAATGGTACCTGGCTTAAGCAGAGGCTGCAGTCAGGTATTTAGTGAATCCGAAAGGTTGGTTAGGGTTCATGGCCATATAATCAACGATAACAGAGGAAAAAAATATGAAATACGTAGGAATCTTTATAATGACACTGATGTTTTTCAGTGCTTTTAACTGCTTCGACCAGGGGTTAAGATACCATGGATGCAGGAAGTGGAGGCAAAGAAAGTTCAAATACATACTCACTTACCGCTTGCCACATCGGCCAACAGCATGGCTCTGCTTCAAACATGGCTTGCAGCTCATTTGCATACGTGCTTGTACACCAGGATTTTCTGAAAAGTTTCCACAGCTTTTCCTAGAAGCATAACCCGCATGATAACCGCAGAGACTTGCACCAGGTGATCCTGGGAACAAAACGTCAACACAGGACCAGTTTGTTTCGGGTCGTGGCGGACCAGCTGAACTCGTGAATCGAAACCTCACACCTTGCTAGTAAGTTCCAGTCTGGCTTTAGAGCAAATCACTCCACAGAGTCAGCGTTGCTTCGGGTATGCAACGAACAACTTAGGAATGCAGACATGGGTAGAGTGTCTCTGCTTTTTTTGCTTGATCTTTCGGCAGCTTTTGATACCATCGATCACAAAGTTCTTCTAGAGCGCCTCTCATCTCGCCTGGGCATCACTGGCACTGCTCTGCAGTGGTTCAGGTCATAGCTCAGTGGGAGACTCCAGAGTATTAACGTGAATGAACAAAGGTCATCTGAAGTACCTCAGAAATATGGAGTACCTCAGGGCTCCGTGCTAGGTCCGGTTCTTGTCACGGTTTATACTCTCCCTCTTTCTGATATGATTGCCAAGCACAATTTAGGCTTTCATTTCTATGTGGATGACACTCAGTTGTACCTTTGCTTTGATCCCTCCCACCCTTCGAGCACCAGGAATTCTCTAAACTCACTGGCTGCATGCATTGATGACATCCGCACATGGATGGCAGCAAATTTTCTAAAACTAAACGATGACAAAACTAACTTACTAGTTATGGGCCAACCCAGTGTGATCGAGAGATTGGACAGGTTGACTCTCAAAATTGGCTCTGCCAACATATCTCCAGTTGAATCAGCTCGAAATCTAGGTGTCAAATTCCAAAGCGACCTCTCGTTAGACGACCATATCAGCTCCACAGTCAAAACGGCCTATTTTCAGCTTCATAACATTGCTAAAATTCGGGCTTGTTTAGATAAAGATACCACATCCAAGTTGGTCCATGCATTCGTGACATCGCGTCTCGACTTCTGCAACTCACTGCTTACTGGCCTACCAGCATGTGCGATCAGGCGATTGCAGCTGGAGCAAAACTCGGCAGCTAGACTCGTCGGCCGTGAGCGTCGCAGCTGCCACATTACTCAACTTCTCGCCGACCTACACTGGCTACCAGTCAAGCAACGGATTGACTTCAAGATTTCGTCGCTCACTTTTGGGTCCCTTAATTCTATGGCTCCCGCCTATCTGTCAGATATACTACCCCTTTAGGCCAAGCATCGTACCACCCGCTTTTCGGAATCCAAAAGTCTATAAATACCTCGTACAAACCTTAAATCCTTTGGGGACCGTGCATTTAGTTCATATGCTCCCAAAGCCTGGAACTCCTTCCCGACCTGCGTCAGAACATCCCCTGACCTGACCACATTTAAAAGGAACCTAAAAACACACCTACCTAGGACAGCAAATAGTGGGTCCCTGTGATTCGTCCTTGATGTGCTTATGGGTGCTGACACTGTGCATGCTGCCACTAACCACATTTGCATGCTGACCCTGTGCATGTCACCCCTAACCATATGATTAATTTGGTTTGTTTTTCAAGCATGATTTTACTTACCATTCAATTGCGTTTCATTTTACAGCAAATGTAAAGCGCCTTAAGAGAAAGAGTAAGTTCTCTGAGGGTGCTTTATCAAGTGAATTATAATAATAATTATTATTATTATATCAGCAGCAGGCAAGGCTTATCTTATATTGTCCTAAGATTACTTTGCACCAAAGCTTCACGGGTGCATACATATATATATATAAAGAAATATAAGCAAATAAATAAATAAATAAATATATATATATATATGCAGTACAGTTTGAGGCTTCAAAACTCTCATTCTAAATTTCTTGATTTATAAGATGAACTAATAGTGCAAGTCACAATTTTTATCCTTTCTGAATTTTTCTCTGGTTACTGAGTTTCTCGATATTAGGAACGCCAAATATTGGTCGAAATAATCTGTACAGTACTAACTACTTTACTTTAATAAAAACCTGTTAAACTGACATTAATACCTATCTAGAAAGCTCACAACGTAAAGCTTGAAAATATTGGGAGGAATTCGAATAGGTTAGTGCCTATGGATGGCGCACTGCAACCGGAGACTTTACAGTTTTAACCGATCTTGAATTGCCGACATAATCCTTTTGCCAAATCCAACAATAATCATGGAATTCCCGCAGAAAAAATCCAAGGTATTGCCAGGCTTGGTTAGAGCTCTTCAGTCCATATTCCGATTTCTAAACAACCGAGGTAGGTCGCCACACGTCGGCCGTGATTTCACTTCATCTTGAAAAATGAAATAAATCTTAGGGAGACCTCAAAGGCGATGACCATGGCACAGTAGCATAGCTTTCTAGGTCCCTTGGTTATCATTAAATACTTTACGTTCTGCAGTGATTTTTAATTCATTGAATACAGGTGTACATGTATAGAGCAAAAGCTACACATGAAATTGCCGAGTACTGCAGGCGGTGCAATCTCTTGTGAGAGGCACCTTGTGGACCTCGCTAAGCGGCTACACTCGTTGCCTTTCAGTATTCGTGGAGATTAATTTATCATTAACCTCAAAGTGGGAACGAGACTGGTGTATAGTAATACACAAATATTTTGCAAAATATAGAGGTAGAGGCCAGAGCTGTATACAGGTCTGGCATGATGGTCAATTAACTGTATGGTGATTAGAGGATTCTTAGAAGTATTTATGTTACCAAATGGTCTGACAAATAGTAAACCTTTCCCGTATCACACAACGTAAGATATCTGCACATAGGCATCAACACTATGTCATAGCTAATTTACTGTCCATAGCCAGGCATTTTGTCTTGTAAAGTTCTAAATTAGTCATTATTTATGCAGTCTAGTTAGGCCACTGATAGATATGCATGTGTTTCTTAGAAACGCAATTAACGTGTGTTAACTTCTTGTTTCTAAGAGAATCTGATACCTGCCCCAAAGGTTTCCATGGTTGGTCTGTTTCGTTTACAGGATGGGAAAGCTTTTCAATATTGAATTTCTTGTACCTCACGACATATGTAAATGAATTGCCAATATTATTTGAAGCAAACCAGCATGTGCTTTGGTGTCCAAATCAACTTGAGCATACAGTAGAACTTCATTGGACACTTAATTCCTTTATATGTGCATTCTAACGCCACAGTAGAAGGATGGTTCAAGCATCGAAAAATTTCCCAGCCCTATTAGTAAAAATGCTTCTAACTGTAAAGGTTCTAGGTTGTTTTGTATTTTTTGCTTTATTATCCATAAATTGCCCTTTTCAGCTTCACCGACTCTGCAGCTTAAATAAATACCCTGCAAAGTGATTTAAAATACAAACATATTCATTCGTTCCTTAGTCGTCAGCAACATTTTGGAACCATACTCACCTGAGACTATTAACCCTACTTGGCTATGAACAGATAGATGATATCACGTTTTTCCTTACAACTCATTAAAGTATTAAAGTTGCGAACGTTCCGTTTATATGGACCTACAGCCTGGAACTTAATTTCAGATACGGTAAATACCTCTTTTGACCTTGATCATTTTATTTTCAGCTGATCACATCTGGTCCAATCACTCATTTTCGTGCCACCAATCTGATTATTTTGTCGCAACGAGCTTTACCTAATAGTCTGTCCCTCATTGGGTGCATTTCACTGGTCATAGGTAAACCTAAATATCAAGTGCATTCTGAAGTGAGGCTGTTTTACAAATGTCTTAGTATGAAGCTTTTATTCCGGTACCTGCAGCGGGGAACGTGTAGCAGTGCTTGTCCATCACCATAAGTCATCGAATACCACTAGAGCGTTTCAATTCATCCGTATGCATAGTTTGTTCTGTAATTGAGCTTCCAACGAAATTTTCATTTATACATTAGCAACAATAGTAATCACTCACTTGATAAAGCTCTTTTATAGAAAACAATCTCCATATAGGTGTTTTACATTTGCTGCTAAGGAATCACTATGTAATAGTAAGTGGTATAATGCTTGATGGGCAACCTAAATAACAAGGTTATAGGTGACATTCGCCGAGTCAGCATGCAAGTGTGGGTAGTGGCAGAATTCAACAGTGTCAGCACATACGCACAAAAAGAAAGAATTTCAGGGACACACTGAATGCTGAATGGCACTGAATGTCATACAAAGGTGAGTTTTTTATTCTTTTGGAAGGTGGTCAAGTCAGGGATGTGGTGACGAGAGTCTTGTGGATGAGTTCCAGGCTTCGGAAGCATAAGAAATGAATGCATTGTTTCTAAATGATTTGTGGTTTGTGCGAGGTGTAGGTGAAAATTTAGACTCCGAAAAGCAAGTGGTACGAAGCTTGATCTGGTGGAGGAGTATGTCTGATAAGTATACTGGAGCCAAATAACTAAGAAATTTAAGTTTTAGCGCCTAAACCTTAAAATAGATCCGTTGCTTGGCTGGTTGTCAATGAAAGTAGGCGCGAAGTGGCGTAATGTGTCATCTGTAAGGCTCAGGATGGACAAGCCTAGCTGTGCAATTTTGCACCAGCTTTAAGCTCCTAATTGTACATACTGGTAAGAGCTTAAGCAGTGAGTTACAGTAAGTAAGACGAAATGTCACATATGCATTGACCAACTCAGACTTGATATCAATAGCTAAAAAGCCTGAATTATTCTACCAATGCTCTGATTATATTGATTAATTCATTCACCACCAATCATTTCACTACGACCTATGTAATTTTAAGTGTGAAATTAATGCAAATTTCCATTACAGTTCTTGCTTCCTTGTTGAAAGAGTAAACGTCTGTTAATACAGCTAGTATATATTGATGACCTAATGGGGTCAATGTCATGTTTTCATAACTACTAAATATAAATTACTTCTTACAAAATGAACCTATCTCAATAAAAATAATACATTTCATGAAGCACTCTAAGAGAACTCAATCTCTTTCTTGGCGCTTTAAAATTTTCCAAAGGAAGAGCGATCTAATGGTTAGTGGTAGCATCTTCAATAAAAAAAGAGTAACATGGTTTGGGATGCCACTCACAGGGTTATCATGCAAGTTTCGTTAGAGGCATCATGCAACAGTGTCAGCACACATCAGCAAATAAAGGACGAATCGCAGGGACCTAATAAATACTATTATTCATAAGTGATCTTTTTGTTGATTTTAAAATATAGAAAAATCAAAAGATGTGACGAAAGGCGGGAGCAATTTACATGCTTCGGGAGCACGCTAACTAAAGTCAGGGTCTCCAAAGAATTTTTGGTTTTACAAGGTATATTGAAACAGATTCCGAAAATTTATAATATAAAGGGATCTTATTCTATACCAGAGGTTGGCAAAAGGCTTAGACTAATCGGCCATTTTGTGAGGTCAAGAAGGCATACTGGGCCAGAAGCAACCACGTCCACTCCGCTGGCCCGCCGGAGTGGACGTTGGCAGACGAACGAACAAACGAAAACAAGTAACTGCCCCACAGACACGCACGTAATTAAAGGGGTAGACACGCATCATACCAAACCCGGCAGAGCGCTTCTGTTCGTACAGGCGTCTGACATCATTTCGAAAAATAAACACGGGAAACAGTTAAACTGCAACCAGTTCTAATTAAGGGGAACAAAACTGTGACAATTCAATTACTAAAATTCAATCATGCTTCTTTTGCGCGCAAATGTAAAGTGCCTAGAAAGCGATTAAGTTATCTCCAGGGTGTTATATCAAATTTATTAATATCACTATAATGATTGATTAGACCAGATCCAACTATAAGTAACTATCGTGGCGTTAGGCTCAGACTGTAGTGCTAGCTAAAGCCTATATCACATTATTTTCCGATCTTGCTGACCTTTGCGTTAACATTACCTGTCGCAACTCTGTCGCGGCTTAGGGCTGCCACAACTAGCTGTAAGCAGAGCAAAGTCGCAGTTCCAAAATCACACTTCGAAGCGTGCGAAGCTAATTCAACTACAATAAAAGCTAGCTATCAAACTAAATCAAATAACGGCCGAGAGACGGCTCGTGCCTCGAAATCTTGTTAGCTGGGATACTCGTAAGTAAAAGTACCTCAATAGGGAGGGGAAGAAAGCTACAAAAACACAATTAGTCCAGATTCATCAATAAATAGCTAAGGGGCCACCAGGCTAGACTGGAGCACTGGCTAGGCCGAATATAACCTAAAGGCCGGTGTTTGACGACCTCAGTTTTATACTATGAACTGTAAAAATATGCCAAACTCCACAATTGATACTACACCTTTGTGAAATAATTGTTTGAGTTTCAAAAAAGGAAAACATGCATGTGACACGTCAAAATGGTAATGCATTAGTAATGTCAAGTTGAAGGACTTGTTAGGACGTGCACAGTCGCAGTACATAACCTATTCCTTTCAACAATCATGAAATATTCGATGTTTATTTACATTTAAGCCAGAAATAAAGTTAAAATATCAAGTGCATTAGATAAGAATTGGCTGTAATATTATTGGTATCACGTTCTATGGCGAGCTCGGAGCAAGCATTATTACAGTAAAATTAAAGATGCTCATGAATGCCGTGAATAAAGAAGAAATCCGAGTTGCTAGGTAAACATCTTGGAATCTCAAGCATATAGCAGGGAGCTGCAACTTCTCATTTCACTTTAGTTGGATCACTCTAGCATACCTTTGAGATTTGCACAACTAAATATTAGCCTTTCGGAGAAATGCCAAGGAAGATAAACATCCAGCTTTCCAAAGGAGTCAGACTATGGACTGAGTTTTAATATACACCAAAGAAGGCTGTAAAGCAGCGTTAGCACAAGCTGTTTTAAATTATCAACTTACGTTGATTTTATTATTTCAACTGACCTACGACTTATGGGAGACACGAACTGGTATATGCTAATGCCAGAGTATTCGCCATTCGCGGCATATTAAGGCAACAGACATGCATGCCAATGCTATAGATTACACTGTTTTATTCAACACTTGTCATTGAGGTAAATCCGTTTTACAAATAAAGTTTCAAATAAAGAAACTGTAATTATCATTTATTACTTCTCAAATACTCTATTGAGTAGTTTTTCCAGTTCCATAGCTTTATTTTGTGGCCTAGTCAAGAGTTAAGCTGATTGGTATAACAGTTACAAACGAAGAAAGCCAATTTTTCGCGACTCAGGTATAACATGCAATATTTCGAAATAGCCTCTCTTTGAAATACTTTAATGTTGATTTAAAAGGCTTTGACCTAAAAATACATAAATGGATTTGAACGAGCAAAGGGGCTCGGTATGTTTCACGACCATTGGTTAAACTGCAATTTGGACGGAACCCTATGCTAACGGTCGCGACTGTTTTCAATCATAAAAAATCTCCGAACTCACCCTCAAAAAAATTTGCGGTCTGATAAAAATGACAGCGATTGTGGGTACTCCACAATTTTCTGTACGCTCTTATCTGCTCCCCGCCCGAAAAGAAACTGGTGATTCTTGCCTAGCCTACTTGATAATTTTGTGGCTATCGCTCTCTAGATCTAACTCTTATCCGAGCCTCGGATTAGGTTTTAGCTGATTTAAGATATATTTTCGCTTAACATCATTTAGGAGTTATAGATTGAATTAGTATATTGCAATTTTTTTGGATTTTATTAAACGATTGGGCTAATCTTTTTCGTGATTAGGAATAATAACTTGCATAAAGTCATATGCTTACGGTGTCAGATTATAGAAAGAAAAATCCCAAATGTATTTCCCATTTTCTGAGACAACCAGTCGATTCTCTTTATGGGTTTGAATTTTTTTACTTGAAGTATAAACGCATTGGTGGAAACCCGGGTACCCGCAAAAGCCCCATGCTAAAAATAAATTCCATCGATTGATTATTCTCCAGGAAATTGTCAAAATCGTATGAAAACATCACGTTCAGTTGTACATGTCGCGGTTAAAACAGAAAACGCCACTACAGTTTGCACATCTGCTCACGGTGCCATGCACGGAGTTCTAAAAAACAAAACTTGCTGTTGGTTTCGAAACGCCAAAGACGAAGAACGCTTCCTGCTCTAAAACCTGGCCGTACCTCACTTCGGTCTTTCTTCGCTTACAAGAAGAAAATAAAAATTAATCTCGGATCTCTGTGTAGCTATATTGACCGAAAGAGGAGTATTGAGACAATAACGAGGGATGTGTGACTATTTGGCACGGCGTAATTGAGTTTTTTGCGAGACCCGGGTACTTTTGGGGACCCGGGTTCCCACCACTAGGTTTGCATATATGTCGATTGGTGTTAACTAGTATACATATTTTTTTTCTACAAGTTTATGAATATATTTAACACTTGAGTTGAGACGAAATATTTATGCCGGAAAAAAATTTGTTTATATTCTTATTACCTGACAGTCTTATGACGACAAAAGTTCAATTTTCCATCTCCTGGACGCAACAATCGCCTCTAATCTCATGGATACAAGTTCTTTCGATTCTCACGCCGGTTATAAACGTAAACTAGAGTTGATTTATGTACATATTTAGGTTAGCTGAATCGCCAGCCTCTTTTGTATATTGGTAGACGAAGTTGAACTGTTATCATCACAGGTTGCAGTGGACAATAAAAGATCGATTACTGAAGGACCTGAACAAAGGACCTACTGCGTAAAGAGCTAGCACATCACTACCTAGGCTAAGTAAACTTATTACATATTGACGGTATATATACTTTCCGTTGCAGCAGAAATAGATTCTAGGGCAGTTGTAGTCAATGAGTCTGCCCAATGGGAATGAGCACTGGGAAGCCACTAATGTTTTCACATCCTGCTAGCAAGTTCACCTGTTAGTTGACCTTCTAAAAATAGATGGCCTATTTGGCCATCCTTTTAGACGGTCAACTAACTTTGCATTGTGACAAGTCATTGGAAATATCAAGGTATTGACTATAACGTAATTTGTGTTTATCTAAAATTACGTGATGCATTTGCTGAACTCTCATAAAGAGATTAAATCTATGGTGAAGTGATCTAGAGCTCTGGCTATTTACGTGGTAACATGACGAGAGTAGCATGTCAACCTAAGCTTTTGACTTCGTTGGTCTAATTTAGTACTGTAGTTTATTAACTATTACTTGTAAAAGCTCGTTTCTATGACAATCTCGAAGTCGCTACCACTACTCTAAGCATCACCTGGCACTTCAGCTGGAGCCACAATGGAATATAAAGTTAGCTCTACTGACTCTTTTATGCTTCCCACTTTCTCTTTGTTGTGTGAGACGAAGTCTGTTGACTACCGAATGCATAACGGAAGCCGCTGAACTCTCCTGGATAACACCCACACAGTCTTTGTGACTTTGTGGGGTTACAGACGGAGCTACATAGTAAGGCACAGATCACCAGCACTCCTATCATTCTGGTGATTAGGTAGTGAAGATTAAAAGCAATCCAAGCTCAAACATCTTTGATAACTATCTAGAAATGGCTTGATCCGATAACCAAGGAAAACATTTGGTCATGTACTAGCCTGCATAACTAATTCCTCAAAATAAGTGAGGGAGATGGCGAATGATTTCTCTTTTACTCAAATATGTCCAAAGAACTTCTCACACTGGCTAGATCGTAAGACGGGCAATGATGGGATCTAAACTGGGTAATGGTACTCCACGACCGAGAATTCTAATGAAGATTAGTGAATGGGTTTAAATGGCTCCAATATGAACATGTTATTGAATATGTGCAGCCTGTATGCGACTGCATGTGAAGTGGTTGTGAAGCTTCAACTTGATTACTTGGCCAGGATTCAGTCGTTTTGTGGGCTAGCTGTCCAAGATGCCTCTTATAGGTATGGTACTTTACATATACACAGAGATATGTCAATATTTATGGTACAGCAATCAGTAAGTCTCTGGAGAGATCTGAACAAGGCACCTGGTAAGATTTGCTACCGGATGACAATCATTGCCTTTTCAAGCACCTGGAGCTTGATTTGAATTCTCAAATTGATGTGGGAATGCAACAAAAATGTCTAGCTTTATACGACCATTTAAAAGAATTAGAGAGGGAAGCAAGAGCATGACCACACTCCGACGCTGCATTTTCCAAGTCACTGGTGACTAGCAGATTCCAGCAGGTTCTTTGATACGCATATGGTCAGAGGTCAATAATGGAACTCTGCTCGTTTTACGATGGTAGATACTAGCCACAAGAACATCAAAACATTAGATTAGTTCCGTGACTATGCAATGTGAAGTATCATGTTCTTTAAAAAATTAAAAAGCAGATGCAATTTCATAGGTCACTTTGGAGTTAATGACAGCTATAATTTGGGTCAAATTCTAGTTCCATATTAACTCAGAATATGTAAGATATCTATTTGAGAACGTGCACTGGCAGGTTTTGCTTCCATTTTATTCGGCCGTTGCAGTATCGTGGATTTCCAGCTAACAATTGAGGTAAGTTATGTTTATCTTTCTGAGGGTAGCTTGTATTCAGCCGGTTAATATAAATTCTAAAGATATTTACCCTCATCATTTACAAACGGCTAAAACCTCACTCCTTGGTCTCAGGCTTAGGGATCATGAGCTCTGTATTCACTACCAAGGTCCATGGTTTGAGCACAGCTCTAAGGACCCTCAATCGCTGACTTGCCTTGGTGGTGGCCTTTAAAGCTCATTCGCTGCTATAAACATAAGGCAGTTAAATCAGCACAACGTTTTATCCTAGTAAACTTTCAGGTTGGTCAGGATTTGCGTGATGATATTAAAGTTAGCTGAGAGTTTTTTTTAAACTGTCGGTAGTTTTGTCTCATAGATTTGGTCTTTTATAAAATACCTTACATAAACATTTGATTTGTAAACCAACTTTTGCAGTACTGTCTTGAAATAGACGTACAAGTTGCTTTATGAACCTCATCTCTTACATTTAGGTTGATTCTCGATAAAGATCGGATTCTGGTATTCGATCATGTTGACTACTTAGCATTCAATCAGATGCAAAGCAATTAGACGAAGTGAATGGACAAAGGTCATCCAAGGTACCTCTGAAATATGGGGTACCTCAGGGCTCCGTGCTAGGTCCGGTTCTTTTCGCCGTTTATACTCTCCCTCTTGCTGATGTGATTTTCAAAAACAATTAAGGCTTTCACTTTAATGCGGATGACACTCAGTTGTACCTTTGCTTTGATCCCTCCCAGCCTTCAAGCATCACAAACTCTCACAAATCACTTGCTGCATGTATTGATGACATCCTCATATGATTGCAGGACATTTTCTAAAACTAAACGATGGTAAAACTAACTTACTAGTTATGGACAAACCCAATGTGATTCCGAAATTGTAAAGGCTGACAATCAAAATTGGCTCTACCAGCATATCTCCTGAGAAATCAGCTCGAAATCTAAGTGCCATATTCTAAAGCGACCTCTCGTTAGACGACTATATCCGCTCCACAGTCAAATCTGCCTATTTTCAGCTTCATTACATTTCTGAAATTCGGGCTTTTTTAGATAATGATACCACGTCCAAGATGGTTCGTGAATTTTAGACATCACGTCTTGACTTCTGCAAATCACTGCTTACTGGCCTACCAGCATATGCGTTCAGGCGATTGCAGCTGGTGCAAAACTCTGCAGCTAGGCTCGTCTGTCGTAAGCATTGCAGTTGTCACGTTACACCACTTCTCGCTTACCTGCACTGGCTACCAGTCAAGTAACGGATTGAATTCGAGGTTTTGTTGCTCACTTTTAGGTCACTTCATTCTTTGGCTCCATCTTATCTCTCAGATATACTACCTTACCAGGCCAAGCATCGTACCACCGGCTTTTCGGAATCCAACAGTCTATCAATACCTCCGACAAACCTCATACCCTTTGGAGACCGTGCATTTAGTTGGTATGCTCCCAAAGTCTGGAACTCCATCCAGACCTTCATCAGGTCATCCCCTGACCTGACCAAATTTTGAAAGAACTTAAAACACACACCTATTTAGGACAACATTTAGTGGGTCCCTGTGATTCGTCCTTCATGTGCTTATGAGTCCTGACACTGTGCATACTGCCACTAACCACATTTTCATGGTGATCCTGTGCATGTCACCCATAACCAGGTTATTCATTTTTGTTTTTTATTAAGCATGATATTACTCACCATTAAATTGCATTTTCTTTTTCTAGCCAATGTAAAGCGCCTAGAGAGAGATTGAGTGATCTGAGGGCGCTTTAGGAAGTGCATTATTATGATTAATAAGCTGAAAATTCTCTCTCAGAAATATAAAATATGCGAATTCATCCGTACTCATTTCAATAGGTTAAACAAATGAAAAAAGTCCTAAAATTAAGACCATTCTGTGCAACTTAACATATCTCCATCTGAAACTCCACAGAGCGGCAAAGACCGTTTGCAGTGCTTCAAAACCTGAGGATTTAGCCGAGACTCATATAAGCAGCACTATGGTTATAAAGCCTCTCAACATCAGCTAGTTTAAAGTTTGTTTTCAGTCTATGTAGCAATCAATTTCTGATGGACATATTTAATTAAGGGCTAAATAGTTATACTCAATACATTTTGATAATGCTCGGAACTTACTTGCATCAACAAATGCGGATTTAAAAGAGCGTTTTCATTCGCTGGAAATCGTGAATTTAAGACTAGCTTATCCATGATATATGATTACAAATTTGGAATCATTTTAATAACAAAAATATGTAAAAACCTAGATAAAAAAATAATAAAATACTAACAATAAGATTGCATTCGTTATACCGACCCCGAGAACGTTATGTCCTTCGATGCACCTTACATTAGCTGCAAAAACTGCAAGATCGAATGGCTAGTGGCAGCATGCACACCGACAACAAGCATAACATGGTTAATGGGAGATGCACATGGTCAGCGTTTTAGTATTGTTATTGGCAGCATGTGCAGTGGCTGGGCCCGTAACTTCGAAAAGAAAGAATCGCATAGACCCATCAAATGCTTTGATAGATAGATGCCTCTTGGCTTCTTTTTGGATTTTCTCAAGTCAATGATGTCGTGACGCCAGTCGAAAGGGAGTTCATGGTTTGGGTGTATACGAAAAAAAAGCCTGGTAACCAAACGATTAGACGTTCCTACCAGGATTAGGTAAGCGGTTAGAACAACTTTGCAGCAAATGTAAAGTGCCTAGAAAGAGATTAAGTTCTCTGAGGGCGCTTTATCAAGTGCAATATTATTATTGTTATTATAGGTACGATGGATAGCCGGTTGGGGAGTAGATTTTGTCAGTTGACTGCAGTATAGAATGAAGGGACCTAAAATTCAGTGATATAACCTAAAGTTTGATGTGTTTCTAGACTTAATGCCCGTGCATGTCAGTGTGAAGTTGTGCTATGGGGCAATATCAAAGCTCCCGACAGACGAGCCAAGCTGTAGAGTTTGGTCACTACTTGTACAAGCCATATTGCACACACCAGTAGCCCAGCAAGCAGTGAGTTACAGCAGCGTAGAGGGTATGTCACAAATTAATGGACCAATTAATGTATTATTTTTTCTTGTCTTAGCACGCCTAAACTTTAGCCATGTCAAGCCACTGCAAGTTGGCAGACGTGACGGTGGAGACGGTTTGGCGGCTGCAGAAGCGATCTATGGCCACAAGTGTGTGAGCATCGGGTGCTGGTGAGAAAAGGTACTTTACTAGTGACGTTTTTTTGTTAAAGATCCTGGGATGCAAGCCCATACAGTAATCATTTGGGAATGGATTCGTTAGATCGCCATTGAGTACTTTCGGTATTTAAACACTGGTACCTAACCACTTTAAAAACGAGCTCCGAGAAGCATTCGAACATGGGCCAGCCTTTAGAGTATTGCAGCACACGATATGTGAACACATCTAGCTATTTTTTTTGACGGACATTCTTTATCCTTGTACCTCTTTCCCATAGCTAGCTGTATTTAAAGAGATGAAACTAATTTCTAAAGATTATAAATGTTTTGCACCTAAGAAAGGGCACTAGAGATTTCCATATCTCGGCTTCGCAATCCATAAACTAACTCAACTATCCCCAGCTGTATCATGAGATTTTATAAATACCTTAATAAGGAATCTATTCACTAGATCAAGTAAAGAAAAGTAGTTTTGAAACCCCCAGTCAATCCTTTAACGATCTGCAATATTTAATCCTCTTTCGTGTATAGCAAGATGTCTGTCGCACCTCAATGTATATAATCTAGTCCTATAGCTTTGAGGTAAAATACTTTACATGTTATCTTTAAAGATCATTTAAATCGTGTGCACCAGTTTTCTGGGACTCAATTAAAATTAAACGACTGATTTGGCATTCGGTCATTTATGTCGCAGCCTAAATCTCTACATCTCTTCACCTCAACTATCACTGCCTTGAATTAATCTGGTACTTGTTTACTAATGTGCTCTACCTAATTAACTTTGAAAGATGCAATGGATTTTCCCAGCCAAGGATATAGCCTAATTATCACAGGTATCTGATTGGGAAGGTAACATTATGGCAGGAATACTGAGTAGGCTGCTTTATCATAAACTTGCTTAGGAATACGTATGCCTTATTTGCCACTCATCCCAAAGTTGATGGTTACTGCTATAGCCTTTTATTGTATCTGAATAGGTATATTTTTTAATGAAGCTACCTGCAAAACTATTCATTCTTGATATCGATTCACCTAAGGATTGACCCAACATGGTTAATTCATCATCAGCCTTGCTGGCTGACTGTGGAGATAAGTGAGCAAATTTTCTCAAACTAAATAATAAGCTAGTGTCTTACTATTTGTACTATGATTGCATTGCTTTTGAAGACGCAAATTTATATATTGCAAACATGGATGACGATTCTAAGCTTAACTTTCGTGCCATAAGAATTTCAAGAATTTCAAACTCAGTCAGTCAAACGCGAATTTTCAGGGTAGGGCTAACATTGACTATTTGGTTCTTTGATTAGGATGCAAAATTGTGACGAAGACCCTAAGTACTATTTAAAATTGATTGTCATGTCTTGATAACATTAAAATATTAAACTTGGTATATTAGGACGACTAAAACGTTTTTAAGGACCAATTTTATTATTTTAAAGTTTCTCAATACTAGTTTAATGACTCGACAAAACTGCTTGAAAAGACACCCCAATTCTCCCATATTCTGCTGTTGTTAACTGCTGAGACAAATAATCAGGTGAGGACTATCGCTTTCTCCTCAAATCGATAGAAATTTCTAAATTACAGGAGTTGTTCTCACAATCCAAAGCATTCTACATGCTGTCATTTGAAATCGCTGTCTCAGATTTGTTACGCCATATATTAGGCTTCCCTGAGTAAAAAAACTAAGTTTAAAATGTGGCCCACACCTTTGCAACATGTATAGCATTATTTCCATTGAAGCAGTTCATAAAAAATAAAAAACATAGTCCATGCATCTAAATTAGTCTATTAGAATCACAATAACTTAAAAGCACAACATTTGGTGAAAATAAACTTCAGGCCGAATGAAATAACTATGATCAATAGTTCAGGTATTTTAGTGACAACTCATTCAATTTTTGCCTTTATGTTTATTTTACTATCACGCATAACTCATGCTAACTGCAGCTCTGCCACTAGTGCCAAGTCCATGTAAACAGGGATTATTCTGAATTTACCATGCTTGATAACAAAACTAGCTCTAATATAACTAATATGTACATGGCTATTCATAGGAGGTGTTATAATTGTGTCAGGTTCTTTGTTTCAGTAGGTTTTAAACATACTTAGTACCAGTTGCCGATTCCACATTTAAGTGCTTCATACTGAATTCGGCTTTTACTTCCAGTCAGTAACTAGACTAATCCATTGCTTTGGATTTATTTTTGACAATATATATATACAAGCATGGATTTCATTTTGTAGGACAGTTAAATGTACTTAGTAATTACCAACACTTGGCGTGCTAACTTGGCTTGACATGCAACACGCCTAAGAGTGCTAGCCTCATACAAAAACAAAAAAATATCGATGGCATTTAAAACTTATATAATTGCTACTGACTTTGGCGGTGCGAAATCGATACAAGCATGTTTGACAAGTGCAGCCGTTGGAGTTACCGAGGTAGAGTTAGCACAACTGTACAATAACAGCTATAGAGCCTCGCGGACCTTCAAAAGCAACAATAATGCTTATCAATTGATCTTAATTAGAGCTAAAATCATCTGGAATTATTAGGCAAATACCGGAAAGCAACTAAATCCCTGCCTATTTCATCGAATCGATATTTGCACCGACTTTGCGTAGGATTATCGCATAATTTTTTCCCACTCGTTGCAATTTAGGAGCTGCAGATGACGGATAGGGTGTATAGCACGACCAAGTTTAGCTTGTGACTGATTGAGGGTATATGCTTACATCATTGCCTGATTTCTATGCCGATATTCAACTTTGGTTTTACTGGTTTTACTGCTATAGTTTTCCATTTCTTTACGCGACACTTTAATTGCATCATATAGTTCATATATTTCATGCAGATGACAGAGAGAGGCTTGCTGATTTGATTTCCATAGCAAAATTAAAATATAGCTGTGCTAGCGTCTGTCACTTTCATCTGCATGAAATTGTAACCATAATTTTCCAAAGTAGCAATTTCCAGTAGAAACAAATCTACAACAGCATAAGCTGTGCCTTCATTTCAACATATTAAACCCCTAAATTTTTGTGTAGCATAGACTGAGATGTTACATCAAACTTTTTCCATTCACTTGTAACATTCCATTTATACTTTTCAAGCACACTGTTTGGTGGTCTGCTGTCACTTGTAATCGGATCTATAAGTTGATACAGCATCCTCAAACTAGGCTTGTCTTTTTTTTAAATATCCCAGTTGCCACATAATATCACTGCAGCCAGACTTGCACTTGCCGACCTGATCTTGCTCCCCATTAAGCTATGCTGCAATTCAAAGAATTTGTACTCTCACTTTTAGGTGCCCTGATTATAAGGCTGTACAATTCCTATCAAATATACGCCCAGCCAGGCTAATCATGCCGCCAAGCGTTTTTATAGATTGAATCGTATACATGAACCTAAAATTATTCGCACTTCCTTCGCAAACCGTACCTTTAATTTTCATGCTCCTAAAGCCAGGAGCGTACTCCTGACTGTCGTCAGTATAACCCCTTCATCAGATGAAATTTAAAGCTAAGCGCAAAACCCACCTGCTGCACACTATTTGGCTGGTCTTTTTTCTTTTGTGTGGTTACAGGTGTTGATACTGTGCTTGCTACTACTAACCACACGCACGTTTTAGCGTGTCACCCTAACGATCTTTTCTTGTTATCGTTGTGTGTGTTGTTAATAACCATATGACCAAGCTTCCTTTACAGCACCAGCATATTGCCTAGATGAAGAATAAGTTTACTAATTGCGATATACTAATATGTTTAAAACGTTATCTGTATTATTATTGTGCTTAATTGCCTGTTGATGGCCAGTCGTTCATGATCTGGTTAATGCTAAGGTTCATTAATTGTGCATTAACACTAGAGACAGGGGCTGGGATCAGAGGTCTGGCTCGCTTGGTAGTTTCTGGTATGATCCATTTTTTTCATCTAAACTCCCTTTTTAATGATCTCAAGAATGATTGAATTATAACGGTAAAACATTTCTATAAGTTGATTGAACTGTTAGTCGTTGCATGGTCGATGGAAACAAGCACGACATGGTTAAAGGTGACATGCACAGAGGAAAATCCCAAAACCTTAACCGATACACACTGAAGTCGACTAAAGCCCATCCACTGATAATTGAACTTAAACTTCTGCTTTCATAGCCCTGTATGTATCGAAACTCTTAGTAGAGTAACCAGTATCCTAATCTGTTCCTTCAATCTCAAGCCATCGGTAGTCCAGTCGACAGAATCTTCCGATTCACTCATCTTAGCTTATCAGAAAAAGATCAACTATTGGTCATATTGATACAGCCTTGCTGAGGCCAAGTCTAGCTTCTATGAAAGCATGTTTGAATACCGGGTGCCAAATTCGAATGATGCTGAAGACTTCGTTAAAAAAACTCCTTACTAGCTCCAAGGTTAGCTTTTTAGCTATTGACCTTTACAACGATCTAGCTGATTACTTATTCGCTTATATTCTCATTTGCCAACAAGATAGAAAAGCTCAGAGTCCACCCGAAGGGTAGCAGCATTATCCTTGGAATATTGCCACTCAGTTCTATACAGCGCATCTTAGTGTACATTTAAGGAGGCTGCCATAGTCCTCCAGAAGTTCGTATCCCAATCAAAGAAGACAACTACTTCTCTAGACCGTTTCCGACTGTCCTAGTCATAGGATACATAAATCCCTGCTGTTCAGCCTTAAAATAACATTGCAATTATGGCATCAGGCTCGGTCAGGCCCCAGCACTTTTCGGAAAGCTGTAGTCATGCCACTACTATAGAAAGCCTCAGGAGAACAGGGAACATGAATAACTTCCGCCCGGGCCGCCTTTTACCGTACTTATAAGAAAACGAGGGAACGAGTATTTGGAGGCCAGCTGAACTCTTATTTTAAAACTTTAAAGGCAGCTGGTAGGTTCTAATAGGATTTTATAGCTAATTAAATTGCAAAGTTAGGTTTGGTGCTCCTGTATACTGACTTTCTTCGTAGGGAAGACATTGTAGAGTTCCGTTGAAAATTGTGGCAGCCCTTAAAGCTCATTTCAATACTATCCATCACCAAGTCATTATTTAGAGCTTCCTTCACACATCTTCGAAGCATCACGTGTGCTGCGTTGCAATACTGCAGGTCCTATTCAAATGCCTTGCTGTTAACAGGCAGCAGATCCTCCAAATAATCAACTAAGTGTGATGTAAGTCAGAACTCTATACTTCGTTTGGTATATTTAATGGCCTATATTATCACTCATGCCGATCTGATAATTAAAACCTATGCTTTTACTGAATTGCATATGACACTAAGTTCTACACATACTATGATCTATACCAGCCCGTAATCACATCTAATTCTTGTACTCTTTTTCCCCATTTATTAATGGCACGCCTATATTGTAGGCAGCAAACAATTGTGAAATCCAATGACATTACAACCAAATAAAAAGTAATGGGCGAACCAAATATTGTTTCAGAAACTGCAGAACTTAAAACTCGCGATTGGCTGTGCAAGCATAGCTGCTGTTGAATCTATATAAACAACAATAGTAATAGTGTGCTTGATAAAGCGCCCGTGGAGAACACACTATCTCTCTAGGCGCTTTACATATGCTGCAAAGGGAAATGCGATTGAATTGTGAGTAATATCGTGCTTGGTAAACAAGTAAAATGAATAACATGTTTATGGGTGACATGCACAGGGTCAGCATGCAAATGTGGTTAGTGGCAGCATGCACAGTGTCAGCCGGTATATGCACATCAAGGACGAATCACAGGGACCCACTAAATGCTGTCCTAAATAGGTGTGTGTTTTAAGTTATTTCTAAATGTGGTCAGGCCAGGGGATGTTCTGACGCAGGTCGGGAGTGAGTTCCAGGTTTTGGGAGCATGCGAACTAAATCCAAGGTCTCTAAAGGGTTTGAGGTTTGTACAAGGTATTGATAGACTGCTGAATTCCGAAAAGCCGGTCGTACGATGCTTGGCGTGATGGGAGAGTATATCTGAGAGATAGGATGGAGCCAAATAATGAGGTAACCTAAAATTGAGCGACAAAACCTGAAGTCAATCCGTTGCTTGACTGGTAGCCAGTGCAGGCTAGCGAGAAGTGGTGTGTGGCAACTGCGAAGCTCACGAGCTAGCACCGAGATACTGAGTGCTCACACAGACGTAGCAGAGCTTCACGTGGCTGAGGGGCTCGGCTTTGGAAGGACAGTCCCGACTCATTTTCCCGACGGCTTGCACAGGAAACTTACACAATCCCGGTGAGGTGGTGATTGGGGAGGCCATCCAGAACGAACGCCGGACGTCAAGTAACTATCACAGCTACATGTTTGAAGCATTTGATCATGCTTCCTTAAGAGTATATGTAAAGTGCCTAGAAAGAGATGAAATTCTATGTGGGGCCCTATACACATAATGGCAGCAGTTCCCTGGGGTCAGTAGTGACTACCCCTAATGGTTATGGTAGGCAACCAAAAACACGGCAGCACTCCCAATCAAAGCCGAGTTTTTGTGTAACTTCCATGGTGAATATTCACTATAAGCTCTACTTGTCAAGTCTACCTAAATTCAGCAGCGCGACATAGCTAAATTCAGACTTTCTAAGAAAATGACAGCAAACCTAAATTGAAATAAGCATCTGGGACAACCGGTCTTAAATTTTGCAAAATAATCTTTGCAGGTTTACGGGGTAGCAGCATCTGTGGTATGCAGTTTATGAAAACGTTGCAGTAAGGCTTGGCGGTCAAGAAAATTCTAGTTTCTTAAGCATGCTATTTTGTCAAACGTTTAAAGCCTACCTGACACCTAGAAAATGCAGATCTTTAACTTTACATTAAGTCTGCCACTTTTAAGTCGCTGTGATTTGTCCTTTATGTACTTTCGCATGCCGATTCCCTGCATACTGCAGCTAACCGCACTTCCATGCTGACCCTGGGCATGTAACCCTTTACCAAGTAATTCTTTTCGTTCATTGAGCATGCCTTTACTAACAATCCAATCAAGTTTTCTCTGAAGCGAATGTTAACTGCCTAGAAAAAGATTGAGTTATGTGAGGGGGTTTATCAAGTCTGTTATAATTGTTTAATATTTATCTCCAGCAGAACTATCAGTTATGCACCCTAACTTAGCTAGTCGTCTTACAACCAGCCTGTATGCATCCAATCGTATAGCTACACCAGAAGTGGACCTACAGTTCTTCGAATACACTGCCTTTGGTTCATTCGATCATAAAACCCGAAAGTCCCAATTTTTGTCAGGATCTACCCTAACTTAAAGAACTAAAAAAAGTGCTTAAACACGTATGACGATAGCAGCGTATAGCTACATCTTCTGATTCATCCTTTGTGTGCTTATATGTTCTGATACTGTGCATGCTGCCACGAACCAAATTGGCCTGCTGGGCCAGAGCATATCAACTCTAGCAAAATTATAATTGTCGAGAATCAGCATGCTAAAATAAAGTGCCTGGAAATAAATTGAACTCTCTAAGGACAAGATGCAAATATATCATTAATTTTCTTGTTTTTCTAATGACAAGTAGAAATCACTTTTCAGCTTTTGAGTAAGCTATCACTTATTAGCTTCTGAGTAACCCTTCCTAATTTGACACCTGCTGCCTTACTTTTGTAGATCTGCATTTGCTAATCTGCTAAGAACTCTGATTTTACGAAAGATGCTACTTTTTAAATTCAATGTTGCCTGAAAACTATTTTATAGAGTATATGGTAACGCAAATAAAATCATACCCTAATTGTAGTGTATGAAGCTACCATGAACCCGTAAGCAAGCCTTCTAATTACTAACTAGAAATCCGGGTAATATTCCAGAATGGGTTCACGGGCATAATGAATTTAGCATGCAAACTCAATTACACAGCACACCACAGTAGTAAATATGTCGAAAACATATCCGACGACTAGATTTGTGCAATGATTTTTCGAGCCGTAATCATGTGCAAAATTTAGCATTCCGACGTTCTAAAAGGCTAAGCATGCTTATGACCTTACAGCAATCCCACCATTTAGGAGCTTTGATGGCTGCAAGTGATTTTCTAAAATTGCGTGGAGCACTAATTTCCTATCATAAAAGGCTATGGAATAATAATGCATCCATGTCTTACATAATATAATATTAGATAATTTTTGTCGAATGAAGGGGATATCAATTAACTTATTATGCATCACGGATCCGGTTTTAATAAATCCATAATTGTCTTTCCACAAAGTAGTTCCAAGCGGGAATCAGACTATCGATAAACTACTCGACAAGTGAAATATATAGTACACTTGATCACTACATTCAAGTAAGGGACTCGTGCCTACCTGCAACCGGTCCTCGAATTAGTGATCTACCGGGCTTGTTCATTTCGATAACTCAACGGCACACCGTATATACTCTTGTCGTTCTAAATGTGAATAGTTGTGTCCATAATTTCTAAATCAACTCCGATTGATACGTCTAAATATTTTTCAGTTTTTATGGGCTACTGAAGCTGGATGCTTGTTATTGCATGAGGGGATAATGAGGAAACATACTAGTGTAAATCTTTCTAGTCAAAATGCTAAGTGCGTTTGACTTCGGCGATTTATATACTCCAATATCGTAGGATTGATTCGTGTGGGATCTTTCGATACTCCGTGTACTCTCACGACTTCATAGAGATAGTCTTCCTCATTTATTTTGTAATCAATATACACCTATTAAATAAAGCACATGTTGCTTCAAAGGAATTTACTCCATTTTTTCAAAGTAACCAGCTGGCTCAGTTAGAGCACCGACAGAACGTCAAGCTTGCTAGGCAAAGCTTGCCACTAATACAGCCATTCTGGTGATAATCAATTGAGGAAAGACTGCTTCAAACCCACACGTTTTGCAGTGATTATTGGTTGCGAAGCCAGAGAATAAATGAAGACAGCTTTCCGTCGATTATGAACACAGATTCCTATTTCAGTGAAACTAGTTATAGGCATGCCGAGTTGAGGGTAGTGCAGTATTAATCACTTATGCAGACGTGGCATAGGAACTCACCACAAGCACTTAATGGAAAGGAGATGATAGGTACATCCTAACTAAAGATACCTTAAGACAAATCAGGCTAAGCACATAGCAGTGAAGTACTTATAAATCGATTGGCAAAAAAAACTTATGGAATCTATACCATGCTGAGGTGATTATTTTTAATCAAAGATATTGTATTATAACTGTTTCCTCAGCAATGTTGTAGTGAGTGCATGCACAAGCCACACCAGGTGACAGTAAACTCTGAGAACATGTAAAGCACGTTGGCTACAATAGGCATTTTCTAAGATAGCTGGTAAACAACTGACCGAATCCTGTCCCATGAACCAGTTGGTATACAACCAAGCATCTTTAGAACAACTAAAAAATCATATTTACATTACCATTATACAATTTTGATGATATGTCTTTGGTGAAACAATTTATAATGATCCAATAACATGAATTTACCATTATTTGTCTCGATGTGTCTTTAATTAGTCATGACCTAACTGCTGTCCCTCTTTTAACAGATCAATTGTGTGTAGTGAGATCTTACGACGTGTATGTGAATGGCATAAATCATGCACTGCTAAACAATGTTTTAGAAAAAGCCATGTTTCTGAAACATAATTAGTCATCTCTTATCAATGCGTAAGTGCTAAGCATAATCAGGACAGTCTTTTGCAAACGTGGCCCTAGTTTTGTATTTAATAATAATTAATGTGTACATCATGAAATGCATGGAAAAAGTAATCAGCCTATGGTCGATAATTAAAGCAAATGAAGTCCAAAACTACTTCTTGTACAGATGTCCGGGAGCATTTCTGGAGAGTGTCGTGTAGCAAGTAGTCTTTCATCTTTACAGTTGATCATTGTATCAATTATATTCGTTCAATGCTTGCAAAATCTGTCTGTAAATGTTTGCCAAGTTCATCGCTAACCATACTACAGTTTTCAGTTAAGGAATCAGAATGGGAATGATGAAGGAAGTAGATAATCAGAGACATATTGCAGTAAAGTGTCTGATGACGAATCAGCATGTCTTCTACTAGTTCCCTGTAGTTTTCCGAGAAGAAGGACGTGTCGGCTCGCTCTTTCTTCATTAGATGAATCCATAGAATATTCTGCTGGAGATTTTGTAATAGGAAATCACTGACTACGTGGAACCAGTATCGATGCAGACATAGTTTCTTGGTAAACTATACTCGACTTATTTTGCTTCGTTTTTCCACAGGAAGATTAATCACGCAGGGGTATCAAACATTTATTTGGTTCGTTGGCTCCCTCCGCATGATGCAGAACGGAGATGGCATTGTTGATCTTTGGCTATTCATCAATGGTAAAAGCTGTGATGTACACTTATCAGATCATATAGGCTGCTGGGTACCAAAGGCTGATCGTGGTCACCATCCTTGCATCCGACGTAAAGATGATGTGCCTTTTTCACTTGAGAAGTGAGACTTTACTTATGGATGAAAATGTTAACTTCCCACGAATATGTAATCATTCTCCAACGTATTAGCACTCTTTCGAGGAAGTAATGTTCGGTATTGTACTTTCTTGGGTAAATTACCAGGAGTTTCATGTAACAGTAGCTTAAAACGTCTCTCACAAAGTCTGAAATATTTTGAATGTTCAGCAACCATAACTGAATTTGATGAAATCAGGTTACTGAGGCTGCCGTCAGGCTGAATAATTAACTTGTATCCTAAAAGAATGCAATCTACCATGGATGATTTGTGCTGGTCGGTATATTGAAATACGATGCAAAATTACGCCAGCCTGGGCCTCTTTAGGATGTTTTTCAGATCTAATAGATACATTTACATCGTGAAACAAAGTAAATTAAATATTTTCAAAGCAAAATATAACACAAATTACAATTAAAATCGTGTTCAGCACACCTAGATACTTCTGATTATGTTTTTTAAGTCAGTAGCAATGTGAATGCTTAAGGGTGTCGTCACCATCAAGTGGACATACCCCTAGTTCCAAAGAATTAGCTAGCACTGGTAATACATGACCGAAGGTTTTCATTGGATTGCGCTCGTGTTACACAACCACTCCTTCATATAAATGATGTCGGAGCTTAGATTGCAGTCGTTGTTCCCTCGATTATCTCTAGAATGACTAGAGCTCTAGCAACGTGTGCATTGCTAGGGTTAGCTTTTATGGTTACATTAGCTGCACAAACATATCTAGAGACCAGTGAACAAGACTTCGAAAATGGCAATGACATGAGCTTTGGCAATACAGACTCAAGAAATACCAACGAAGAAACTCACCAAGGAGCTCAAAAGCGTGAGTTTACATGTTACTCTCTTTGAGTTAAAATTCATGATTTATCATGTCTTGAAATAACGGTATCCGAATACGTCTTTATAAAGATAAATGGATTGCCTACTGTGATTAAAAAAATAATGCTTTGTTTACGTCAATTGACTAGTATTTATATTTATTTATCAAATAATGGAAGTGTTTAACGATCCACTTTTTCTTTTAGGCGGTCAAACTGGTTGTGAACGCATAGGTGGCACCTGCAAGCATAGGTATTTTGAAAAGTGTGAATCTCCCTTTGGCTGGACTGTGGAATGGTATGGGAAGAACCACGATTGTCCTGGAATCTATTGGTGCTGCATGAAGAAGTACTACACCAAGGGTTGATAAGGTATGTAAGTCCTGAGGTAACTTGCTCTCTCTTTAAGATGCAAATATATTAGATTCGAGCAATGCAATAACTGATCTTTTAATTTTCATGTGCAAATAGTTCTGAACACCTTTCAGATATTTCTGCGAATAAATGTACACGAGAGGATGCTAACCAGCTTATCTTCAGACTTTATTTATAAAACAATCCAAAATTTGTGCACAAGTGGTTAGAGAATCTAACGATACTTGGCTTATGAGTTTTAATGTACTTGCTGCATCGCGGCTTGGCAATGTAATCGGTATTAATTTAAGGCAGTCGATCGGAAATTAGGAGATTATTTCTGAATAGCCATTAAAAGGTAGATTGCTGATGAGCAGTCTGTGGTTTGGAAATTATAATCTCAAGTGCGCTATAGACTCAAAATTCGACTGAAAGGCCACTGCGTGTGCTGCTAATAACAAATATACTTGTATATGTTAATTAGTATGCATTTTTATTGAAAACCCTAAAGCACAGTTGGTGCAGTTTCTCAGAAAATAATTATAATTATGGGGATTTTCAATCTTCATACTACGTCTCCATGCCAGCAGCTCAATAATCATTTCAGCAGATCAATGATTAATCAACTACTTAGCAAAACCTTCAATACAAAATGTACCTATTTAGCCAATCAATTATCGAGCGAAACGAAGAAATCAGTAAAAACATGATTTTCATCCACCTCAAGCTTGATCCGATGCTCAAACATGATTTCTATCGAAAAGGAATGACTGGGAACAATTTCAAGTTAGCTGGAGGATAATTTCGAATGTATTTCGCAATAAGTGATCAGACTAGAAAGGAATAAAAGAGTGTAGCGGAAAATATAGATATTATGATATATTTATTTTAATATTATATATATATATATATATATATATATATAGACCTGAATTGGTTTTTATTAGTGGAATCTTGATATAAAGAAGTTGCCTATAACATTCTGGTTACGAGGGCATTTAGGTCGTGATTGCTGAATGCTCCAAGGTATTCGAAAAATTTCCGCTTTTTCTACTGCCGATACTGATTATAAATTTTTTCAAGACTTAAAGCCTTAAAGAGTCAACATGTATTTTTTCTAGACGAGCAGAAGCATTATACTGCAAGAAATATTGATGCGGATGAGCGTACTTGCTTTTGTTGGTTTTAGAACGTTTACGATGATCAAGCTAACTCCTGGCTCTGCTTAACTCAAACACTCTGAAAGAATCTACACTAGAGGGAACGTCTGGAAAGCGTCAGTTCGTCGCTGCCCCAATTTCATATTTGAAATTTATTTTGAAAATATAGTGATAATGCAACAAGGCAATATTTTAATTTCGTTTGATATTCTTGCGGTTTTGTCATTAATTAGATAATTAAATTAGCCAAATATCTGACTTCACCATTACCATTGATAACTTAGTTATAGATGATGTTAACTTCTTGTAACTAGAGTCTGGGTTGGGAGGCATTTATAACAAAACCGAGAAATTGTGGTATACTTAAACGTTAATTAAAACTAGTTACTTCAAAGACGGTGTTACCACTTTTGTAATGTGGGGCGGCTATAGAGACAGATAGACACAAAACACTAGCTTTAAGGTCGTCCATCAAGCTTGCGTGTCACCTTATTTAGCTAATACCAGCCAACCCATTCGACCTCTTTACTACACAAATATGCTATCACAGTGTAAGCTGGTCAGAATCTGAATAGCTCTATAGCCAGTACACTAATTTAAGACCTAGCGGAAGATCAGGTCATCAGTTTTCCCTTCTTTCAAATTCGAGAAATCTCGTCGGACACGTAGTAACTACCTAAATCGCCTTTACTTTTGGAATTTTATTCAACATATTTACATATTACGGTCTAATTTACCGTTGCCTTGGCTAGCCATCCTGCCTAGGCAAGTCATCATTTTAATTTTAACTAGGTTAGCAAATGTCACTTTTTACAATTTAATGCAGGATGCTTATTACTGGTATTTTTAGTAGCTGGCCGTTACTTTATCTGCAATACATGTGGCCTAATTACTTAATGGTAATTTACAACTCCACTCATGTATAATGAGTCTTTTTCAGTAAATTATGGTGCACTATCAAATATAAACGGTTTATTGAGGCAAGTCATGGCAGACCTGTTTACTCTTTAATGAAGTAAATGAATTTTTCAGCTCGTATCATGATTTTTAAATAAAAGGAGAAAGTTGTCTCCAAAATTTCATGATAGAAACGGGTGCTTGAATAGATCCTGCACGAAAAAATCCAAGTTTATTGGTAATACAAAATTCCTCCTAGGATGCAATTATTCTCAATATTTTGGAAATTACTGATTGAAACATCGTGCCACCTTATGATTGACAATAGCAATCCTATACACGTGTTTTTAATCACAAGAAATAATTTCTAATGACTCAAACATATATGTGGCACAGTTGATCGTGGATAACAGGAAATTAAATTTAATCTTTCGGAAAAATAAGCAGCTTTTTGACTTTTCAAGTTTACGAACAGAACATTTTGTTGGATCATTTACTCCTGGACCTGTTGGTGTTTGATTAGACTCGCTGAATGGTAAAGGTATAATTGAGTAGTTAAATTTGAGTTTGAATGCTGAAAACACTTGATTATGTCAAAAAAGACTAGTTATTTATTGGAACAGAGTTCGGTATAGATATACAATAATCGCTATTATTTAATGAGGCTGAAAAACATTTCATACATGGATTTCTAAATCTCGTGCTCCAGTATTATATCGGCTATTTTGAAAGAAAAATAGTTTTCTAAATAGTTTCAGATTGTCACTTTTGGTTAGTAAGGATTCGTGACTAAGGATTTGCAGTCCGAACACTGAAGCACTTGTTAGAGCTTCCTCTATCAAGACAAAGTATCCTGTCGGTGGAATGTGACATGTGTAGTACTCAAGCATTCTATGGTAATGAGTTGAAAAGTAACACCCCTCGAGCCTGTAAAAAACTGTGGGATTAGTTTCCGGAAGACTCGTTAGCACTTAATCTATTGCTTTAGAAAAACATATTATTGCTGAAGTCATTTGGTAAAATCATGGATGCAGTTTTCTCGTATTATCACGGATCCTATAGATTTCCAAATTTCAACCCTAAATGAAATTAAAGATGCAATGCCTCGTATCAGCAAATCAATGTTTTTGCTAGAGCTGAGTTCGGAGATCTATAAACTTAGGAACTTTGAAAATTTGCCAGTTTCACGTTATTAATAATACTAAAAATGCACTTAATAAAGCAACCCTTCAATCTCTTCTTGGTGCTTTAAATTTACTGAAAAGGAAACGCGATTGAATGGTGAGCGGTAACACACTTAATGAACATCATGAATAACATGGTTAGAGGTGCCATGCACAGGGTCAGAATGCAAGTGTGGTCAGTGGCAGAATGCACTGTGTGAGCAAGCATAAGCATATAAAGGAAAATTCACAGGAACCCACCAAATGCTGTCAAAAATAGACATGTTTTTAAGATATTTATAAATGTGGTCAAGTCAGGGGATGTCGTGAAGCAAGTCGAGAGTGAGTTCCAGGTTTTGGGTGCATACGAAGGAAATGCACAGTCTCCAAAGAATTTGAGGTTTACACGAGTTATAATGTTAAGCCGTAAAGTCTAGAAATAAAAAGCAACGCATATTACGCAACAACTGCATGTGCTTGACATCTACCAAACTTGCTCTGTTATTTACCGGTGCTTTGGGGCTTAAGCCACGGAGCGTGCTTCTTTTTCAGCTATTGTGACATCATAATTAGGTATGATCTTGCGTGCCTGTTACAGTCGATATATTGTTCTTAAGATTAATTTTAAGTAGTGTGAGTGTAGTTGCTGCTGCCACCTCTGCTCAAGCATTACAAACCCCTCCTGGGGGTTTGAATATATTTGGAGAGAAGTAATGATAATAAAATATATAATAATAATAATGCACTTGTTAAGGAAAGATAGAAAACTCCATCTCTTTCCAGGTGCTTTATATTTATTGCAAAGGGAACACGATCGAATGGTGACTGGTAAAATACTTGATAAACCTTATGAATAACAATGTTAGAGGTGACATGCACAGGGACACCATGCGAGTGTGGTTAGTGGCAGCATGCTCTGTGTCAGCACCGATAAGCACATGAAGGACGAATCACAGGGACCCACTAAGCTTTGTCCCTAATAGAACTATTTTCAAATTCTCTTTAAATGTGGTCAGGTCAGGGGATGTTCTGATGCAAGTTGGAGTGAGTTCCAGGTTTGGAAGCATGCAAAATAAATGCACGGTCTCCAAAGAATTTGAGGTTTTCACTAGGTATTGGTAAACTTTTGGATTCCAAAACGCCGGCGGTACGATGCTCGGCCTGGTGGGGTGGTAGAACTGGGAGATAGGCTGGGACCAAAGAATGAAGCAACCTAAAAGTGAGTGACAAAACATGGAAATCGATCTATTGCCTGACTGGTAGCCAGTGCAGGTCGGCGAGAAGTGGAGTAATGTGGCAACTGCGACGTTCACGACAGACAAGCCTTGCCGCTGAGTTTTTCATCAGCCATAATAATAATAATAATAATAATTATTATTATTCGCTTGATAAAGCGCCCTCAGAGAACTTAATCTCTCTCTAGGCGCTTTACATTTGCTGCAAAGTGATGAGCCACAATCGTCTGATTGCACTTGCAGGTAGGCCGGCAAGCAGTGAGTTACAGAAGGCAAGACAGGATGACACAAATGCATGGACCAACTTAGCTGTTGTATCATTATCTAAAAAAAAACGAGAATTTTAGCAGTGTTATGCAGCTGAAAGTAGGCAGACTTAATTGTGGAGCTGATGTGGCCGTCTAAGGAGAGGTTACTTTGGAATATTACACTACGATTTCGAGCTTATTCAACAACAGATATGCTGGCAGAGCAAATTTTTAGCGTCAGCATATTCATTTTCTGAATCACACTGATATCAGTTCGTAACTAGTAAGTTTTGGAGAATTTGCTGCCGTCCATGTGCTGATGTCATCAATACATGCAGCAATTGAGTCGATTGAATTCGACGTGCTCAAAGGCTGGGAGGAATCAAAGCCAAGGTTCAACAGAGTGCCATCCACATTGAAGTGAAAACCTAGATAGTGCTTGGCAATCACATCAGCAAGATCGGGAGTATAAACAGTGAAACAAACCGAACTTAGTACTGAGCCCTGAGGTACAGCATATTTCAGAGGTACCTCGGATGATCAAGCAACAAATTGACTGAAAGGTTCTGTCGCTCACTTTATGGTCCCTTCATTCTATGGCTCCAGCCTATCTCTCAAATATACTACCCCATAAGGCCGAGCATCGTACCACCCACTTTTCGGAATCCAACAGTCTACAAATACCCCTTACAAACATCAAATCTTTTGGAGACCGTGCACTAAGCTCATATGCTCCCAAAGCCAGGAACTCCCTCCCGACCTGCATCAGAGCATCCCCTTACCTTACCACATTTAAAAAGAATTTTAAAACACACCTATTAAGGACAGCATTTAGTGGGTCCCTGCGATTCGTCCTTCGTCTGCTTATGCGTGCTGACACTGTGCATACTGCCACTAACCACATTTGCATGCTGACCCTCTGCATGTCATCCCTAACCACGTTATTCATTTTGTTTGTTTGTCTAGCATGATTTTACTCACCATTCAATTGCATTTTTCATATCAGTAAATGCAAACCGCCCAGAGAGAGATTGAGTTCTCTGATGGCTCTTTATCAAGTGCGTTATTATTATTATTATTAATATGATCTTTGTCCATTCACGTCAATAGTCAAGAGTCTCCCACTGAGATAAGACTTGAACAATTGCAGTGCAGTGTCTGTGATGCCTAAGCGAGATGAGAGGCCCTCTAGAAAAACTTTGTGATTGATAGTATAAAAAACTGGCAAAAGATCGAGCAAAGCAAGCACAGACACTCCACCTTTGTCTGCATTCCTAAGTTGGTCGTTGTACACCCTAAGCAATGCTAATTCTGTTGAGTGATTAGCTCTAAAGCCAGACTGAAACTTACTAATAAGATTTGAAGTTTAGATATTGGAGTTCAGCCGGTCCGCTTCGACCTGTTCTAGTGTCTTCTATAGGAATGGTAGAAGGAAGACTTGGCATTAGTTGCTGAAGTTCTCTTGGCTTGGTGTCGCTTTGTTGAGAAGTGGCCTAACTTTTTAGACAGCTTTTTTGAAAGGTGCTGGGAAATGACTTGAGGCCAAGGACATATTACTGATTTTAGTTATACATGGCAATAGATGCACTCTTTCGATCTTTCTAACATTTTTTTTAGATCCTTGAAGTCCACTTATATTTATTTACTACTTTAAATCACATAAAGTAATTCGCCAGCTTACCTATTGTAACTGTCTCAACCAACTGTAAAGTGTGCCCCTGAAACACCAGCTCAACATGCAGTGAATGCCTAATAATATGCTGGATGATTATTTTCATAACTTATTCAAATTAAATTAAGTTAGCTTGACCAATGCTTGGGTGCAATTGACTGCCTACACAGCCGTAACCAACAACTCCTGGGCAGGTTTCATTTCAGTTTGAAACTTTAAATTCTTGAAAGTATTCGCTTATTAAACTGGCATTCTTGTTGTCCAAGAAAAGAGATACCACCAGATTGCCGAAAAAATTCGACAGGCTGTTCAAGGTTACGGTCGTACAGATGTTCAAACTTTTCCTCGTGCCATTGCCTATTTTTTGTAAAGTTAGTTTAGAAGCTACAGTAAAACCAAGATTGATTTGATGTAGAACGTAATGATAATTTGTTGGCACTTTTAAGAGAAAGCTTTGTTTTACTGATAATACTGTTGCATAACTACAAAAATTTGCAGACTGTCATAAATTCATTATTTACGGTTTATATTAATTGAGTAAATTAAAAAAATTGTTTATTATTCTCTTAAATTGACATATAGATCAATTGTCTTGTGGGCCAGTTAGTACAGGCCAGTTGTCGTAAGGCCAATAGTCGCAGACCAGATGGTATATGAACCAATAAAATTCATCAGTATATCGCCCCAAGAGAACTTAATCTCCCTTCAGGTGCTTCACATACCTCGGGGCTCGAGCCCCCGACCTCTGCCACACCTCTGTCGGCGCGAGGTATTTGGATTAATTGTCATATAGGCCAGTTGATGAAGGCCAATTGGCGTAGGGTCAGTAGTCGTTGGGTTCAATAGTCACCCAACCTTACCACTGAGGACAATTTCACGCCGATCTTGTTGTTTACCCTCTGAAATTTTTACATGTTTACCCTCTGACATATTCCTACCATTGCTCAGGATCATTTAATGTTCAAGATAACTTTTTAGTCCAAGCTAACGTTGATTTTGTACTATGTAGCAATTTCAGAGCATTGACATTGATAAAAGTTAGAAATATATGTTTGATGCTGGTCTTCGGAATCTATATTTAGACTTGTCCGACTGCATCAATGTCCTCGCTGACTCTGTGAACTTAAAATATAGGAGTATCCTAGGCGAGCAGAGGTCCGTAAATTGAGTCAGTACACACAGTTACCGATATTTCATTCAGTTTCCCTAACCATTCCAAAAAGGGCCCTGCCAAGTAGAGGCTTTTACACAGCTTTTTGAAGTCTGAGTCTGATGACAATCTAGAATATTTCAAAGGTTACCTCCAAGTATAGTCCTAAGCTTACAAAAGCCAAGCCTAAACTTTCATTTGAAATGCAAAAGCCCACCATTGTTACCCAGAACAGATTTATATGATAATATACAGTTTTTGGGCCAATATGAGTGGTCTACATCCTGAGATATTACAAGCTTAATCAGCAAGTATTAATCCTTTATTGAAAAAATATGAATAATAATAGTAAACTTTACATATCGCCCTCGTCTATCACGATCTCTTTCTATGCAATTTAAAAGGACTGCAAAGTAAGCACGATCGAATGGTTAGTGGCATCGTACTATATAAACAACAAAATAAACATGGTCAGGGGGTGACAGACGCAGAGTCAGTAGACTATATGGTCAGTGGCAGCATGCCCAATGTCACCATGCATTAGCATACAACTATGAATTCAAGGAAGCTACTAAATGCTGCAATCAATGAGTGAGCTTTAGTTTCTTTTTAAATGACTGTAAATGACTTTAATGATTTAAAAAAGGAATGAACCCTGGTGGATGAAGCTCTCATTGAGATTTCTCGTTCGTGTATACTCTATTTTTGGGGCACCCAGGAAATTTTATTAATAATGCCAGATCTCGGTCACTGCATCGCTATGAATGGCAAATTTCCCTTTGCAGCAAATGTAAAGCGCCCACAAAGAGACTAAGTTCGCAGAGTGTGCTTTATCAAGTGCATTATTATTATTATTAAAAGCCCAAGTCAATACAGCGATCTTCTCGGGCACCCAGGAAATTCCATTGATTTTGCCAGCTCTCGGCCACTCCGTTGCAATTAACGGCCAAGGCCTAAGTCAATACAGCAATCTTCTGCCATCCGTCGCAAATCGACTGCATCTAGGCTGTGGAAAGCTAAAGTAGGCATTAGGTATTGCATCGAACTTTTTAAATTGCTATGTTATGCCTCATGTACTATGCTTAATGTAAAATGCTTCTCTGTCCAACTGACTAGGCCCCAAATGGCTTGGCAGTGATTTGCAAACCAAAAACTTGCACCCCTGGAAACTTCCTCTACCACCGTCAGGTAGAGGACAATAAGCAACTGTCTATCTTTCTCACCTTAACGTCACTGAGCAGTGGAAGAAGGAAGCTTTACTAATTAATGTGGCTTCTCGCCTTACTGCTGATGTTGTAGTGCTACCCCGTACTCTAATGCTCACCACAACTGGCCATGGAGTACCAGTGATATGTTGTTCTGCTAACCACCAGGTCTTGCTCACCTGGTACGATCGCTTGACCCATACCCCGGGTCTCACGTTTTGAGTTGAGTGTGTACACCTACAACGAATAGATTTCCGTACTTTCCCATGCTGCTGCCTTCGATTGCCGTGCATTTCCCTCGAATGTACATTCAAGATTGGTATATAGGATGTGTTTGCAGTTTTGATACAGCACACTGGTAAGCAAGGAAAACGTGATCTTCTCAATCCAGCATTGTTTGTAATTGTAACAGAAAATCATAGATTGCTGTATTGTCTCGGGCAATTACAATTGATTGCCGCGGATTGACCAAGGATGAATGCAAAAAAGAACAGCTTGTACGCCCACAGTGAGCGTTTTGTGGTAGGATAACTACGTATTCAAACAGCCAATTTCTAGCACATCTGAACCAAATTGTGGCAGAGACCATACCATTGCCGTCGATTTACGCATGACGCCCTCGATTATACCTTTGTTGATTGTACGAAAGGATGAGGCTGAACTTGTAATGTGGTGTAGTGCAATAGGCAAGAAGAGTTGGAACCTGTCTTTGCAACTGTGGGTCCATTTGTAGCTGTCCGTTATTAAATGGCTTATTTCCCGGGCCATTGCCATCGATTGCCGTGGGCTGCCGCCGATTGAGTCCAAAGTATGTCTATAAATGATGCATGGGCGGAGCTACAGGTTACGTCGAATGAGATTTGCAGTTTATTGCTGCCAATCTTATCAATTTTTCAGGGATTTGGCTATCGGCCCCTAACATTGCTGTTGATTGCCATGCATTGCTGATAGTAAACAAACAAAGCGTCTTGAAAATTCCACAGATTTACTTTGGAAGCAGTTGAATGGTATATGTAATTACATTTGATGCTTCTGCCCTGCCGATTTCCCTTTAATTTTCCGGGAATTCAAGGTATTGGCTCAGAACAGTGCTGTCGATAGCCGTTCATTGCTCCCAATTGTACGTGCATAATGGGTTGAAAAGGTTTGATTCCACTTTTAAAACAGTAGGCTGTGACAGGTAAGATATATTTGATCTTGGTCCAGTCACTTTCCAGGGATTTGCAATGGACCATAATGGATTGTCTTATTTCCAGGGCCATTGCCATTTTTTGCCATGCATTGCACAAGATTGAACGGTCGGAGTTATTTGAAAGGGTAGAAAGTATGTGGGCACGCAGTGAGATGCCATGTGGAATGAGAATTGAAACTTGGTGCTGCCGATTTCTCATCGATAGGCCATGGATGTCTGTATTGGTCCCTGCCATTGTGGTCGACTGCCGTGCATTGTTGACAATTACCGAGAAAAATAGCTTTAAAGTCCTAAAATTTCTATTTTAGCACAAAGAAACGTGAAATGCACCGACAATCGGCACTGTGCCCAGCCAATTTAGTGTCAACCTGTCAAGAATTGTTATTGTAATGGACTGCTGCTTCGAGCCGAGCCGTCGCTGCAGACTGCCATGCATTTCCCGAAATTTTTCAAGCACAATATCTTAAAATGATGTGATTGACTTCAGCCAGTGTGCTTTGTAGCATGCATTAAAAATTGAAGCATTTCAAAACCGACTTCAGGGCAGTTTGGATAAGATTGCTGTAAGTTGATATATTAGCCCTGCCCATTGCAGTCAATTGCAGTGCTTTGCTGCTGAATGATCGAGACGATTGTAGGGAAATTGTAGGATCACACAATAGCAAAAAATTAGAGCAACGTGCAATCACTATTAGAGCTTAAAGTGCATGTATTCTGGACGTTTTTCGGCGGGTTGTAGTACATTGACGTACTGGCCCAGGCAGTTGTCGTCGATTGCAGTGCATTGCTGCAGAATGGCCGAGGCAATTGCAGTGAAGTTATGCAAGCACACAACAATCGAAGAGTAGAGCAAGCAGCGTTCAATCATAATTAGAGCTTCTAGTGTATGTGTTCTGGTCGCTGTATGGCGGATTGCAGGGGAAACCGGCGGATGGAGGTGGATTCAGCCTATGGGACAGGGTCGTTGCAGTCGATTGCGATTCATTGCATGAGAACGCTTATGCACAGCCAAGCAAATTTGTGGATGTGCTTTGAACTGAGTATAGTCCTATATGCAATGTCAATTAAAGCTTTGCGATAGCGATTTGAGGATGATTATCAGTGGAATAAAGTGGATTGCCGTGATGGCACACTAGGTAAGGCAGTTGCTTGCACGTCCTCCGTCCCGAGGTCGTGGGCTCAATTCCTGTGGTGGTAAATCCTTAATTGCCACTGCATGCGGTGGTCTTAGCCGTAAAGGCACTTATGTAAATATACAAAAAAGAGGCTGTTTAAGCAGCTAGGATTTTTTTATTGCAGTAGTTTTCTAGGTCATTTCAGGCGATTGCCACTCAATGCAACAGTGTAAGGCTGACAATTCGTTTTATTTTATGTGCTTTGCACACAGCATGGTGAACTTTAATAAGAAATAATAACTAAAGTTTGATGCAATGTATTTAAATTTTTTGCAGTGGATTCTGTGAATTGAAGTGGATGGCAGCATTTGCCCGGGCTACTGCAGGCGATTGCAGAGCATTGCACGAAAATGGCCCATCAATGCAAGTGAAACTTTTAAATGCAATTGTCGCTGATTGTGCTGTCATATGCAATCAAAAAAGGAGCATTTTGATCAGGATTTCTTTCGTTGTATGGAAGAATGCAGTGGGTCGTGGTAGATTTTGGTGGATTGTGGTATTGGTTTGGGCCACTGTAATCTTATTTCAGGGGACTGCGGGAAAATGATTGAGCGAAATCACTCGAAACTTTCAGGGTACATTGTATGCTTAGCTTAGTTTGATATTCCAAGCATTTTTTGGCTGATCCCTGCTGATGCATGGCGGATTTGACGGGAACTAGAACGGATTTCAGTGGATCGCAACGGATTGAGGTGGATTGATGCACAGGCATCTGGCTAACCTTAAATCCACCAGGAATGTCTGCATCTTGGAGGCTTCTTCTTTTGTGACGTTTATAGAACAGAGGTTTACAACAAAATAAGTGAGTGTAAAATGGTTTTTGCCGCACGTCACGGTTTGACCCTAAAGACACCGATAGAATCAATGCCTCTCATTGACTGTTATGGAGAAGACGTGTTTCCTAATTTAAGAGCTGCCTTGTAAGGCATTATCACAATTAATGCATCAGTTTACAGTTATAATAATAATAATAATAATTCACTTGATAAAGCTCCCTCAGAGAACTTAATCTCTCTCTGGGCGCTTTACATTTGCTGAAAAGTGAAATGCAATGGAATAGTAAGTAAAATCATGCTTGAAAAACAAACGAAATGAATAATATGGTTAGGGGTGACATGAACAGGGTCATCATGCAAATGTGGTTAGTGGCAGCATGCACAGTGTCAGCACGCATAAGCACATCAAGGATGAATCACAGGGACCCACTAAATGCTGTCCTAAATAGGTGTGTTTTTAGGTTCCTTTTAAATGTGGTCAGGTCAGGGGATGTTCTGACGCATGTCGGGAGGGAGTTCCAGGCTTTGGGAGCATACGAACTAAATGCACGGTCTCCAAAGGATTTAAGGTTTGTATGAGGTATTTCTAGACTGTTGGATTCCGAAAAGCGGGCAGTACGATGCTTGGCCTGATGGGGTAGTATATCTGAGAGATAGGCTGGAGCCATAGAATGAAGGGACCTAAAAGTGAGCGACAAAACCTTGAAGTCAATCCGTTGCTTGACTGGTAGCCAGTGCAGGTTGGCGAGAAGTGGAGTAATGTGGCAACTGTGACGCTCACGACAGACAAGCCTAGCTGCACTTATAAACATTCTTCGAGCAAGGTCAAGATACAAATTTACATAGACTCTTCGATTTGGCCGTGTTAAGCTCAGCGAAAGATTTACTTGAAAATACTGAATTTCAAACTTTATTATTTGGCCACGTTCAAGGCCAAAAAAATGACGTTAGTTAAAGCTACTTTGTACCTGTACTAAGGTTAATTAAATTTGTTTGACTCGATATGCTGGCTAGCTTGAGTTTTTTGTATTTCTTTTACATTGGAGCTGTGGATGTGGCTACATGGCATTGTTAGTACGGCCAAGCTGGACTCCCAACGCTTTATCCAACCAACAGTCAAGCTGCCTAATAGGTCGCTAGGCATGACAGTCGGGCAGTAGCAGCTAACTGAGCTTGATGTAATTGGGAAGGGTCATTTGTGGTCATGTGACTCGCAAGTTCAGCACCGAGCTACTTTGTCCTAGTTCACCGGCCTTTGTGGATGCTGTTTACTCTGCTTCTCTTCTGCTTACTCTCCACTTTCTTCAAGCTCTGGAGCTGCTTCCATGATGGCATCTACATGTTAGCTTGCTCGCTCGCATTGCCTGCATACGATACAATACAGCCATTGTTGTCAACACCACAACCCGATTGTGGGTGCTTCGTCCTTCCTGGCATCACCTTCCCACACAAACCTCTATAGAGCTACGTTGCAGCCACTTTGATGAGGGGAGAGGAAGCCGTTTGTAGCTTTGTCCCAGGCACTGAAAAGTCACACTACGCCCATGACGTGGCAAGCAGGCTCTGCCTAGATGCAGTATAGGCAGTGGCTGGTAAGCATACGAGGGTATGCCCGACTCCTAGCAGCAACCATAGGTAGAGTATCCAGGCCCACTCTGTGGGTGAGTCTTCAGGCCCGGGACGAGAGGCCAAGAGCCGGGGTCTAGAAGTGATGGTTGGTGGCTAATCTGTCAATGGCCAGGCAGCAGCTGACCCTGCCTTGTGTGTAACAACCCAATCCCATCGTTCTACAAGCACTGAGAACTCACCGAACTTCATGATAACAGCTCGTAAAAATAAATGAATATGTAAATAAATAAACACACACAAACACACAAACACACAAACACACAAACACACACACACACACACACACACACACACACACACACACACACACGCACACACACACACACACACACACACACACACACACACACACACACACACACACATATATATATATATGTATATATATATATATATGGTATACATAGAGTTAGCTACCTAGCTCAGGACGAATACTACCAAGAAAACCAATAAGCGGTAGCTTTGGTTTTGGAAAGAGTTAATCATTTCTTGCATTGCATTTTGAATCTAATTTCAGATTTCAAGAAAGCGGTCAATTTTTTTTAGCACATTGATGTAACTGCACTTTCAGAACTGATAGAATGGCCCACACGTATATTATATTTATCAGTATAGCAGGCAAGCACAATTTTTATTATAGTGCAACGAAGTCATGAGATTATGTTAATCGTATTTCCTAGAATCACAATGGTTGCTCTTCAGCATTTTCTGGTGCAATATTCAAAGTAGCGATTGAAGTTTGAATACGAAGTTTCTGATGTTAATATCTATGCTGCCAGCTACTTAAGTGGCATACAAGACCTTATCGCGCAAGAATTATTGGCTAAATGAGTGAAAACTTATGGAAATTACGCGAATACTCCAAAGAAGTGGCTAATTTCATTCTCTATTGACTTGGTAAATTAGCCTTACTAGTAGGAAATCTCGCAGCTTTGCCTTTAGCTGATTAGTATTTCAATCAAGAAAAATCAGAACTATTCTTTTATGTCGAGTTTCGCTATAACGGCAATACCAGAAACTACGATTAGTATATTATCTGCAATAGCCAATTTAGGGCATCAAATATCACAATGCATTAAGTTGGTAAAAAATTGTAAAATCCACTTATTTTAAATTGGCAGGACCCCAATGATATCAGTATTTTCTGGGAGGTCTAATAAATGTCAGTGAGCATACTGCTTAAGCTTGAGCTCATGAACTTGCATTGTCCGGGCATGGTAGGATTTAATTATTCACAATATTATTTAGCCTGCCTTCCCTTTATACAGCTCAAACTATTTTGCTCTCAAAATATACGAGGAGATGCCACTCATTTAACACTTTGCATAGGTTGCAATAAAACTAAAAGCCATTCTTCCTGCCTATCTTATAGTAAATCGACCTGAGCAACATAACTTCCCAGCTGGATGATACGATCTTGTATCATTTAATGAGACTACCTAGAAATCAACCTCCTTAATAAAGAGATTAAAGTTATAAGAAACTTAACGTTTGTGTTTACCAAAAACTCTCGACAAATGTTCATCGGGGAAAATTATTTAGGCTAGCTCTTTATTATTTTTAATAGCAATCGACATCAATAAGCACAATAGTCTGATTTTGCATCTTCTGACGTAAAAGTAAATCACTACGAGGCTTTGCAACACTCAGCCTAGCTTGTCTCCTAGTAAAAGGAAGCGTTTAAAGTTAGTTTTACGTCAGGATTGCCACTATGAATCTCCTCCATATCTTTCTGCAAATTCAAATTGCCCATCACAAGTTCCAGTTTAATGAAGAAGTTTGAAAAATTTAGTCTTATTATTAGCGAACTTTCCTCACCATATAATGTGTCAACCTCACATTCCAGCATTACGCAAAATATTTCATGATTTAAATACCAAGTTGATACTTGGCTATGTATTCATGCTGGCCTAGTAAGCCTTACTGAATATGCTTGTCGTTTTAAAGGACTCGCCACATTTATCGATGAATTAAGAATCTTGATGGCACGGTTATCTTTTGAAGAATTGTGGAGTCAAACTGACTTAATAGCTACTGAATTTTTTTGTCTACCTTAAAAAGAAAATGTTTTGCCCACAATTGATTGATTTAGTGTAACATTTGCTACAGTTAAATTTCAAAATTAAATGCTTTGTGTTTAAGAGAATTTTCTGAAATTAACCTATTGCCGTGTTGATGGATCCCGATATCTTTAGCCGTGCAAATATACCAAAGTTAATGCCGGCTTAGATAGGAGAAATGTAGCAAAGATAAGTCACGGGTTTTGCATCTAGTCTAGACTTGTTCTGTTTCATGTAAGGATTAATCATTACCGTTGCATGTACGGGTTTACCGCAATCGTGTAACTCAGCTAGTTTCGCATACTACTTGTTGTGGATGCCAAATCAGACATTTTAAAGTGATCTTCATCAGCTCCCACTGCCGATTCAAATAGAACAATCTTTACTGATAACCAGCTGCTTCATCCTACACAAACTATGTTCGATCTCATGCTCAGGAAAAGTTTTTTGCTGCATAAATGTATCAGTTATTATGCTGTCATACATGAATACTGAATAAGTTTGGCGTTGTATACGTATGCAGTTATTTGTGGGCGAAGGTTCATTTTGTTAGCCTGAGTTTAACACAGCTGAGCTCAATAGTTTGTAAAGGTTTCTGTTTAATTCTGCATGGGTTTCCGTCCGATCTTACTTCGGCTCGGCTGGTATGCTTCTAAAATCTGAAAATAAATTCTGACTTGCTTCAAGATACTTAGCTCTTGACGATATTGAAAAAAGAAAAAAAGGAATTTCTTTCTCTAATACAAGTTTTCGCATGGTTGATTTTATTCGCCTTAGCATGCTTGTGAATGCTGACACTGTGAGTTTTCCCTTTAACCACGTCACGCACATTGTCCTAGAGTGCTCCACCATTAACCACTCGAACACAGTTCTTTTGCAGTAAATGTATAGTTCCTAAAAGTGACTAAGTTCTCCAGGGTGTCATGCGAATGTATGTTGATAATTATTATTGCTATCGCATGTATCGAAATCATTTATGTATCATTTCAAAGGCTAACAGGTCTTTGTGGTGGCAAAAAAATTGAGTCGTAGATGGACACAGTTGCCAAAGAGCTGGACTGAAATTTCGATCGCTATAGAATTTCCAGAAAAAATGAGCTATGATTAGATGACCGAATCCTGAATAACCGGGTTGTGCAATAACACACTGCAAGAGAGATGAGGTCAGTTAGTAAGGCCAGAGCATGATAGTGAAGCAGCACCATCAATGGAAGTTGGCTCTGAAACTGCCTTAACTTGGAAGTAAGCAGCTCAAAGTCCTTAGGAACGATTGAAATGCTTATAGGGGCTACCCCTGAAACTAACAATCATGAATAATTCCAAGGACCAGCGGAAGTGGGAAATATATAAAGACTTGGTGCAGCCGTGGAAGTGTTCAGTCTGAAGTCACAGCATGATGGCAATTCAGATTGTTCTTGCCTTTTTCGTTATTTGCATTGCAGTTGCTGCTCTTGGTGACGACTACCACAACGTTGTGAAGATCAGCTTGTACCGCCTCAGCCAGGAAAATACCGGGTGGTTGATAAACGCGAGTTTCAATTTAATATAGAATTATTTTTCAAAGACTTGCATTGTATTTAGATATTCCCGTAGAATGTTGGCAGCAAAAACAATAGCATATATCATTTAGACTGTTAGTAAAAAAACCCATAGGTCTGGCTAAGAACGTCACCTATTGTGGCTGATTTGATCTTCCTTACAGAATTCCAAAAGGATTGTGCTTGAACAAGCTGAAATGAAAGAGAAATTTAGGTTTTTTGGATTAATGATTTGCACATGCCCTGCAAAATACTCCTGCTGTGCCTCAAGCTTTTCGGCCTCAAGTAAGAGCTAATAGCTAGCAATGCATGTCCCATTTTCTTCTTTATGGCCGGCACGTGATGTCCGTTAGAGTTTCCCTGTGAGAAAAACTCACCATGTTGCATGCCAACGTAAGTAAGTAGTAAAGGCTTATGGTGATCTGCAAAAAATTATTTCCTTGCAAGTTTTCTAAAAAGGAAATCTTGATAAAGGCATTACACAATACTGCTGACAGTAGCACGTTTTGTATACCCTTCCAGAACTCTTTCTTTTTATTCCACTGAGGTTCTATTTGGCAAAGCTGACTCAGCAATGCCTTCACATTAACCCCACTAAAGATTTTTTTACGAGATTTTAAGAGTTGACTACCAAATGTTAACGGATAGAAGCTTAGGCTTCGAGTATTTTAAAAAAGTGTAAATAAATAAATATATATATATATTCTGAATACTACATATTTAGTATGAATGGCTTTGTAGAGTTACTGAAAATGATAATTCGGATAAGATTACAGTAATTATAAGCGAAACGTAAGTTACCATGCCTCTTTTTAATTCATATTACCTCGCCACACTGGATAAATGCTCCGAATATAGAAATGGGGGAAAGTTCTTTATCTTATGCAACGGAAAATTGCTTTTCTAAGCAACAATGACCGTAATTTTTGTGTAGGTGATGCCTATAATATTGAAATACCTAAGAATCCCAAGGGTGACCCTCGTGTATCAGCTATTTGCACACTTCTTAGTAATAACTTTTTTAACACTTTCTTAGCTAGCAGTTGGAGTTAGTTTTATCTAATGACGCCTTTAAATGAAATAGTCCTTGTAAAAATTCATAAATATATGATGGTCAGATAAGTTCAGGCCGCACTCATTCGTGCAATCCTTAAAATACTACGAAACGGCAATTCATACTGTTTAACTTCAAATTTAAGGGAAATGTTGTATTCATTCCGATATGATGCCAAGCTGGAGCAGTATCATTCGCAGCTTGAAGATTAATGTGTTCCGGAGGATTTCACAGAAGGATTTGAGCTTCCTCTGAGGATGACTATTTTTAAATAATATCTTTTCAAATATTATTTGTACAGTTCCTCTCGTCCAAGACTTGGATGAGCCAAGTTTGCGTGATGCACAACACGAACAAGACTGAATGTTTTTCCATGTAAAGTCGCTTCTTAACTCGGGAGAGTTTCAATCCGCCGATAGTGTACCCAAGCAAAATTAACATACATCTCTAAGTGGCGGGCGAAGAACGAAAATGTATCATTAGAGCTTTCAAAGACAAATAATTTCAGCAGTAAAAGGTATCGCCATGACGCATTCAAGGTGGTGTATTAAGGCCAAGGAATCTCTTCCATTCTTTAAAATTTCAATTATATTCTTCGGAAAATACCCTATTTGAGATGAGGAAAAGTAAATACAGCTGTATAATCATGGCTGTGGGTGCACCAGAAAAATCCAGTATGCTTCGAAAATAAATGAGGAACTTGAATACAGTGCCGCCTCGGCCCAGTGAATAACATACTCACCGACGAACGAGGTTGAGGGAAATGTATTGGAGGCCCACAGTAGTTGGCTCAAGATAGTTATCTTGACCTTTGCTACAGTTTCGCTACCATCGCTCTCTCAGGTTCAGCTGGAAAATGAATAAGCTGCTGCATTCCTCCGCTTACAGAACGCCGGCGCAGAAGCTGTTGCTCTGCAAATCCTAGGCTGTGGAACTCGCTTCCCCAGTTCTAACGTAACGACAGGACCCCTCTTGCTGTCGACTATGGCGCATCTTTTTCAGCGGTCCTAAACTGTTACTTGCGTGGTACTCACTACTTCAACTGCTCTCTCGATTTAAGTACGCTTCTTTCGTTCTCTGTGTTGGTTCAAATGAGGTCTGCTGGCTACCGAATGCTTACTGACAGCCGCTAGGCTGTATGGGTGCTGCATGACTCCTTCAGTGAACACTCACATAGTGTTTCTGACTTTGCGGAGTTACAGGCAGGAATAAATTGCGTTAAAATAGCATGGAATAGATACAGCGCCTGGAGATCGACCAAGCTATCTTAGAGCACTGTACAGATAACTTGAAATTGTTTAGGTATCACTTCTTAGACGAGCAAATTAGCAACGCCTAAAACAACTGCCATGCGGTTCCCTTAGACGGTTCGTGTGGTGAGATGATTGTCGTGGGAATTCCCAATAGCGATTTATAGCAAAGTTCTAAAAAACCCTATTACACAAACCATTTTAAGTAAAATAAATAGCTAATATTGAGCTGAAGCGGCAATTATTTGAGCATATTTTCATTATCTAATTCGCTTCTGATCGTACAAGTTAATCCTGGTCTGGCGTGTCAACAGGCTGCTTAGCTTCATGCAAAAATAAATGGAAGCGAATGAATGCTGGACTATATTAGCCTTCTTATGTATTTATGTGACACTGGCTTCTTGCAATATTTCACCTATGTAAACCTAGATGAAAATCTAAACCAGCTACCAAATTAGAAGCATACTAGCAGCCTTTAGTTCCTACTAGCTTGCAGGCTTTAAAACCATTACGGTCTGACTTGGTCACGTTGAGCTAATTGTGAGTTAAGCCGAGGCTTTAGGCTGGTCTGCGTTGCAGTGGCGCTCTATGCATTGTACGAAAGTCATTGAGCGCTGCAACGTCTTCTGCTAGCACTCGAAATACTGCGTTGCTGTCGAAGATGCCTCTTGAGGCACTGGACATGGGCTAGTTGTGTACAGTTATGGGCGCTTTTTATTGCTGCCGTATTTCACTACTCTTTGCATACCTGCGTATAGTAGCTTTATATATCTCCGCTCTGCAGTTTCACGTGGCCAATGATATGTAATTGGTTTTTTGGAGGACTAATTTCAGTAGCGCATCGGCAGCCTAAAGTGCTTTCTGCAAGCAAAAGTTTCAATTGAGCTGCACCTTGAGGTTATCATTGATGCGTCAATGTAAATACATAAATATATGTTAACATTGATTTATATAGTGCGTGGAATAGGATATCACTTTTACGTTGACTACACAAAACTGTATGTGTCATTTAAACAACCGGTATCTGCTGCAGTGACTAGTAAACTGAATGCTTTTTAATGCCGACATTTGATCCGGGATTTCGGAAAATGTCTTGAAACTAAACGGCATTACAATCAAATTGCTGCTCACAGGCCACCCTAAGCGTGTGGCCGTAATATGCGGCTATGCTCTTATAATTGGTGACGCTGTTGTGCAACCATCACGACGAGCTCGAAATTTAGGCATTGTCTTCGAAAGCTGCCTAAACTCTCAAAGCTTCATGCACACAACTACTTGAGTGCCGTTAATACGGATACGAAAGTTCTTCTGCTTACCATCACGGCTAGTAACGGCTTGGCTCCCTCATGGCTTGATACACTCATACACCTGTTCCAGCCTCCTCATGCTCTCAGTCCTGTATTGATAATCAATTCGCTGTTCTTTCTCCCCAGTTAAAACCGTTGGCTACAGAAAATTTAGCTGAGCAGGTCTGATACTGCGGAACTCACTATCACAATTCTTAAGCAATTACATCACATCTTCTGCTACCGACCATGGCTCATCCTGCTCACCGTTCCTGAACAAATTCTTCCGTGCTATTCATATCCTCATCTATTCTCCCGACTCGGCTATGCTTCCCAATATCTTCTTGTTGCGTGAAAGGAAGTTTGTTGGCTAGCAACTGCCTACCGACTGCCTACCAAAAGCCGCCTATTCTCTGAGTTAGCAACACAAAACTCTTCTGCTTAAGACCAACGTAGTTTGAACGGTTTTGTGGAGTTACAGACGGAGATAAATTACGATACAGACACGATTAAAAAAACACGCGTACACACACACACACACACACACACACACACACACACACACATATATATATATATATATGTACATATATATGTATATATATATATGTATATATATATTCACTCAATTCAGGTATACTTTATTCACCTTAACAAGCATTGTATATGTATTAGGCATTAAGCAGTATCCAATAGGCACTACATATATACTTTAATATATATATTTTTTTACTTATTAAATTCCTTTCAGTCACACTTTATTTCCGTACTAAGCGTTTTTAAGCTGTATCTCCTTTGCTCTCTGACGGACGTAACGAGCAATAACAAATAAAGAGAGGAGCTTCTGCAAATCTCGTAGCTCTTTTCAAACAACGGGGGAAAACTGGTTAAGACCATTATACAGGGCTAAAGGAATTTCTTAACCAGACATGTTCATAACTGAATCTTTTCGCGGACAGAAATGACACGTTGAATGCTGTTCCCCGATTTCTGGCTGCATTTCCATGTCTATATTTAAGTTGGTCGCTAGTAATCTCATCCTGAAGTTCACATCCCAACCAAAGAAGCTAACCAGTCCTCTAGACTCTATTCCCTCTGTCCTGCTCCAACGTTGCATTGATCTGAGGCTGCCAAGAATAACTAACATTATTCACATGTCATTACCCTCAGGCCATGTCGCAAAGCATTTCAAGAAAGCTGTTCTCAGGCCACTTCTCGAGAAGGCTACAATAGTCAAAATGAGCTTCAAAAACTACCGCCCAGTCTCCTTCTACCATTCCTATCAAAGACACTAGAACGAGTCGTGGCGGACCAGCAGAACTCATACATCGAAACCTCACACCTTGCTAGTAAGTTCCAGTTTGGCAATAAAGCTAATCACTCCACAGAGTAAGCATTGCATAGGGTGTACAAGACGTTCTTAGGAATGCAGTCATGGGTAGACTGTCTCTGCTTGTTCGGCTTGATCTTCTGGCAGCTTTTGATATATCAATCACAAAGTTCTTCTAGAGCGCCTCTCATCTCGCCTGGGCACCACTGACACTAATCTGCAACGGTTCAGGTCCTATCTTAGTGGGAGGATCCAGAGTATTAATGTAAATGGACGAAGATCTTCCGAGGTACCTCTGAAATTTGCGGTGCCTTAGAGCTCAGAGCTAGGTCCGGTTCTTCTCACAGTTTAAACTCTCCCTCATGCTGATGTGATTGTCAAGTACAATCTAGGCTTTCAATTTTATCCGGATGACACTCATTTGTGCCTTTGCTTCGATCCAACCCAGCCTTTGAAAACCTCGAATTCTCTCAACTCACTTGCTGCATGTATTGATGACATCTGTATGTGGACGGCCACAAATTTTCTAAAACTAAACGATGACGAAACTAACTTACTAGGTATGAACAGACCCAGAGTGATTCAGAAATTGGAAAGGCTGCCGCTCAAAATTGGCTCTGCCAGCATATCTCCGGTTAAACCAGCTCAAAATCTAGGTGTCATTTTCCAAAGTGACCTCTCGTTAGACGACCACATCAGCTCCACAATCAAGTCTACCTCCTTTCAGCTACGTAACATTGCTAAAATGTGGGCTTGTTTAGATAAGGAGACCATGTCTAAGCTGGTCCATGCATTTGTGACATCCACTCTTGACTTCTGCAACTCAGTTCTTGCTTGCCTAGAGGCATTTGCAACCAGGCAAGTAAAGCTGGTGCCAAACTCAGCAGCTAGGCTTGTCAGCCTGTACCGGAGCAGTGGCCATATCGCACCACTTCCGACCAACCTGCACTGGCTCACTGTCGAGCAACGGATTGACTTCAAGGTTATGTCGTTCACTTTTCGGTCACTTCATTATTTGGCTCCTGCCTATTGCTGAGATCTACTTTCCCAACAGGCCAAACATTGAACTACCTGCTTTCTGGAATCCAACAGTTTACCATTACCTCGTACAAACCTAAAATCCTTTTAAGACCATCAATTTAGAGCGTGTGCTCCCGAAGCCTGGAACGCCCTCTCGACTTCCGTCAGAATATTCTTTGACCTGACCACATTTTAAAAGAGCTTAAAACACTTACCTAATTAGGACAGCATTAAGTGGGTCAATTTGATACGTCCTTTATGTGCTTTTGACTCCTGACACAGTGCATGCTGTGAGAGGCAGTGCTGCAGTGAAGCCATTCACCAGTCAATGGTTGAGAAAATTCCGGAAGTTAATTACCGCAGCCGATAAAAAGAACATGGACCATATCCAAACACGGAAATACGGACTAAGAACAAGTAACAAACAGGTCCAAAAGAGAGTAGTCCTGAATTAATACTATTGGCTGAGTTACAGCCTATCGGCTGTAGTCCGCAGCGCCAAGAATAGCCGGTCTTCTGAGTCAGTCAGTGTTGCACCTCAGGTCAAGGTGAAATCGTCCGGCACAATGGCTGTGAAGCGGATTCAGCCAACACATGCTGCCACTAACCACATTCGCATGCCGCCTCTGTGCATGTCACCCCTAACCACGTTATTCATGTTGCTTATCGAGCATGATTTTACTAACCATTCAATCGCGTTTCCATGTGAATTGAATGCAAAACGCCTTGACGGTAATTGACTTCTATGAGGGCACTTTATCAAGTGCGTTAACAATATTATTATTAGGTAGCACTCACGAAATTTCCATTGCATAAACTTGGAATAGTAGTTGCAAGAGTGCGGGTACACTGATTTCTAAATTTTCCAGCGTCTGAACTTTATACAAGAGCTGTAAAATCATAATTGTAACGGCTGGGCTAACTTTGACAATAGTTATTCTTAGTGTATTGATTTACAGTTATTTTTTTAGACGACCAAACCAGCGTCAAAAAAGTGTGCTTAATTTAAGCCAAATAAAATTGCTAAAATTCAGGTTCGTTTAGATAGGACTGTCGCATCTCAGTTGTTCCATCCACTGGTGACATCCGTTTTAATTTCTGTAACTTACGACTGGCAGGTCCCATAGCACGTGGAATTAGACTCTTACAACTTGTCCTTGTGATTCGTCCTCGATGTGCTTATGCGTGCTGACACTGTTCATGCTGCCACTAACCACATTTGCATGCTGACCCAGTGCATGTAACCCCTAACCATGTTATTCATTTTGTTTGTTTTTCAAGCATGATTTTACTTACTATTCTGTTGTGTATCACTTTGCAGCAAATGTGAAGCGCCTAGAGAGAGATTAAGTTCTCTGAGGGCGCTTTATCAAGTGCAATATTATTATTATTATTATTATTATTGTGAAAAACTCTGCAGCAAGGCTTGCCTGTCACGAGCGTGGCAGTTCCCGCATCACACCATGTCTCGCAGACCTGCACTGGGTAGCAGTCAATTAACGGATCGACTTCAAGCCTTTGGCGGTCAGTTTTAGGTTTCTTCATTTTTTGGCTCCAGCTTACCAATATAATAATAATAATAATAATAATAATAATAATAATAAGAGTAATAATAATGCACTTGATTAAACGCCCTCAGAGAACTCAATCTCTCTCCAAGCCAGGGGTGGGGAAAACTTTCGAATCGCGGGCAGAAATAGTTCCTTATATTAGACGAAGGGGCCGAGCTAGGATAGGAGAATGGAGCGTTTGCCTGAACTAATATATATTTAATGTAAAAACCATTACACGACAAGATTTAGTCTTCAACAGGCTGCAAAACATTGTTGTCGCTAGTTTATTGTATAACCTCTTTGCCACATTTTTTAATTTAATAACGTGGTAAAAAACTCCCATTCTGTTTCAGTATGAATAGTGTTGCTAATTTTTTTGCAAGTGCCGCAATATCTGGCGTCATATATGTTGTGGCAACTCTCAAGATAGATCCAAGGTTCACTTGAATCTGTGACGGGCTTTGTTGATGTTCATGACTCTGAAAGTCGGTTCGAACACATAAGATGAGCCAAACAACGTCAGCTTCTTCTGCAGCATCCTCCGGAGGTTTGGAAACATGGCTTCGTTAGGTGAGGCAAAAAACTCGTTCGGTTTTACAGAGTTTTACTTCTTCTCCACTGCAGAGTAAGGCTGAATACCTATCAGTTACAACTGCAGCACCTGTGGTGCTGTTTCATGGTCATGTGAAAAGGGACATTAACCAGCTTAAGTGACTTTTCAATGTTTTCAAAGCCACAGAAAAGACTGCAGAACTATCCTTGTAGATCTTCCAGTGATTTGCTGTCTTTCTGTGAGTTTCGAGTGACCCCTTTCTGTATGACTAGTGTGGGAAATAAGTGAAAGATTTAATAGTAACTTATCTGAAGAAAAGAGTCAGCTTGAATTTGAAGGCTCTAACATTAGTGTAAATCTCGTGCACAAATTGTTCTTTCCCCTGTAGCTTCATGTTTTTCTCATTCATGTGCAAAATTATGTGTACAGCCAATGCAAAGTCTCAAAGCCAGTTCTCGTCACTTAGCTCGGGAAATTAGTTGGATCTCAACATTAGCTCTAAAAATGCAGTGATCCCCTCCTTCTGCTCCCAAATTCTTTGAAAGAGTTTGCCCAAACTGAGCAAGAACAGAGGAATGTGGTAAAATAGTGTCTGGTGATCCCCATCGGTTACTTTCCGGAACCCAATAAGCTAACGATGCTATACTCTCCATTATCGTATAAAGTTAATAAGCTCTAAGACTGGATTAACGAATTCATTTAGCTGCAATATATACTCACACAGAACTTCCTGATGAATGTCGCAGTAAAGGGAAGTTGCATCCCGATCAGGATTTTCCACGTTTATGTTTTCCTGCAGTCTTTTTAGCAGCCTAAAGTTTTTTCAGTTAAATTTGGCGATCCATTCGTGTTGACATTGGTAAGTTCACAAAGAGGTAGCTTCATTCTCTTGATGACAGCAGACACCAGGTTATACTAGTCTTCTTTCTTCGTTTTTCATTTCGTGAACTCGTTTGACTTATGGTCAACAATTCCTCTGTGATCTCAAAACAGTTGCTAATCCAGTGGATACGAAATAGGTGGTGAGCAGTAACTTTTAAGTCGTTTCTTTTATCGAGTGCTAGTGAATATTATTTAAAGGACTCCGCTTTTTTATTTGCTGGCAATATCTTCGTCACCCAATTCCACATGGCGAGTCGTAGTTCTGCTTTATCAACTGATTTATTCAAATTTGCCTTTTTTATCCGGACACAAAAGACCTGCTGTCTCAACCATGCATTCTTTCAAAAACCGCAGTTCGGAGAAAGGCTTACAGGCGTTTGCTAATTGAATGGCAGCAAAAACTTGCCTTAGCACTTGACTCTCGAATCGCAGTTTGTCTTCGGAAATTCTTTTGCCGAGTCAGTAAATAAGCCGTCCATGTCTGAGCTGTAGCCGTACGTTCTTGTGGATACTGTTGACTGGCATCGTTACGGTTATTTTTTGGCAAAACGATGGCTGATGATGTCTTCTTTAAAAGGAACGGCTTTGGCTTCTTGGTATATCCCACATACAGCTGTTGATTGAGCTTCAGTGACAAACAATTTTGTTGTTAAGAATTTATTGAACAGGCAGCTCCCACTGTCTACTTTTGTTGTCTCTGGTTCGCTCACGTTTACTGAAGGGCTAAAAGTACAAAGTGACAAAATGAAGTAGACAGTAATCGTCATGCATCACACTCAAAGGTCCATGTCTTCGGGGTGAGCCATCTCCTGAGGAATATTGGGAATTACAGCTAGGTAAAATGATTGATGTGTCTTTGAAATAAAAACTTTTAATAATTTAACGTGGATGGCGGGCTGGATTGAAATGCCCAACGGGCCGTGTATGTCACCTACACCGTAGTTTTCCCATGTCCGTTATAGGCGCTTTAACTACCTGCAAAGGGAAACGAGACTGAAAAGTGATAATTTATCACGCATTATAAGCAACATTAATAACATGGTACCGGGTGACACGCACAGGGTAATCATGCATGTTTGGTTAGTGGCAGCGTTCACAGTGTCAGTAAGCATAAGCATATAAAGGAGGAAGCACAGGGTCCCACTAAATGCTGTCCTAAATAAGTGTATTTCTAAGTTCTTCTTAAATGAGCCGGATTCAGGGGACGTAGTGACTTAGGTCGATGGATCAACTGCCCCACCCGGCTAAGCGTTGTATCACCCGCTTTTCGGAATCTAAGTGTTCACCTCAACCTCCTACAAACCTTGAAATAATTGGAGACAATGCAGTTAGGACAGCATTTAGTGTATTCCTGGGATCCATCCTTTATGTGCTATGCCTGCTGAAAATGTGCATACTGCCAGTAGCCATGCTTGCATGCAGACCCTGTAATTGCACTATTAACTATATTCTTATCGTTGATGGTCTGGAATAATAATAATACAAATAATGCACTTGATAAAGCACCCTCATAGAACTCAATCTCTCTCTAGATCGTTTGCATTTGCTGCAAAGGGATGGTAAATTCACAATTCGATTGGCGTTTCACTTGCAGCAAATGTAAAGTGCCGAGAAAGAGATTTATTTCTCTTACCGTGCTTGATCAAGTGTATGATTTTATTCACATTATCCGGCCTGATGCCCACCATCATGCAAATTTGGCTTACCCTTGCAGTCTAATAAAATTTAGAGCTCCTAATCTAAAGAATTTGGAGAACTGGTGGAACAGTGTGGTATAAATGCTCTTTAAAAGCCGTTATGCAATGGTGTGGGAATGCTAAGAAACCTTAGTCAAACATTATGCGTTTATATTTGTGTAGCCTATAACGACACAGTGACTACCAAAGAGGACGTTCTGGCATGCTGAAGTTCTTGGAATTACATTGAATTCTCTGAGGATGCTTTAGCAAGTCTTTGTTTGTTTTTATTATTATAATTATTGTACTTATGTTCTTACTGGGCATGCTGAAGCCAATAGAGAGCTTATTAAAATGCGGAAGCCTCAAGCTTAAGTAATCATCCGTTAAAGTAATAATTATAATAATATTGGACTTGATAAAGCGCCCTCAGAGAACTTAATCTCTTAAAAAGCGCTTTACATTTGCTGCAAAGTGAAATGCAATGAAATGGTAAGTAAAATCATGCTTGAAAAACAAACAAAACGAATAATATGGTTAGGGGTGACTTGCACAGGGTCAGCATGCAAATGTGGTTGGTGGCAGCATGCACAGTGTCAGCACACAAAACCACATGAAGGACGAATCACAGGGACCCAATAAATGCTGCCATAAATAGGTGTGTTTTTAGGTTCCTTTTAAACGGGGTCATGTCCGGGGATGTTCTGACACAGGTCGAGAGGGAGTTCCTTGTTTTGGGAGCGTACGAACTAAATGCACGGTCTCCAAGGATTTAGGGTTTGAACGAGGTATTTCTAGACTGTTGGATTCCGAAAAGCGGGTTGTACCATGTTTGGCCTGATGGGGGAGTATATCGGACAGATAGGCTGGAGCCATTTAATGAAAGGACCTAAAAGTGGGAAACAAAGCCTTGAAGCCAATCCGTTGCTTGACTGGTAGCCAGTGCAGGTCGGCGACAAGTGGAATAATGTGGCAACTGGTACGCTCACTATCGACAAGCCTAGCTGCAGAGTTGTGCACCAGCTGCAGTCGCCTGATCGCACATGCTGGTAGGCCAGTAAGCAGTGAGTTGCAGAAGTCGAGACGGGATGTCACGAATGCATGGACCAACTTGGACGTGGTATCCTTATCTAAACAAGCCCGAATTTTAGCAATGTTGTAAAGCTGAAAACAGGCAGACTTGACTGTGGAGCTGAAATGGTCGTCTAACGAGAGGTCGCTTTGGAATATGACACCTAGATTTCGAGCTGATTCAGCTGGAGATATGCTGGCAGAGCCAACTTTGAGAGACAGCCTTTCCAATCTCTGAATCACACTGGGTTCGCCCATAACTAGAAAGTTAGTCTTATCATCGTTTAGTTATAGCGAATTTGCTACCGAGAATGTGCAGATGTCAACAATGTATGCAGCAAGTGAGTTGAGATAATTTGAGGTACTCGAAGGCTGGGAGGGATCAAAGCAAACGTACAACTGAGTGTCATCCACATAGAAGTGAAAGCCTAGATCGTGCTTGGCAATCACATCAGCAAGAGGAAGAGTATAAACCATGAAAAAAACTTTACCTAGCACAGAGCCCTGAGCTACTCCATATTTCAGAGGTACTTCATATGATCTTTGTCTATTCAGGTCAATACTCTGGAGTCTCCCCCTGAGATAGGACCTGAACCGCTGTAAAGCAGAGCTGGTGATGCCCAGGCGAGATGAGACTCGCTCTAGATGAACTTTGTGATCGATGGTATCAAAAGCTGCCGAAAGATCGAGCAAAACAAGCAGAGACACTCGACCTAGGTCCGCATTCCTAAGTAGGTCGTTGTATACCCGAAGCAATGCTGACTCTGTGGAGTGATTAGCTCTAAAGCCAGAGTGGAACTTACTAACTAGGTGTGAGGTTTCAATAGATGAGTTCAGCCGGTCTGCCACAAACCGTTCCAGTGTCTTTGATAGAATTGATAGAAAGGAGACAGGGTGGTAGTTGTATACGTTCTCTTGGTATAGTGTAGCTTTCTTGAAAAGTTGCCTGACTATAGCTCTTTTGAAATGTGCTGGGACATGACCTGAGGCAGAGACATTAATGACGTTAGTTATGCATGGCAATAGCAGAGCAATGCAACGTAGGAGCTGGACAGTGCGAATAGGGTCGAGCGGACTTGTTGTCTTCTTTGATTGAGATACGAACTTTAGGACTAGATCACTAGTGACCTGCTTAAATGCAGACATTGAGGTGCGGCCAGGAACCGAGGAACAGCATTCTAGTGGGGAGGTTGTCGTCGCAGGGATGGATTCCCTGATCTTGTCTATCTTCTGCACAAAGAATCGAGAGAATGGATGGGTTAGATCATAGATCATTACAAGGATCAAACGGTAAGGAACAAATCTGGGAACGGTTGAGGAGTTGGTTTATTGTCGACTTCACCATTTTTTGATTTTGCATCTGTGATTCAACAATGTTTCAATAGAAGCTAGACTTGGCCTTTGCTAGGATCGATGGGTACGACCTACAATAGTCTTCACATGCCTAAGGATGGACCGTTAGTCCAAATATTTTGTATGATTTTTTAACCTTTAGTTTCGTAGACTTGGCTAGTTTAATGTCTGTGGTAAACCATTGGCCGTCTGGCCAGAGGCACACAGTAGGCTTTGTCAGATTTGCAAACTCGTCGAGCGTGTCAGCTAGTGTCGTGTTGTAGCGATCTACCAATGATGACAGATCGGAGGGAGGACTGAGCAGCAGAGGCGAAGCAGTTATTCTCGCACGGACAGCACTGATGTCAAGGGTCTTGAGGTTTCGCGATTCACACGTTTTTTTAGATGAGGATGTGTGCACACACTGTAAATTTAATGAGATCTGCATGTGGTCAGATAAGCAGGATTTGGTAATAATTAGTGATTACAAAGTGCAGTTGTGTAAGAAAATCTGGTCGAATGTGTGACCCTTCATGTGGTTAGGGCCGTGCACGTGAACCACAAGAGACAATGAGTCAGTAAATGCACGAAATTCGGTGCTGAGTACAAATATCGATTACCTATGCATATTTTCCCCAACAATTCCGGACTACAAATTTCCCAGTAAAACACGTTCATGAATGTTTCTCGCTCTTTGCATATGAGGGAGACCACTCGGATATTGGTCTAAAACTGTTGCAATGATTTCGTAGGATCGCTGAATGTTTCATCAGCTCCCAATTGAACTTCGTAGCAAAGCAGCGGATCCTCGATGTCCAGAACCATCTCATAAAGGGATTTGAATTCATGAAAGACCACCCCACTTTCCAAACCACTTTCGAGATACTTTAAAGTTTTGAGGTTCAATGTCGTCATCGTCATCTTACATCACACTTTCAACTATCTTCACCCACACCAAAAGCTTGTCAACATCTTACAATACCAAAGAAACATATTCTTCGCCTTTCTCGTCGTAAAAGGGAACGAAATCGTATAGTTCCGATGAATAAATAGATAATTTAATTTTTTAAAAGCATTTGCAAATGATATTACCAACATTTTCAAGATAGCAAACAGCCTCCTGTTCTGAATCTAAAGTCATTAGTTTGGCCTTTACGGATGCATTGTGATCGAGCTTGGAGAAACATTATCCCAGGCTTCTTTCATGTAACTTTCCGAATCGAGCAGGTGTACTGTTCGCCCGTGAGAAACCCCTGCATCACTTTATCTCAATATTCCCCCATGATCTTTCATTAGAATTGTCTTTTGAAAGTCAAGTTCGTAAAAGTCAAGAAATAAATACTGATACAAATATTTCTATCGCTTTTCCAGGGATGCGACTATTCCCATGTTACTTGGCTGATAACAGCTTTTGAAATTCGGAAAAAGAAAACAATTCGAATAGTATCGCTTTCCAAGGCCCTACAAAATCCCAGAGCATTGTCCATCAGCAATAAAAATGAAGTCCCGTTTTTTTTACTTCCAAAAAAAACATGCCGTTAAACAACTTCAATAGGTTTCTACGTACATCCAAGTTTTTGCGTGATTGAAATAAAGAGTTTGGTATGTCTAGTTTAAGATTTGCACTGTTAGAAAAGTAGTGGATTATGCTTGCGGCTTTTTAGAAAAAAATGCCCGTAACTCTGCCATTATAAAAGTCAAAACTACTTATTTTGAATAAAAGACATTTTAAACTATCATAATTGCGTGACTTCAGAGGAATTACTATACTTTAAATGGATGTTTTTTATACTAAATATTATTCACATGTCGTGAATGCGTTATTTTCCTAGTGATAACATATGTTTTTTCTATTTATTTTATAGCCTGTTCAAGCGGTAAATCGAAACTGGATCAAGAGAACTTAAGCATCTACCGCCCAGTCTTCCTTCTTCCTGTCCTATCAAAGACGCTAGAACGGGTCTTGGTGGACCAGCTGAACTCATAAATTGAAACTTCACATTTAGCTAGTAAGTTCCAGTCTGCCTTCAGAGCTGCTTGCTCCACAGAGTCAGCATTGCTTAGTGCTTACAATGACCTACTTAGGAATGCAGACATGTGTAGATCGTCTCTGCTTGTTTTGCTCGATCTTTCGACAGCTTTTGATAATGTTTATCACAACGTTCTCCTGGATCGCCTCTCAGCTCGCGTGGGCATCACTGGCACTGATCAATCACACAGGTCCTATCTCAGTGGGAGACTCCTGAGTATCGATGTGAATGGACAGAGATCATCCGAGGTACCACTGAAATATGGGGTACCTCAGGGCTCCACGCTTGCTCTGGTTCTTTTCACAGTTTATACTCTCCCTCTTGCTGATGTGATTGTTAAGCAAAATCAAGGATTTCACTTTCATCCAGACGACACTCATTTGTACTTTTGCTTTGATCTCTCCCAGCCTTGGAGCACCTCAAATTTTCTCAACTCACTTACTGCAAGTATTGATGATATGAATAGCAGCAATTTTTATAAAGTGAATCGACGATAAAACTAACCTCCTAGTTATGGGCACAACCAGTGTGATTCAGATATTGAAAAGGCTGATTTTCAAAATAGGCTCCGTCGGCATATCTCCTGTCGAATTAGCTCAAAATCTAGATGTCACGATACAAAGTGACCTTTCGTTAGACGACCACTTCAGCTCAACATTCAAATTTGCCTATCTTTCAGAAACATAAAATTGCTTAAATCGGGGCTTGTTTAGATAAGGATCGCACGTCCAAGTTGGTCCATGAATTAGTGACATCACGTCTCGACTGGCGAAACCTACTGCTTACTGGCCAACCGGCATGTGCAATCAGGCGATTGAGCAGGTCCAAAACTCCACAGGTAGGCTTATCTGTCGTGAGCGTCACAGTTGCCATGTCACACCACTTCTCGCCAATATGCACTGGCTAATAATAATAATAATGATAATAATGTACTTGATAAAGCGCCCTCAGAGAACTTAATGTCTTTCTAGGCACTTTAATTTTGCTGCAAAGGGAAATGCAATTGAATGGTAAGTAAAATCATGCTTGAAAAACAAACGAAATGAAAAACATGGTTCGAGGAGACATGCACAGGGTCAGCATGCAAATGTGGTTAGTGGCAGCATGCTCAGTGTCAGCAGGCGTAAGCACGTGAAGGACGAATCACAGGGACCCACTAAATGCTATCCTAAATAGGTGTGTTTTCCAGTTCCTTTTAAATGTGGTCAGGGGATGTTCTGATGCAGGTTGGGAGGGAGTTCCAGGCTTTGGGAGCCTACGACCAGTCAAGCAACGGATTGACTTCGAGGTTTTGTTGCTCACTTTTAGGTCACTTCATTCTTAGGCTCCAGCCTATATCTCAGATCTACTCCCCACCAGGCCAAGCATCGTTCCACTTGCTTTTCAGGATCCAACTGTCTACCAATACCTCGTACAAACCTTAAATCCTTTGGAGACCATGTATCTAGTTTGTATGCTCCCAAAGCGTGAAAATCCATCCCGACTTGTGTCAGAACATCCCCGGACTTGACCACATTTAAAAATCACTTAAGAACACACCAATTTAGGAAAGTATTTATTGGGTCCCTGTGATTTGTCCTTCGTCTGCTTATTTGTGCTGACACTGTACATGCTGACACTAAATTAATTTGTATACCGACCCTGTGCATGTCACCTCTAACCATGGTATTCATGTGGTTCGTTTATCAAGGATGATTTTAATCACCATTCAATTGCATTTCCCTTCGCAGCCAATGTTAAGCACCTAGAAAGAAATTGAGTTCTCTAAGGGAGCTTTATCAAGTGCCTTATTATTATTCTGATTATTATAAAATATTTATAGTCACTTACTATGTGATAAAGGAAAGCACGATTGAACGGTCACTTTAGTATTCTTGATAACAACAAACGTATTATGGTTAGGCGTGACACGCAAAAGGTCCGAGTGGAAATACAGCTAATAGCAGCTTCCATGGCATCAGGTCGCTTTAACACTGAAAGGATAAATCGCCTGGAACCATTACATCTTGCAACAGATAAACACCTTTTCAGTTCCTTTTTTGAATGTGGTCAATTTATGGTTGAAACTCAAGCTGAAGCGAGTTCTTTGCTTTGGGAGGGTACCAACTTAAGGCAAGGTCACCAGTTGGTTTAAAGTTCGTACGTGGTTTAGGTAAAAGAAAAGATTCCGAATGGCGGGTGGTACGAGGCTTAGCATAGTGCGAAAGTGATCTTATAATGAAGTTTGACCTAAACAAAGGAACTAAATTAACAATGAGTGACAGAACCGTAATGTCGATGCCTTGCTTGACCGGAAGCCAGATGAGGTAGGCGAGAAGTAGTATGATGTGGCAACTGAGCTGCTCACGACAGACTAGAGTAGCTGCAAAGTTATGGGGACGCTAGAAACGCCTGTTTTCATTGGCAGGTTAACAATCAAGCAGTTTGTTACAGAAGTCAAGTCGGGATGTTACAATATGTGCATCTATATGTTTTTGGTATGCCTGTCTAAACAACCAGAATTCTAGCAAATCCTAGAACTGGAAGTAATCTTACATAAGTAAATATGTTTACCAGCCAACATTATCTTCAGACTTCTTGCATGATATATTACTTGAACCGGTTTGTGTGTCGCATAAGCATATCAATCAGCTTCTCGTGTCAATTATGAGTTTCTTAGGAGATGCGATTGCTATTTTTGGTAATTATTTACGTTAAATAAACTGTTTAAAACAATTTGTCGTTTCCCACTAATATGGCTTTATTTTCACGGCTGCTTTTTTGTCATACTTGCTTGGTTATTCACTGACCATAAGAGTATCGAACGGACCATTTACCCCAAATTAGGACTGAAACGGGATTTAAATTTATGCTTTCACGTATTCGGGAAAGAAACTTCTTGGCCTTGTAATACGGAAAAAATACTTGACCCTTACACAGTTCTGTTGTAAATGGAGCAATAGAAACTAAACAGCATTTCCTAATGAGGCGAAAGGAACTTTGATCTTGTCAGCTTTTTGGGATCCGACAGGCTACCAATAATTAGTACGAATCCAAATCCTCTCGAGACCCTGCATTTAGCTCATATGCTCCCAAAGCCTTGAACTCACTCCCGACTTGTATCGGAACTTCAGCTAACATGACCAAACTCACGAAGGACTAAACAAGTCAGCTATTTCGGACATCATTTACTAGCTACCTGTGATTCGTCCTTTATTCGCTTATGCATGCTGACCCTGTGCACGCCACCCCTTACCATGGTATTCATTTTTTTATCAAACATGATATTACTTACCATTCAATCGGGCTTCCCTTTGCCGCAAAGGTAAAGCACCTAGAAAGAGATTGAGTTCCCTGAGGGCGCTCTGTAAAGAGCATATTTTTTATCATTATCATAATTAATCGCTAAGGAGAGGCCTCGGGAGACCCCTAGGGTGGTGTGGACCTTTACTTGATTTCTCCGTAATACCTTCAGGTATTCCGCTGCTATCGTCGCTGTGACGATTTATGAGCTGTCCTCGGATATGCTACACAAAACATGACCTGCTTAGCATAAGATGCGATGTCGCCATTAGTCGATACCTACCCACGGGCCTTCTCAGGGGGGTCAGTGAGTACCTAATTGCATCCTGCGTTCGCCCCATCAATAGCTCGGCTATCAAACCTACTACTAGTAAGTTTAAAGGGCTAAATAGTACTTGTTGTGGTAGTAGCCCACCCCCTGTAGCCCAGCACGTTGTGAAACGTCGTCCCACGGCCGTTACCAAGGTTCAATTCCAATTCGAAGAGCCAGCGTCCGCCAGGCCGGAGGCAAACAGTAGATAATACGAGCCACTTCATCGCGTTCGCCCAGTTGTTGGACAACCTCTTAAATTCCGCCAACTAAATGTCTGCTCGCTAAAAACCAAGGGGTTACTTATCTGCTATCATGTGGTCCAGGAGAAGCTAGATGCATTTCTGCTTACCGAAACCTGGATGATGCCTTGTTCCAGCAGCTGTATTTCCGAGACCACCCCACGCGGGTTCTCAATCCATCAGTCCATGCGTTCTGACTAGGTTGGTGGCGGGTTGCAATTGTTGTTCGCGAATCGTTTTGCTATAAAATGTGCAGTTTCTCGCATGGGTCATCGTTTGAATCGGTTGCTATCAGGTCTTCATCAAAGACAATGCCTCTCACCGTTGCGATAAACCGACCTCCTCGCTGTCTAAACTAGTTTATGGAGGAGTTTTCAGAGTTCCTCCCTAAAATATTTGTGTGTGACAGGCCGTTACTGATTGTGGGAGACTTCAATATTCACGTTGACAACCCTAGCCATAGCCAGGTCCGCTCATTTCTTGACTGTCTGGAGAATTTTGGTTTGGCCCAACACGTTAATCATAGCACCCACGTCGGTGGCCACATTCTAGATCTCGTGATCACTAAGGATGTCCTCACCACTGGCTTAGTGGTGTGCCCACTGACCCTCTCAGATCGTTGTTCGGTCTCGTTTACTGTTCCTGCTCGCTCGTACGTGCAGGGCCATGTCAAATTTTCCAGACGACGTAACTTAAAAAGCATTGACATGGACAAGTTTTTGAAATCTGTTTTTGATGCAGGCCTTCTTGATCTGCATTCAGAATCGACCGGCAGCCTCGATACCCTCACTGATGCGATGAACATGACACTCAGGAGTGCTCTTGACAAGCATGCTCCCGATCGCTCTATCTGTGTTCAAAGTCGTCGAGATTGCTTTCAATTTACAAAAAATCTCCTTAAGATGCGCCGTGTTAAGCTCAGGTTGAAACGTCGTTTCAAGAAATCGGGGTCTGAGGCAGACCTAGTCAATTTTAAAGACTTCGTTCGAGTTTACACCCGAAAGCTTAAAAAAGCCAGGGCTTCTTTTTTCATTAGAAAACTGAATTCCTGCCAGTCGGACACTAAATAGATTTATACGACAGTAAACCATTTACTGACCAATGCTGTGAGGTCTGACTCCCCAGATATTAAGGGCTCAGCCGAAAAGTTTTCAGCCTTCTTCACTGAAAAAATTGTGCACATTCGTGCCTCTATTAGGCCCCTTCCGACCAATGCAATCGCTGTTCCTCAACCTGTGACCTTTCTTAAAAGGTTCTCTGATGTTTCTGCATTTGATGTGGCTGCCTTAATAAGGTCTAGCAAAAAGAGCTCGTCTCCTGAAGGCCCTATACCTTCATCTCTGTGGTCTTCACGTGCAGACCAACTTAGCCCTGCAATAACCAAGATTTCTAATGCTTCTTTGGGAAAAGGAGTCGTCCCCAAGTCCTTCAAATCGGCAATCGGTAGACCTATTCCTAAAAAGCCTGGATTAGCCACAGAGGTCCTAGCAAACTATCTTCAAGTTTCCCTTCTTCCGTTCTTATCAAAGATTCTTGAAAAAATTGTTGCTAAGCAGCTAGTTGAACATATTAAAAATAATGGAATGTCAGAAACATTTCAATCAGGGTTCAAAAGGCACCACTCTACTGAAACTGCTCTCCTCCGTGTTAACAATGACATTCTACGTGGCAACGATGAAGGGAATGTCACTGCCCTAGCTCTGCTAGATCTGCCTGCTGCCTTCGACACCATTGATCACGAAGTTCTGCTGGAACGATTGAGAACAACGACCGGTCTGGCAGACGAAGCACTGTCGTGGTTTAAATCCTATTTGTCTGATCGTGTTCAATCCGTGTCGTGTGGGGGTTAGGTCTCAGACATGAGAAGGGTCACCTGTAAAGTCCCTCAATGGTCTTTACTTGGTCCCTTGCTGTTCTCAATTTATATGCAACCTCTGGGAAAAGTGATTAAGGTCCATGGAATAGGATATCATTTCTATGCTGACGATACTCAGTTGTATTTGTCAATTCAACCATCGGCATCTGCTGCAACAACTGAGATACTGAATGCTCGCCTTGCTGATATTCGATCCTGGCTGTCGGAAAACTTCCTGAAATTAAATGACGATAAAACCGAACTGCTTCTCATAGGACACCCTAAGCGTGTGGCTGGATTAAAAGGCTTTGCTGTTCTAATAGGTGATGTTATTGTGCGACCTTCACCACGTGCTCGTAATCTAGGTGTCGTGTTCGACAGCTGCCTCAATTTCAAAAGCTTCATTCAGAAGACTGCCTCTACAGCTAGCCATCACATCCGATCCTTATCCAGGATTGCAAGCTGTCTCCCACGCTGGCTTGTAAAAAATTTGACTAGCTCTTTAGTTCTGTCTCGGCTTGATTATTGTAATTCCCTTTTGGCTGGGCTACCAAAGAAACCTATTATGCCACTACAGCGGACTATGAATATGGCTGCAAGGCTGGTCTTCAAGTCCCAGCAGTATGAGCACGTGTCACCTTTGCTGAATGAGCTAGGATGGTTGCCGGTTGAGCAAAGGATACAGAGCAAAGTTCTTATGCTGACCCACAAGGCTCGCCACGGCTTGGCTCCTTCATACCAAGTTGAACTGCTGCATCAGTTTCAGCCTGTTCGCACCCTCAGGTCCTGTGTGGACAATAAATTAGCTGTCCCATTCCTCCGCTTAAAGACAGTTGGCTACAGAAGCTTTAGCTCTGCAGGTCCTAGACTGTGTAACTCGCTTCCACAATTCTTTTGCAATGACATATACTCTCCAACTGCCGACTATGGCGCATCTTTTTCAGCGGTCCTGAAATGCTACTTCTATGCTACTCACTACCTAAACTGCTCTCCTAACTCTGCTATGCTCCCCACTTTCTCTTTGTTGGGCGAAACGAAGTCTGTTGGCTACCGAATGCGTCCCGAAACCCACTTGGGCTGTGAGTGTGCTATACAAAACTCTCCTGCGTAACACCCACATGGTCTTTATGACTTTGTGGAGTTACTGATGGAGATACATTACATTACATCGTAATCAGATGTATGGTTCACTGAGGCTTAATTTCTTTTTATTGCTAGTTCCGTGTCTTTAGTGAGCCTCGGGCTGAATTAGAAATTGTCGGAATCAACTTTTCCCGAACAATGTTCATAGCTTATCTTTTTAAAATGCTCCCAGATTCTGTTACTGAGCACTTATCAGCCACTAAGCTTGCAACTGACTTTCGGCTGAAGTAGCGGGATACCATTAATTGAAGTTGTTTATCGGAAGCTAAAAAAGGCACTATTTACCCCAGCTTTTAGCAGATCATTGTTACCAGTCCTCTTTTTACTAGGCTTGCAGGCTCTGGTTAGGTTGCGACTATGTTTGCATGTTGATGCAATGCATGCAAAATGGGCAATTGTTAGGCTTTCTGTCATTGTCGATGCTATCAGTAGCCATTGTACTTTGCTTCATGTACAGAAGCATAAGCCTAAAAAGAGATTAGGATCTCTGACGGTGCAGAACAACTGGTCTATTATTATTACTTAAGTAGTGGAATGGCTAATGCACATCATTCCTTATAGCATCTGGTCGTGTAATCAAGGTTTCATAAGTATCTGCACAGGCACACGGGAGCTACAAAGCACACTGTAGACGAATGTATTGAAATAAGCATACATAGCGACTGCTATATCGTACATTCGGAGTGAACCAGTGTGAATACTTTAGAAATCACCTCACCTGAAAAAAGCTTCACCATAGCTCCAGGTAGTGCCACTCGAAGTAGCAATGAAAGGCCTAAAATGAAGAGATGCAATCACAAACCAATTCTTTTCAAAACAGATCGGAATCATGAGGTTCGGAAATAAACTGTACACAATTCTGACGAGTTTTCATAGAATTCCAGCAGTGATAGCACATGCATTTCCTGCAGACCTGAGCAAACGCTGCAGGGCCAGACGGGTGCTTAAGTTATGTATTTACTCGACACTTCTCTGACTGATCTATGAGATACGCTGATATTGTAATCTCGCTTTGCACAATTTCCTTTGGATATGACCCCTTCCATCGCTCATGTCAGGGCTAAATAGCACACCAACCTTTACTGCAGATACATGGCTGAATTGTGGTACCATTTGAGACTTGTCAAAGTCATTTGAATTCATTACTCTCGAGTTTCTTAAAAGATTTTCTCTAAAGCCTAATCATTTTGGAGGTTATCATCATTAGCCAGCAAAAATGCACACAATTGCTGAAGATAACAATATAAAAATATGTTCAATCGCCTTCCGTCCACGAATCTTTGGCTAAGAATAAGTTGCAGCAGTTAATAAAGTTGCGATGAACAATTTCAGTTGCACTTGAATACGTTAAAAATACGTTCGGACGATGTTGACAGGCGACCAGTTCCTTTTTCGACTCCTTATCATCGTTGAGTAACTAAAATCAGATTGTCTAACTCACATTGGGTTGTCAGATTTTTTCAGAAAGTCATCGATGAGATTACCTCACTAACACTAAAGGCTGTTAATAGGCACATCATGCACTTTACATGGTTTTAACTGCTTTTGCATTTATTGCATTGCCATAGCAACGTACAGTGCAACAATTCCCGAAGCTTTCATTCATAATTTAATCGTACATTTACCTTTGCCCTTAATTCAGTGTGAGTGACTTTCACCAAGGCATATGTTAAAGTCTTCCGTGAGGCCTTAGTTTCAGGCTACGTTTTTTCCCTGTAAGAGGCATAAAGAGTCGGCAGGCACCAGTACCTATGCCGCTCTCTATCGTCGAAAAAGAAGTGATCTATGCTTACACTTGCCCAGTATTCTATTTAAGTTTAGGCTTTGATCGTGCTATCATTAGATCATTTAATAAGCTCGATCCGCACGGTCAGCCTTCAGTTATCTGCGGGTCATAGCAAAATTCGATAAAGCATCGGCTGGCTGGGTTTTATTAGTTTTTGATTATCTTGCAGTGAAAGCTGAGGAAAATACTGATGTTGACTGAGAAGATGACGAAGTTGTTTGCGATGATAGCAACCTTGAACAGGAATAGTTTCAGACCTCTAACGAAGAAGTTGACCACGGACTGAACAAGGGTAAGTTAATTGTACAGTCGTATGTCCCATCATTACCTGAAAAACGCAGTTTGTTAATTTCGTTTGCCAAGAACATGCCTTTCTCTTCAGAACTGTTAAATGAACTCGGCTTTTTTACTAGCATATGTCGAGGGTTAAGAGTTAGCGGCTACTTTTAGATGCAGGTTGAATGGTTTTTGAATCTACTGGAGGTCAATACATGCACGAGCTGTGTTATAAGTGTCAGTTCCCAAGCGTCCGGACTCACGATGTCAGCTGGTCATCAATCTGGTCGTGCTGCTACCCCAAGTATATAGCCAGTGGTAAATAAGGTGCCTTCAATTCCTCCGACTCAACTGTAAAGTTCAAGCTGCTATTAGTAGATACAGCAGCGCTGCCTGTCATCGGCTAATTGTGTAACCGAGTTCAATGGGCCAGCGGCTAACTCCCACTATGGCTCGCTACTATCTATGTCCGTTCTGGGTCGTTACGCCGGGCCCTTCGGTAACAGTGGTTCACGCGTGATCAATCGGGTACACAACACTTTATATAATACACACGCATGCACTATACAAAGGAGGGCACTAAGCAAGCCTACAGAGGAAGTTCCTGTACAAGGTAAACTACAGGGGCACGGGATGACGCCGCAAGCGCAAACAAACGTACTTTACTTTTACTTTAAACGTACGTTAGTACTCAGTCGGCTTCCACAGTCGCACCGTCGCAGGACTCCGTCTCACCAGTACAAGCATACGCCGTCCAAGACCCGGCTAGCTGAGTACTCTGTAGTAGACGGAGCGGACGTCCAACACCGTCGAGAGCTTCCGCCGAAAGAGAGCGAGCACGTTGTACCCAGTTCCCGTCCTCCGAACCCTGGGAGCTGACCCCAGGCTTTTCCCTTCCGGGGCAAGGCAACGCCCAGCCCGACATATCGAATGTCAGTGGGTCCGCCTACTCTAGGGTACAATTGTATGTAGTGGTCGATCGGATTGTATTCCCGTCTTTCAAGCGCAAGAGTGAATGTTATTCGATATTGGGCAAGACTTCGGTATTTAATTATTCCTCGATCACGATATATATATATTTATATATATATATATACAACAATGTAAATTGCCTTTTTAGCAATAATAATACTATTAATAATTATGCATTTATTCGATATTGGGCAAGACTTCGGTATTTAATTATTCCTCGATCACGATATCTATGGAATACGACAATGTAAATTGCTTTTTTAGCAATATTAATAGTATTAATAATGATGCAGGTAATAATATTATTCCAATTGATAAAGCGCCCTTGGAGAACCAAATCTTATCCTAGGCACTTTACATTTGCTGCAAAGAGAAAAGCAATTGAATCGTGGGTAATATCATGCTTGATGTATAGCATGAACGACGTTTGCAGGGGTGACGTGCACAGGGTAAGCATGCAAATGGTGTTAATGGCAGCAGGCACAGTGTCAGCATGCATAAGCACGCGAAGGACGAATAACAGAGACCCACTAAATGCGGTCATAAATAGGTGTGTTTTTAAGTTCTTTTTAAGTGTGATCAAGTCAGGCGATGTTCAGACTCAAGTCGGGAGTCGCACGTCGGTAGCAAAAATTGATGAACCTACTTTCTTAAATTAAATCTTATCCGAGAATCAGAAGATGCTGCAAGTACAGTGGACCTCATCTAATGGAGATGCACATGCCTTTACTGGTCAAAATGAAGCCATTAAATTCCAAACTGCTCATGTATGTTGCATATGAAGTTATATAGGAATAAAGTACTAAATCCATTGTGCCATAACAACTTCAACTGGTTTTAACAGAGTGTTACATAACGAGTAAAGAAAAGCTAAATGCATACTCTCAATCCTTTACTTAAGTCGCGAAGTAATTATTCTAATAATAGTTCATACATTACTAGATATGTGGGAATGTTATATAATATATTGATAAAAAATCCACTTAATAAAACAGCCTCAGACAACTCCATCTATTTCTTTGCTCTTGACATTTGCTGCTAAGGGAAACGCGATTTCATGGTGAGTAATATCATGCTTGATAAACCACATGAACACAATGGTTGGGTGTGATATGCACATGGTCAGCATGCAAATGTGGTTAGTTGCAGCAAGTACAGTGTCAGCATGCATTAGCACATGGAGGACGAATCGCAAATACCCACTAAATGCTGTTCTAAATAGGCCTGTTCTAAAGTTATTTTTAAATGTGGTCAAGTCAGGGGATTTTGTGACGTAATTTGGGAGTCAGTTCACACTTTAGGAGCATACGAACTAAATGCACGGTTTCCAAAGTATTTGATATTTGTAGGAGGCATTGGTAAGACCCTCTAATCCAGAATGCGGGTGGAAATATGCTCATCCTGGCACGGGTATCTTATAGATAGGCTGGCACTAAAGAACGAAGGGACCTAAAAGTGAGCGACAGAATCTTGAAGCCGATCTAGCTCTGTGAGATCCATCAGCTGCCTTTGACTCCATTTATCACGAGGTTCTACTTGATCCACTGAGGTCAACGATCGGTCTGGCCGACCAAGCACTGGAGCGGTTTAAATCGTACTAGTCCGATTGCTTTTAATCCGTGACGTGTGGGGTTCAGGTCTCACGCATGAGACCGGTCACCTGTAGAGTCCCTCGGTGATCTGTAATCGGTCTCTTGCTGTTCTCTATTTATAAGAAACCCCCGGGAAAAGTGATTGAGGCCCATTTATTAGGATAGAACTTTATTCTGACGACACTCAGCCGTATTTGTCGTTAGAGCACACGTAATCTGCTGCTGAAACTCAGAAACTAAATGCTTGCCTTGCCGACATTTTATCTTAGATATCGCCAAACTTCTCGAAACCAAATAATGGTGAAACCGAACTGCAACTCACACGACACCCTACGCTTCTGGCTCTCTTAAAAGGCTCTGCTCTTTTAATAGGTGATGCTGTCGTGTGACCTTATCACGGCCTTTAAATTTACGTTCGTTTTTTACTGCTGCCCAAATTTTAAAAGCTTAATTCAGTGGACTGCTTCTACAGCTAGCTCCTAAGTCCGATTCCTTTTCGTTATTAGGGACAGTCTTTCACGGTGGCTTGAAAAAATTCAACTGGGTCGTGTGTTCTGTCTCGGCTTGATTATTGTAACTCTTTTTTGGCTGGGATACCAAAGAAAGCAAGATTGCCAAAGTTCATGACTATGAATATGGCTGCAAGGCAAGTTTTGAAGTCCCACAGGTTTGATTACGTGTCTCCTTTGCTAAAATAGCTAGGATGGATGCTGGATGAACAAAGGATACAGAGCAAAGTTATCGTGCTAAAAAACAAGGCCCACATGGTTTGGTTCATTCCTACCTAGCGGAACTGCTGTTCAGGTTTCAGCCTGTTTGAACCCTCAGGTCTTGTGCCGGCAATAAATTAGCTGTTCCATTCCTCCACTTATAGACCGTTGGCCACAGAAGCTTTAGCTACGCAGGTCCTAGACTGTGTAACTAGCTTTCACAATCTTTAGGCAACGACAACTACTTTTTTGCAGCCGAATGTGGCTCATTCTTTTCAGTGGCCCCGACCTACTAATTCCATGCTACTCACTTCCTCGATATCTGTCGTAACTCTGCTATGCTCCCCATTTTCTCTTTGTTTGATAAGACGAAGTCTGTTAGCTACCAAATGCGTACCGAAAGCTCCTTAGGCTGTGAGTGAGATATGCAAAACTATCCTGCGCATCACCCATATGGTCTCTATGGCTTTGTGGACGAACAGACAGAGATACATTGCATTACAGTAAGATACCAACATAACTTAAATATGCTTTTATGGGGCATCCGATGCATATATTTCAAAGTCATAAGACAGCATCTGCATACGTGTGTCAGTGGTATAGCCGTGCACACACTCGTTCAATACTTATAAACTCTCACACTACAATTGTTGAATCCTACTACCGGCTAGTAATAAATGAAATGAATCGAACTTCCCTGAATCCTTTATGCACCATATCAACAGCTGGGGTATCGGACCTACGAAGCACAAGTCTAAAGCACTTATTAGCACTCCTTGTGGCAGTTGATGGTCGGCAATTCCCCATCATATTGCGAGATGACCACCGGCCACCGTTACTAAGGTCCCATTCTAAAATGAAGGGATTGTGAGTGCCTGGCCGACAACTCAGGCCTACTTTAATGCAAGCTACTGATACAACCTCGCTCAGTTGTTAGACTGCCTTTTGAATTCAGTTAGCTAAATATCTGGTCGCAAAAATCCAAAGGATTAATATCCCCTGTCAGGCTGTCCAGGTGAAACTAGATTCATTTCTACTTACCGAAACCTAGATGAGGCCCAGCTCAGGTAGCTGTACGTCTGTCACCAGCCCACTTGAGTTATCATTGTTTTTTTTGCGCTTTCCGACAAGATTAGTGGCGGATTTCAATCGTTGTTACAAACTTATAAATTTGCTACAAGACATGCATTTTTCCTCTTCGGCCATGGTTTGAATAACTCAAATCAGGACCTCATAAGAGTCTGGGCATCTCAATATTGTAAAATACCCACCTCCTGTTGGCTGAATAAAATTATTTATAGTGAATGTTTTGGAGTGCTTAGATAAAATATTTTCGTGCGAAAAGCCATTTATTATTACAGGATAATTTTTTTTAGTCACATTAGAAATCCTAGAAACAGCAAGATCTAATAACATATTGACTGTCTGGATAACTTATGTTCGGTCCAAGACTTTATTTGTAGCACTCACGTCGCTGGCCATATCTTAGATCTCATTATCAGTAAGGATGTCAGTCCAGCTGACCCGCTCTTACCAGTGTTTGATCTTGTTTAGTGTTCCTTTTCCGTTGTACGTAAAGGGTAATGCACATTTTGTTCAGTGACTTAACTCAAAAAGCATGGTGTAAGGCAAATGTTACAAATCGGTATGCGATACAGGTTTTCCTAATCCGAAACCACACTCAACTGATAGCCTCAATACCATCACTGACTTAGTGATGGTGACACTTATAACTGGTCACGTCAAGCATGGCCACATAATTTCTCTCGGTGTAAAGAGTCGTGGAGATTCCTTTCACTTTACAAACCTACAGAGAATTTTAAATTTGCTGATTGGGTGCTGGCTCTAACTAGCTTTTAAGAAATAAAGGTTTGATGTAGATCTAGTATATTTAAATGGCTTCATCGGAGTCTTCTGGGAATAAAGAAAACCAGGGTTTACTACTTCTCTCGAAAAGTAAAATCCTACTAGGCAGAGCTAAAACTGATTTATACAAAAGTTTGCAATCCACTGGCCAAAGCTCAGTGAACTGATTCCTCGATATCAGGAGCTCAGCTGAAAGCTTATCAGCCATCTGCACTAATCAAACTTACACGTTCTTGCCTCCATAAAGCTACCTTTGGCTACCGAAATTTTTAATTCGCCAACCGTGACCTTCCTTAAAAGATTCTCCGAGGTTTCGGCATGGTATCTGGCTACCTTGATAAGGCATAGTAAAATAGAATTCGTCTACTGAAGATCCTAACCCTTCATCTATGCGGTCTTCACTTGTAAAACTACCTAGCCTGCCGTGACCGAGGTTTTTAATGCTTCTCTTGAAAAAGGTGTCGTACTCAAGTCCTTAAAATCAGCGATTGCTAGGCCGATACAAAAAAGCTTCGATCAGATACAGGGATCATTGCTAACTACCGTCCAGTGCCCGTTCTTTATCATTTTCTAAAGATTCTTGAAACAGTTTTTGCTAGTTGGCTGGTTGTACATATTGAAACAAACTTAATCGCTCTCATTGTTACCAATTAAACCATATGCAGTAACTCGTATTGAAATATCACTTTTCAAGATCTACCTGATCTACCCGCTGTTTTTGGCACATTGAATCCCAATATAATACTTAAAAAATTGAGAACGGCAATTGGTCCGGCAGACTGACATGGCTTAAATCGTATTTGTTTGATCGTAAACAATTCGTGTCACTCACGGGTCAGGTCACATTTGCCGAACGTAAGACCTGTGCTGTCCCGCAAGGATCCATCCTCAGTCCGTTGCTGTTATCCACTTAATATCAATTTCTTAGAAACTTATTACTGCTTACGAAATAGATGTCAATTTTATGCCTAGGATGCTCTTCGACTTTGGCTGGATTAGTAAGCTATGCTTTTCTAACTGGCGATACTGTTGGGATACCATCACTACTTGCTTGAAATTTTGGTTTTGCTTTCGACAAACGATTGAATTTTAAAAACTTCATCCAGAAAACTGTTTTTACCGCTTGCTATCACTTTTGATCCCAATTAAAGATTACGAGCCATCCTCCACTGTGGCTTGCAAACAATTTACCTAGCTCCTTAATTTCGTTTTAGCTGGAATATCGTAATTCTCATTTGGCTGGGCAAACCAAACGTTCAATAAGGCCGCTACATACGGCTGAAACTCTAGTTTTAAAATCAAAGAGGTTTGCATATCTTTTTAATTTGACAAAAGGACCCGAATGGCTGCCTGTAGACCAACGTATACAGAACAAAGTTGATAGGCTGACCCACAAGGGCAGCCACGGCCTTGCTCCTCCAAATTTAAATGAAGTGCTGCATCTGTTTCAGCCTCAACGTGGGCTCAGGTCCTTTATGGAAAATATATTAGCTGTTGTATCCCTCCACTTAAAGTTCATTGTTGATGGAAGCTTGAGCTATGCAAGTCCCAGACTACTTAACTGACTTTCACGATTCTGGGGCAACGACAAATACTCTCCTGTTACCGAATACGGCACAGTCTTTATACTTGTCCTGAGCGGCTATGTGACTTGATAATTCAGATGTAGTACCTAAGCTTTTAGAAAAAAACATGTGTATTTTTTAGCTGCACAACTTAATGCCTCGTACAAGCTACTAATACATCAATCATAGTCACAAGGCTTATTTTAACTTTATCTATTCATTATAATTAACATGTTTTAGTCTCAGGTCAATACTTTTAGATTCTGTACGGTTGCTCAGTGCTGTACTTCAAGTATTTCGCGAAAATCACAATCCATGTACAATGAGGCTACTTGATACGGAATATGCTTAAAAAACACAAGCTGTTCAGCAAGGTATTTGCTCATTCATTTAATTGTCAGAATAACACGTGCACCTAGTTTAATCTCTGCTCTGCATGCTTCCAGACTGTACAGCAAGCCAGTTACAGCCAATGCAACAGTTACAGCCAATGCAGCAGGTATTTAACTATTTTTTATTATATAATCCTCATTCACTATAATTCTTCATTTTTAATCTTTACCTTTATCGATCTAAACTGATTAGGCCAACTAAACATTTTAGACGATATTCTGCTTTATAATCATCCACCTATTCACGGGCGAAGTGAAGCAATGTAGACGTTATAAAAATGTGTCGTCGGAAAAATGATTTCGATGAATGCTTGTCCACAGAACCAACCCACTATACTAAGAATGCACTATAGCTAGAAATGTGTACACCTTTCAGCTTGCTATTAGTTTATCGGTCGGCTTATAAATTGAAGTTGGTGAAGGGTTTTTCTATTTCTTTCTAACTGTATAGGCTTTCATTAACTGCAAATTGTTCTTCACAGTGTCCACATTTCCTATCGCACCTGTATTGATTGAAAGGATCTGCTTCTTAGGATAACAATGATATATTATTTTAATATAGTCACTGCCGAGTGTAGAAGTGGGGTTTAAATTTTGTTGGCCGATAACCTGTTGCAGATGCTACGATCACCTTACTTTCAAAAATTACTCACCAGTTCCCAGGTTAGCAACCATTTGCTATTGCAAAATATCATCGCTAATGTGCTAACTTTCTGCTTTGAATATAAATAATGATGCGGTACTAGTCATTTTCTACTAGTTGAATCTAAAATAAAATTTCAAAGGTCTTGAGTTTGAATAGGATGCTGCATGAGGTTATTTGTGTCATTGTTCTTTATTTCTTGAGTTGATAGAATAATCTCATTATGGACGAGACAGGTCAATGTCCGCTTGGTCAATAGTGAAAACTATTTCCACGTAGATAATACAATCTTCAGAAGAAATGTTTGCCACTGTGTTGCGTTCAGGTCGTACAGATAAATAGAGCATATGAACATGGTTGAAATGTGACCCAAATGCATACGCATATGAAATCCAACTAACACGCAGTTGGATGCAAAAACAGTTATAAAAACTAACCAGTTTCACAGGGTTAGTAATACTTAGCACGAGATCAGCTTGAGCTTCGAAAACAAAGACCGTACAATAGACACGTTTTAAATGTGTATTGTAGTTCTTTTCTAGTGATAATGAGTTGTGTCGCTCAAATGTGTGACTTACAAATATTCGCATTCACCATTCGAATAATTACAGCTCAGTCATTTCCCTTTAGCATAGTTAGCGTTGCAGGTAATAATAGTGACTCTTTCACTCTTTTAACGTGCAGCTACAGCACTGTGAAGCTCACTATACTGTCTCTCATTAAAAATATACATCCCAAACAAAAATTCAGTAACGTTTTAGACTAAATAAATATATTATAAATTGCTTAACTATTTATTCTGATTCATTTATAATTTACAAAACTTTGAAATACAGAAACCAAGCGATATATTGTATATATATATATATTAGTTATTAAAGATGGTGATTTATTACTTCACAATTAAAAGCATACGAACTAATAGCAAGATAATAAATCACTACACAAACTCACCATTTTTAATATTTTATTTTTCTTTGGTAGCATACAGCATGTCCAGAAGCCAGGAAATATGTGCTATGTCGAAATCACAATGGTGGAATGCCATATTCACTAGTTATCAAACAAATTTCTTTTTTATCGGCGCATGTACTGATAGCTGCAACGAACATGATTTAGGACGAAACAATTAAATAACACATCAGCAGTATCATTTTAGCGTTAGGCTAACGATCTGCGTTTGAATACACTTAAGTTCAACTTTCATCGGTAAATGCATCTTTAAACCAGTTAAAATTATGCATGTTTACGAGGCAGTGCACTTAAATTATAATAAATACTTACCCTTAGCCCTCTTCTCAGTAAATTGAAATCTTTAAGAACCTGCAGCCTAAATGCTGTCTTGAGATATGTTTGCAGCAACTATAGCCAAAAGGAGTACAAAAGAAAGGCTAAATGATTGTGAAAATTAGTGACCAAGCAGTAGGAACATGTTTACTGTTTACATCTAAGTCTTTCAGGTCTCTTCCTTTATACAATTCAAAGGAACTTTACGCTAAAATTGAAACTGTAATTTACATACTAAGATGCAGATCTATAGCTTCATATTGTGAGACACATTACGGTTATTATCCTTAACTTTGAATGGTCTCGCTTAGTTTCTTTTTGGAGGCCGCTAAGTATTTTAAGTTGATTAACAAGCACATCACGCTATAAACTTACGATTACTTTTAGACGTAGAGAGGTTTTTTCAATGCGAAGGCCATCTTAAACACACAATTAAGACTTACGACAAACTACTCAACATTTACGTATTTAGCAAGTAAACGTGGTGCCTTTTGTCAACTAGTACATGAAAACTGTTCGTTATGTAGCCGCAATATTTAAGTGAAGAAATTATTTTATGTTACTTTGACTAGAAGGATTAAGGAAGCCTTCAGTTGCAAAGAGACTCGTACTGAAAAAATATAGGCTCTAGTACGTTGCACCTGAAGAATACATTTCCACCCACGCTACACGGATAATAACAGTGCGTTATAATGACTAGGCGTTTTTGAGCTAGTACGTCATTTTCATCCGAATTCATTTCCACATGCAATTGTGGTTTGTGAAAGATTCCGAATTTGTACAGCTAACCGTTGTGAGCGCTTGGTTTAAGCATTCTGCATTTTTAGTTTTTCTGTCCTGAAGCTACATTATTGAAGATTTATATGTCTCTTCCATCAATTTAGCTCACTGTCTTTTAGCAAGCTTTATAATCGCTATCTAACAGTAGCTAGATGCATAAAAGAACATGGAAATATAGCTAAAACGTAAATACAATCAATATTACTCTTTTTCAGACGCTGTATCTCAACAAGCAACCTCTTATTATGAAGCTATGGATCAAGTAAAACCGTAGGCATTGATGATTTCCTACGAAGTTTTAGTATAAGATAACTACACTAAGAATCTGTTTTTTCTTTAAATATTTGTCTTTCGCATCAGCATAACGTATTAATAACTGAAAAAAGTGAATACGTTTAGCCCAATACCAATGAGAAAATCAGGCTTAGCACAAAAATGTTTAAATATTCAGAAAGTTGTCGGTATTTGCATATTTACTCTATTATCACAATAATATGTTCCTCATTCAGTTACAGCACTCCCACATTCGAAAATATACATCAAGACTGTCCAAGTTCACGCTAGTGCATTAGGCTTTGCACTTAATTGTCTTCTGCATTACTTTTTCTTTATTTTTGTCATTATCTTTATGTTATTGGTTGATTAATTAAACTCTTCCCAGCTGGCCTAGTGAATGTCCATGATGAAGCTATTTCGGCTACGAATTTGAAGGAGTTACGTTTTTGAAGGAATCACCAGTTATTAATAACAAATTTAAATGTTTAACGCTGAGAACATTTTTGTTGATAGGTTTTCCATGCTAACTATTAGGAATGTCTATTTTACTACCTTTGAGAAGTCTCTTCTCCGTTTCTATCCATGTGGAAAAACCTAAAGGTAAGACGGCGTGTATGTATTGGCAAATAGTTTTTCAGGTATTTTGCTTGCTTAAATCGTTTGCCAATGTAGCTGAAGATCGCGAATTTGGAAGGTTATTGAAAGGAGCAGACGAAACACGCAGCTTCATTACTGTTTAAGGATGAGTACACCAGCAGGTCATGCTAAGTTATACCTAATAGTGAATTGATACTTAAAGGTGGCTTGTTTACAGTTCGATCAGTCTTTCCTGCAAAGCGGCATGCGTTATGAAGTTCTAGTTGTTGCCGTAGTAACTCAGTTCAAAGCTACTCCTTATTGACCTATGAAAACGATGTTCGATAAAACCTGCAGTCGCCGTTATTAGTCCGTATCAGCTGTAGGGAAATTTTCGTTAACTACGTATGGCATTGTTTTGCAGGGATTCTCACACCCTATTAGTTTAAATAAGACTATCGTCGTCTTCACATAGCAAAGGTTTGTGTTTTAAGATGCTTTCACACGGCATAGTGCTGGTTTCTCTTGTTTTGTGCTTTCACTTATTAGCAATTTTCCATTTTTTCAAGCGTTATGGCCGTTGTCTGCTTCCAGTTTACTTGTATCCTACTAAACTGTTCTTCCATATCAAAGCAAGACTTTGAGAAATGTTTTGTTGTTTCGGGCCTTTCATTATCGCCAGCTTGTATTGCTTTAGAAAAGTCACTTGTATATTGCCCGACGATTGCTGGCATCTTTATTCCGTTCACGCTTGAGTTTATAGTGCAAGGCTCCACGGGTCTTTTTTTATCTCGTGTCGATTTACAATAGACAAGGACAAACGTGCATAAATCGCATTAGTGGTAATGACTATTCAGTTCACGGAGGCTTTTCTAGAGTAAACCTACCTTCATACCAATAATTCCGTATCCGGAGGAAGACGTTAGGCATTAGCGAAGATGTGTAAAATAAGTCTTTGGAAAACTAGAAATGTCGACGTTATCTATACGCTTGCATCAGAAAAGTTCACTTACTTATGATGAGTGTCTCCTTAGTCCTTTTATAACATTTACTTTTTTGATGATGGACTGTGACAGTGGGCTACAGAAAATATCCAGTACGTTATTCTATCCCGATGCAAGTGTGAAAACATGGTTACCCAGCTCAGCCAGCAATATTCAAGTTCATTGATACAAGGACCCACTTAAAGTCAAGCTTGGTAATGAAATAAATATTTCATGCAAATATGCACAACACGTTCCGTTTTAGGCTTTAGCTCGACCTTGTCGTCCGGGGCCTCTGTCCCCCTTCGCCATCATAATGTTGTTGCAGTTGAACTAGTGCTGTCTATCGGGCAGCTGCATCTAAGACATTGATTGGGATTGCCCATTACTCTTCAAAAAATGTCTGAACTGATTACAATACCCTGAGGTATTACTCCAGTTGTTCAGACCTAAAGGAAATGACTGCAACTAATTTTGATGTTTAACCATGGGAAAAGGGAATTATTTGCTTTAAATCTTAGGATACGTCTAGTGCCGTCATATCATTACCGAGTTAACAAGTGAACGGTAAAATCCAAATAAACGGCAAAATCTACAGAGGTGAAGACTTGTGAAGTTGTCAAAAAAGAACAAGTCTGTAAAGTAAACTTGAGGTAAGTCAAGGTTTCAGATTGCCCATTAATGTTCAAAACATTTCTGAAGTGATTGCCATATCCTGAAATATTACCAGCATTTTTCTGACTTAAAATAAATGACTGCATCAAGCTTTGACATTGCATCATGAAAAAATGGGACTATTTGCTTTAAAACTGAGGATATGACTAGTGCCGTCACATCTCTGCCGATTTCACTAGTAAACGGTAAAATCTAAAGAGGTGATGCCATGTAAAGTTGTCAAAAACGATCAAGTCCGCAAGTTAAACTTAAATTTGCCTTGCATTGGTTAAGAGCACAAAGCAATTTGTTTGCGAAACTAAAATGTTTAATGTTTTTTTTTCAATTAGAGACAATATATATATATATACATAAATGTATATATGGAGATTTTTTTCAGTGACGCCAAAAATTTTCAAACAATCATAACAACGGTAATTTATTAAGCGGATCTTTAATACAATCATTCAATATCTAGACTGGTGTAAAACGATCTAATAGGAAGCTTACCATAATTTCTCATCAGTGTAAGCTAAGTAATACTTCATTAAGCCACTTGGTAATTACTGTCAATATGAGGGGTAGGTATTTGGCCGAGGGGAACAGTGACGTGTATATTAAAAGTTTAATGTATCCTTGTACTATAATTCAGATCAATGGCCAGGGAAAGACCATTTTAGTTTCACCTTCCAATAAATTATCTTTGAATTCCAAGTCAAAATAGATCTTGATTGCAGAATTACTCACCCAGTAAATTTCGGGAGATTTACGTCAGTGCCAAATAAAAACTTCCACTCTATCTTTCTTTAGCAAGGCTTTCCAACTTATTCACGACCTATGAAATATTCAAAAAGATTTTCCCCGATCCCAGATTTTCCAGCAATCATAAGCGGTTATTTGTGAAAAATCGTTGCAGTATTTGGCATCATTCGAATAACTCAGTTCACAATATATCTCGCAAGCGTATTTTAACAAAAACTTTGCTTTGAGAACTACATTTTACAGAGCAAGGATTTCCACAAAATGTAATTGAGTGCATCGCGTTCTTTTTCTGCAGCGTCCTCATTCTTGCCATCTCTCTCTCTCTCTCTCTCTCTCTCTCTCTCTCTCTCTCTCTCTCTCTCTCTCTCTGTCTCTCTCAGTGTGTGTGTGTGTGTGTGTGTTTATGTCTATCTGTCTGTCTCTCTGCCTGTCTCTCCCACTCTCTCTCTCTCTCTCTCTCTCTCTCTCTCTTCAGTCTCAATTTGGTGGTAGGACTTCCAAGGCGGCCGGGCACATTTATGAGTAACATTCCTTTTCTGGCAGGTTTAGAGAGGTAGCCTGGATTGTATGCAGTATTTATGACTGAATTATTTCAGCAATTCCATCCGTCATTCTAATGCGCGAGGAATAAACAACTGTGATAATATATCTGTGCTATAATTTCTGCAAATTTTAGGAATTTGTATTGGGAATTCACTGATTTTCTGAATATAATTGATGCATTATCACCTTTTCAATCACAATTCTCAGTCTGTGCTACACTGGTGGCTAGAAATAAAGCGACTACTCGCGACAAGTTCTCCTTGCAAATACTTATCATGCGATGCTACCCATATGTCACCTCGTTCAATTTCGAAAGGAAAACTCCGCTTAGTATAGTTGCTAACTTGGTTTACAACAATACCGATATTTCATAGTGAGTGTATGAGCAGCTTCCTTAAGCAACGACAACTACTATCTTACTGCCGACTATGGTACACCGTTTTCAGATGTCCTGAGCTGCTACTTCTATGCTACTCACTATCTTAACTACTCTGCTGACTCTGCTATGCTTCCCACTTTTTATTTGTTGAGTGAGACTAAGTTATTTGGCTACGGAATACGTATCGAAAGCCGCTAAGGTTGTGAGTGTGATATACAAAACTCTCCTGTGTACCCACATGGTCTTCATGACTTTGTGGGGTTACAGACGGAGATATATTACATGACATTACGTTACATTAGTTATCGCTGAACAAACGTGGCCGAAGTTGCAGTGTGGAGGTTTTCGCAATCATACTTTATTGGAATGCCTTGTTAGATCTAAGCAGATGTGGGAAGATCTGAATAGTGGCATACTGGGAACTAGCTTCCCACATAGCTACCCAACAATGCACTGGCATTGATTCAACTGTGAGTGGTGGCTGCCACCTGCCTTTAAAAATCTCTAGAACGGAATAAGTGATCTTATGAAATCAAATTGTGAACAATTGTCAGTATGCAGATCAAAAAACGTAAATATACCAATTCACTGCACAGACATTCACCTAAACTTCCTTCCATACTATTAGTATCCTTTTGTCATGCCACCGCGATCCGAAAAAAATCAGCTCTGGTGCTGTACAGTCCATTAGTTGCTTTGAACATTGACATACACTCTGATAAGGGCTTAGGGAAACAGGTAACCTCCTAACCTTAATGTTTGGCTATTATATATTTTGCATTGGGCTAGTCCACTATGGTCAAAGCTGAAGGTCCAAATGTTGTGAATCACAAAAAACATGTCCATACGTTTGAGGTGTGACGATCGCTCACGAGGTATGGTGGCTGTTTTTCATGACAGCGGTCTCAACGTTATAAGTTTGAATCTTGCCGTAGTAGAACCTTTATTGCCATTGCAATTGGTGATGCTAGCCTAAAAGGGTCTTCTTTCGCTAAATGCAAGGAGCTGTTGAAGTAGCTATTACTATTGTTTTTTAACAAAATTAGTTGACAGCCAAGTTTTTGCACTTTAAGTCAAACGCAAGTGCCAGTAACCGATTATGTCACAACCTACAGCTGTTGCTACACGAATACGAAAGCAGGGCGATGAGAGCGTAAAATAAATCCCTAACTCAGATTTTAATTTAAGCTATTCAGTTCTTTAGCCACAGTCATTGTCGGTGTCAATTATGGCATATGGAATTTATCTGCAGCTCCCAAATACTGTAACACACTCGACCTTGTTGGGAAATGGTTACTTGCCGGAATGAGATCTCTTAATATCGTCTGTACTTCGTCCCAGTTATCGTGGCGGCTGGACAGTGGTGAACTGTGACCTCTCAGCTCACCTCGTTAAGATTTTTATTACGAAATAGCTCCAGCAAAGAATATTAATACTAATACTAATAGTAAAAATTATGCATTTGACAAATCATCCTCAGAGAACTTAAATTCGATTTAGGAGCTTCACAATTGTGGCAAACCATGAAAAAACGCTCGCCAGCAACTGTTTCGAGGCACAAAGATATAGTGTCCTGTAGTGCAGGTAAACGTTAGCTATCACAACTTTGAATTAGGTCGTATTTTCTGTAATCAATCGGTGGAAACCCATCTATAGCAATTAGTTTTACAATCAGTTTTCAGTGTTCTTTTTGCCTTCGCTTACTAAGGTGGAAGAAAAGAGACAATCTCAACCCATTGAAGCTGTCATTAAAGACTGGACAATCTTATGTTTACTACAGAACCTTTACAACGGGCCACAGATGCTACTGTTCTCAGAAGAAGTAGCATGACAACTCTTAGAAGAGGAAAACATCTACTCCACAATTGACAATACAATACACGGTTTCCAGTGCGTGAAAATGGAGCGAAAAATGAAGACATCCAGGAACTATAAATTTCTGGTGAAGCTCGTTATTGTCAAGTTTATTCAAAAGCAGTTCAACTTCCAATGTGTGGCCAAAATGTAAATCAACATAGGTTGGGCAGATAATCTAGTTTTAATATTTTGTTAAAGAGAGTCTGTGCAGTCATTCATAGTCCACATGATTCTCTGCTGCGAAACAGACATTTGCCATTGCTTTCTAGGCATCAGTTTAATTTTGCCCATTCTCCAACAAACGGTAAATGTCTAAAATTAACGTCTCCTTTTGCATCTTTTAGTAATACATTTCACAAGTTTTCTGGAAGGCTTAAAACTCTATTGGAATATGGTTGACGTCAAAATGAACTGTTCGAAGTTAATCTTAGTATTGTACAGTCTTATCCGTACTTGCTAAACATTGCTTGACATGCTTTACCATATTGGTAACACAGCCAGAAAGTTAGAGTTGAACATAAAGTTTTATGGGTTTCCAGCATCACCTCTTCCTTGAAGTTTTTCACTTGTATTCTTAACGAGATGAACCAAATGACCACCGGTAAAATTTATTGCCTAGTAAATAGCTGTAAAAGTCCCCAATATTACACCTGCTGCAGAGCCACGTTCGACCGGGATGACTGATGATGCCTTCACTTATTTACACGAAAGAGTGTGTCTCGCAAATAAAATACCGCTGTTCTTAATTGATTTCAAAGCATGATATCTTTGGAATCATGAATTGCATGTAAAAGGCCCGTTAGGATTCGGGTCTAGTTTTCGAGGTTTGCCAAATTGTGTTGCCATTTCAATAGGGTATTTTTTTATCTGTAGAGAAACATAAACTTAACTTGTTTATTAGCATCGAGAATAACTATTCTGCCTTCAGGCGTTTACACATGCCTCGTGACTCTAGCCTACGACTTCAGCCAGATCTTCGCCGAGGCGAGCAAGTTTAACGCTGGAATGAACCAGCTTGTTCAATTGACCAGACGTGATTGTTGCTTTTTCGGAGCAGTACGACTTGCAGCCTCGTAATGACATAGTATCACAATCGTGTTAGCTCAGGAAGAGATCAATACTTGCTAAAATGTCTTGGGCACATATAAAAAGTAAACCTTACGAACAATATCTCACTACGGCTGTGTTGTTGGCCAAGTCGTCATCGACGTAACTCGTGAGTAAAGCAATTTCTAGTGGTTTTCTAAATTTATAATCGAGTCTAAGAGAACGTTCTTGATCAAGTCGTGCAGTATACCAAAGAGTAGCCTGTCTCCAACTGTTGATAAAAATTTACCAAGGAATCCACTTTGAATTTTTGGAGACAGATAGGATACTAAGTTTGGCATCTGCTTGGTGTGACATCAGGAGAGAATCACTAGCAAATGATAAATGAAAATAATCTCAAGAGGTATAAAATATAGTCTCCCTTCGAAGCTATGAAATCTCTTGGCGATAAAGGTATGGCATGTTTTGAGAACCAAGCGCACGATGCAGCGGATAACTCAATTAAAGACCTCACGCCGTTCTTTGTTTTTCAAAAAACTCTGCGTGCCTTAAAATAGCTGTCTATTTCACCACCTTTGAAAAGTTTGTCTCCGTTTCTATCCGTGTGGAAAAAACCTAAACGTAAGAGGGTGTGCTTGCATTGATAAATAGCTTCTTGCAGGTTTGTTTGGCTGGCTTAACTCGTTTGCTAATGCAGCTGACAATCGTGAATTTGGGAAGACATCAAAATAGACCAAAAATAAACGTAATTTCCTTACTGTTTAATGGTGAGTTGACTAGCAGATCACACTAACTTCTTCCCAATTGCGAATTGATACTTTAAGGTTTCTTGCTCACGGTTTGATCACCGTTTTCAACAAAGCAGTCTGTGTTCTGAGAAACTTTTAGTCATTTTCGTACTAGCTCAGTTCATAGTTCCTCCCTAATGACCTATATAACAACGTTCGGTCAAACCTGTGGTAGCCATTATTAGTCCAGGTCAGCTATAGGAAATTTTTCGTAAACTTCTTATAGTGATGTGTTGCTGGGACGCTCTCACCCTATTAGTCCAAATACGACTTTCATCGTGTTAACATAGCAAAGTATTTGGTTTCACGAAGCTTTCACGTGGCATCGTGTTGGTTTCTCTAGCTTTTTGCTTTCAGTGATTATTAATTTTCTTCGTTTCAAGCGTCATTGGCCGTCGTCTGCTTCAAGTTTACTTTTACCATACTCAACTGTGCATCCTTATTAAACCAAGATTTTGAGAAATGTTCAGTTGTTTCGGGTTTTTCATTTTCGCCAGCTTGAAACTCTTTAGAAAGGTTTCTTGTATATTCCGTGGCTTCTTGCTTCGACTTGCTTGCTTCTTTCTTCCGTTCACGTTTGAGCTTCAAATGCTAGGCACCACTGGTCTGTTTTATCTCGTGTCTATTGGCAATATGCAAGCCCAAATGTGCATACAACACATTTGTGGTAATGACTCTTCAGTTCACGGAGGCTGTTTTACAGTAAAGCCTATCTTTATAACAAAAACTTTGTCTCCGGAGGAAGACCTTGAGCGTAACTGATCCTTGGGAAACAAGGCTTGGTAAAATTGAAAGTGTCAATTGTTATTTAAACGCTTGCATAAGAAGAGTTAACTTATTTACGACGAGTGTCTTCTTAGTAGTTTTATAGCACTTACCTTTTTACGATGTATTGTGACAGTGATCTGCAAAAAATATCCAGTAATGGATCATTGCTGGGCGTAAGTCTGAAAACATGCTTACACAGCACTGCCAGCAATATTCAAGTTCCATGAAACAAGAACTGACTTGAATTTTAGCTTTGTAATGAAGCAACAATTGCATGGCAATATGCACAACACATTCAGTTTTAGGCATTAGCTTGGCCTTGACGTCCGTGGCTTTTGTACCCCTTCGCCATCGTAACGTTGTTGCAGTTGAACTAGTGCTGCATAACGGGCCCCTACATTTGAGACGGGGATTAAGATAGCCCACTATTCTTTCAAAAATTCTGAACTGTTTGCAATACCGTTTAGTATTGTCCGGATCGTTCTGACTTACAGTAAACGAGTGTATCGAATTTTGATATTTTATCGTACGACATTCTGAGTATTGCTTTAAACCATTGTACACGTCTAGTGTCGTCACATCTCTACCGAGTTCAGTTGTAAATGCTAAAATCTAAAGAGGGGATGCCTTCTAAAGTCGTCAAAAATTACCGGCTACAAGTTAAACGTAACATTTCATTGCATTAATCAGCATACTAGGAAGTACTTTTTTATACATTTTTTTTAACTTTAGACTATATATATATATATATATATATATGTATGTATGTGTATATATATATATATATTCATATATATATATTCATATATATATATATATATATATATATATATATCTTCTCATATATTCTACAGTGATTCTAGAGATTTTCTAACGTCCGTAAACCGGTTGTTCATTTAGCGGATCTGTAGAACTACCATTCAATATGTAGCAACGCGTAAAATGACCTAATCAGAAGCTTTCCGTAATTTTTTAATATTATAAGCTAAATAATCTTTCATTTACCTACTTGGTAATTACTTTCAATGTGAGGGACAGGTAGTTTGCCGAGCGGTAACAGTGACATGTATATTTACGGCATAATGTAACATTGTACCATAACTCAGACCGATGGCCTGGCTTGGACTATTTAAGTTTCCCCTTTCAGTAAATTAGCTTGGATTACCTAATCGCCATAGATCGGGATTGCAGGAATTCTTACCTAATGGATTTCGAGGAGATTTACCCCTGTGCAGTATAAAAATGTCTTCCCTATCTTTTGTAGCAAGGCTTTCCTAAATATTCATGACCTATGGAATATTCAAAAAGATGCGCCTCAATCCCAGACTTTCCAGCAATCGCAAAGTTTATGTGAAAACAGTCTTTGCCATATTATGCATCATTTAAATTCCTCAGTTCACAATATATTTCGTGAGCATACTTTAACAAACACTTTGCTTTGAGAAATACATTTCTTAGAGCAAGCATTCTAACAACGACTAATTAAGTGCATCACATTATTTTTTCTGCAGCTTTCTCAATGCGGCTGTCTCTCTGGCTCTGTTTTTATGTCTCTATTGCCTGTCTCCCTCACCTCTCTCTCTCTCTCTCTCTCTCTCTCTTTCTCCCAGTATTGACACACATAAACTTATTAACACTATTATTGTACACATTGTTGACGATGCTCAATTAAAATTTTTGTAGATATAGTCAGGGCTACAAATGTTGGTGAAGCTGGGTAGTTGTGACCAAGGCTTTTCAAAGTAATAATTGTAGTTACCTACTTGTATCATGCGAATCAATTATTTGTGTGAAACCGAAAGCGAAGGCCTTGTTCGAACTACTTTTATCTTAGTGAGAGCGTTACGTGATTCGTTTTTTTTACAGTCACATCCTATTGGCCAGCCAATCAGGAATTTCAACTTCTTCATCTATCGGTTGTCTGACAACTCATTAGCAGTATAAATATGTTTATACAGCAGGGTAGATAGCTCGATTGTCAGTCTTGACTCAGCTAACACAATGCTACCATTTTTGATTCCGAACGAGTAATCAGAAAAGATATTATGTGTTACACATAAGACTCACCTTGGGCAAAGCATTTCCATTATAATGCTAATTTTCTTAAAATATTCAAAAACCGTGCCCCTACTAATGACACTCCCTGCATGGAACAAGCTTGGACACGTACCTGCATTTTTTATCCCTTTTCATTATCAATTTTACTAGCATAATTTCATTTTTGATTGCTTATTTAATCAGTTACGAGGTGCAGAGAAGTTTAAGACTCTACGTATTCCAAGAGATTGGAACTAATATGTATTAGTTCTAGCGGTGGCAATAGGTAGCTAAAATTACATTTTAAAAAACAGTTAGATAACAATATACAGAAACAATAGTTGTCAAATATATAATATTTTACAAACAATGGCTTTATATATTTAGGTAATTTCGACTATCTTTACGCATCTTGTATTTACAAATGATATCGCCAGTACTTGCAAAGAAGTTTAGTTAAGCTGACATCAAAGTTACAAAAATTGAATTACAGAACACGATCAATAAGGCTTAAGTACGTATTACTTTGTGATGAGAACTGCTTCTCGCCGACCTGCACTGGTTACCAGTCAAGCAACGGATTGACTTCAAGGTTTTGTCGCTCACTTTTAGGTCTCTTCATTCTATGGCTCCAGCCTATCTTTCAGAGATACTACCCCATCAGGCAAAGCATCGTACCACTCGCTTTTCGGAATCCAACAGTCTAGAAATACCTCGTACAAACCTTAAATCCTTTGGAGACCGTGCATGTAGCTCGTATGCTCCCACAGCCTGGAACTCCCTCCCGACCTGCATCAGAACATCCCCTGACCTGACCACATTTAAAAGAAACTTAAAAACATACCTATTTAGGACAGCATTTAGTGGGTCCTTGTGATTCGTCCTCGATGTGCTTATGTGTGCTGACACTGTTCATGCTGCCACTAACCACATTTGCATGCTGACCCAGTGCATGTAACCCCTAACCATGTTATTCATTTTGTTTGTTTTTCAAGCATGATTTTACTTACTATTCTATTGCGTATCACTTTGCAGCAAATGTAAAGCGCCTAGAAAGAGATTAAGTTCTCTGAGGGCGCTTTATCAAGTGCAATATTATTATTATTATTATTACGTGTCATGTTTCTAACTCACAAAAAACTCAGTCACTTACAATTTGTAAAACTATATTGAAGAAAAAAATTTCAAAAGTACCCTTGAGGTGCTGTATTTTCTTACGGCCGCTTTACATAGGCAGCCGAAAAAAGTATTTTTTGAAGCTGTAACATGAAAACCATTGCAATGTGATGCGCCACCTGCCGAACTAAGAAGATATAGTGAACTTGCAAACTGCAACTAAGGAAACCACTATCGCTTGAATATTTTATTTGTGTAGCCCTCCAGCACGTAGAAGCCTCTCAAATTTGTTGCTGCATGTATTGCCGCCGTCGTAACGTGTATATGGGCAATATTACTGTTATAGAATGACGAAATTTGTGGTTAGGAATCTTGGGCTAATAAAATGTGATTAGGATATTACAAAACTTTGCTAATTAAAGTTGCACCTCCTACGTATTTCTTGTTGAATCTGCCCGGAATTTAGAAGCCATGTTTCGCAGGGATCCTTTATTAGATGACTATATCATTTGTGCACTTTGGTTGGCCGATTTTCAACTAAAGAATATTGCAGATGTGTTCGCTTTCTTAGATAGACCTACCACAAATAAATTTTTCTACTATTTTATGACATATTTAGTTCATATGGCCGTTAGTTGTCATGTGAAGCTACCCAAATTTCAATACGTTGAATATCTAGTAAAACAGTTGGCTTTTAATTGTGGTTGTTGTATGAGTGTGAAAAAACAACGATTCTTCATACTCCCAATTCTGACGTAGTAAGCAGTCATTGCCGTAATTCAAAGTGGAGGTTTTTGCACTCAACTGTTCTTAGAACGGGTGTCTTTATCGAGAAAGATGTGGGAAGATCTTTTTTGAGTTTACCAGTAAATAATTTGCTCAATACCTATCTACCTAATGATTTGAAAAATTACCAGCTGTCATAAAAGGCAGCTAATGGTCTTTTAAAGTCATTTGAAAATAAGAAATTATCTATGGAATAAAATCAGTGACCATTATTCTCATGCAGAACTCATTTAAAAATAAATAGCCAATTACCGGAACAAGTAGCATGCCTCCATACCTATCGGGAACTCACATCATGCCTTGACCACTGACCATGGATGAGTCACCCCAAACTGTGTTAATCTTATTGCTTATTGAGCAAACTACTATCGACCATTCGTTGGTGCATCCTTTTTAGTAGTCGTAAAGCGATTAGGAATTGCGTGAGTTTTCTGACAAGGCTTTCTCAATATAATAATACACTTACGATTTATGTTATTATGCCATCTCGATCCTGAAAATATCAGCCATGGTTCTAGAAAATCCAGAAATTGGTTTACATGCTTCGTGATTCACGAAAAGGGCTTGATGATAAGTATAGGTAACTAAACTGCAAGCCACGGTGATACATCTCTAGCAAAATTCCGATCAGTAAAGAACGTTATTACTCATAGATAAGTAACTAAATTTGGTGGTAGTAGTAAGTTATAATCGATTCCCACCATCTATCATTTTCCTCATTAGTTACCACAGTGTTTTACATATTAGATTGCACTACTCTTTTTAAAGAGTAAATTTTCAATTAAAAATATTTGAAGAACCAGTGAAATCTCTGAACGAAAAGGTCAGTATTTATTAAATATAATATATTTTAGGCCGCAATTTGACAGGTTCTTTCGTTTCGCAGGCTTGGGTACTTTTCAACATCATTTTTTAAAAGTTCAATAGTATTTACCTGCTTTCATCATTTAAATCCGTGACAGATTATCACAAACTAAGCAGGGCATTTGTTGAAATCACATTTTTATGACACTGAACAATCCATGATTTGGTGTTGACAGGCCTGATTTGGTAAGAAGCCCGTCGTAAAGTTCCATTTATGTCATCCATGACCTCATTGCTGTTACTTACTGATGTAAATCAGCTTCAGAACTTTCGTTGCAGAACATGACTGTCAATCATCCTAGGTTGACAGAACTTCGCTAAATTCATATACGAGACGACAGAAAGATAGCGTCAGATGCACTTATGGCTTTCCTTGCATAAAGACAATCTGAAATAGAGCTATTTCTCCTAATGTAATTAAAATTAAGAATAACATTAAACTACGATATTCTTTGCACGAAATAATCTGGGAAACTTATGGTTGTCATTGTCGCATTCAATGTAATTTTGTAAGACCAATTTTTAATTTATATGTCTTAGTAATCGAGTTGTGTAGTTGAAGATAGTTTGAATCTTTACATCATCAACGAAAAGAGAGTTTTAATTTTTCCAATCCAGCCCTTCCAAAACATAAGTAGCACTATATTTTTAAATGCATTCATAATATACCTTTAAGGTTAAAGTGCTTTCAAGTATTTATAAGTCTTTTATATCTAATATTAATATAGTAAATATTTCAGATACAGCATGCACTAATCGTATAGATAGATTGATTGCACTTACTTCAATCATGTCAATCCGTATGGCCAAAAAATTATTTAAAATTTAATGTTAATAAAAAATAAGAAAAATATAATTTAAATATCAAATTTTGGCCTCCGATAGTAAGAACACAGAGAAGCTGAACAGGTGATTATTTCTCAATTCAGGACCCGAGGGCAGCAGTTCAACTAGGTATGGAGGAGCTAAGCAATAGTGGGAATAGCTGGTTCTATGTCTTCTATACCGATCATGATCAAGACCGACCTCACGACCGAGCGAAATGCCTCCACATCTCGCTATCCTGAACTCCTGTGGCAAGTCTTCTATAGTATATCCGATTAAAATGTGATTGAGAAGGTTGGATTTTTACTCGTACGTATCATTCTTGCCATCTCCCTGGCACGTCGGTCCTTAGTGTACAGACCAATTAGGACGGTCGGCTAGCCGTTCGTCGTCCAGACGTTTTTTTCTTAATCCTGCCCATTCGTTGTGAAAAGGTGACAAAACACGCTAGTAATGACTTCGTCTACATGAAACTGGCGGATTAGGCTCCTTAGTATGCGCTTCATTGTTGTAAGCCAGTTAGCCGAAGCAGTACGGCATTTGTGGCCATCACAGCACTGGTTTAAATCATTGGTTGCCTTTGAGAGTATTGTCCATGGATTTTTTTGTCACAAATATTCTTTAGAACATTACCGATTTGCAATCCAACAGTGTGAACTGTAGACTACATGCTTGAATTAATTAATTGTAGGTGATGCGGGCACAGAAACACGTAGGCATTCATGACACATGTACAGGAAAGCTTGGACACAAACGCACCCATATATACAGTCGCAAACCCATTCACATGTTTATGGTCCAGCGACTACTCATCCTTCTTTAGATGTGCTTTTTGCGGTTTTTGCAACGGTTAAACAATGCTGGAGACTAAATATTAACAGGCTAATCACCCATAACATTATGTACATAGAATTTTCACTTTTAATTACCCTCACAGTCCCAGATTCACTTTCCATTAGCTGCCAGTGTTTAACCTCTGTGGAACTTTGTGCACCACTTTACTTCTCACTACCTCAACTGCTCTACTGACTTTACTATGCTTCCCACCTTCTCAATTTTGCGAGAGATTGTCCGCTGGCTACCGAATGGATACAAAAAGCCACTTAGGCTTTGTGTGCCCTACACACCACTTTCCTGCCTAATACTCACATAGTCTGCATAGTTTCGAGGAGTTTCTGACGTTGATACACTAACAGAAACAAGCTAATACGACGTTAAATGGTTACCTGTGGTTGCAGTTTTAGGCTTGAAATCTACATTTTTAGCTATGGATCTTGCAATTAAAAAGGCTATTGTACTATAAAATTAGGTGATGCTCATTTCTTGATGGCCAGTTTTCTGCAGCATTATTTACGGGCGAAGTGAAGCAATGTGGACGTTATGAAGTTGTCGTCGGAAAATTGCATGCAATAAATGTTTCTGCAAAAAACAACCAGCTATCCTTAGAATGCACTATTAGCTAGAAATGTGTACTCATTTTAGCTTGCTTGTGCATTTATCGGTCCGCTACTTTTTAATTTCTTTCTTTACATGTAAGGTTTTTCATTAATTGCGAGTTGTTCTTCACAATGTTTGCAGTTTTTGTCGCACCCGTATTGCTTAAATGGATTTGCTAATTAGGGTAGGAAAGATAAGTTCTCTGAGGATGCTTTATCAAGTGCAATATTAGATTTGCTAATTAGGGTAGAAATACTATTTGATTTTTATATATTTGCAACTCGGTGTAAAAGTGGGTTTTAATTTGATGGATCGATAAACTGACTCTGACGCAATGCCCACATAACCTTCAAGAACCCCTCAGTAGTTCTAGGTTAGTAACCATTCGCCACTGCAATGCATCTCGGCCAATGCACTAATTTCCTGCTACGAATATAAGTATAGATGAGCTACTAGTCATTCAACACTTTTTAAATCTAAAATACAATTTCAAAGGTCTTGATTTTGCATAACATGTTGAACGAGTTTACTTTAGTCAGTGCTCTTTGTTTGTTGAGTCCACAAGATAATCTCACAATGACAAGACAGGTCAACGTCCGCTTAGTCAATAGTGAAAGCTATTTGCACGTAGCAAACGAAATCCTCAGAAGAAACGTTTGCCACTTGTGCTCCATTCAGGTCCTACAAATAAATAAAGCCAATTATTATTGTTCAAATGTGACCCCAATACATGTGCAATCCAAATAACACGTAGCTGTTATCTCCAATTGTAATAGAAAGCTAAAAAGGCTTGCATGATTAATTATACTTCCAACCGGATCAGGATGTGCTGCCAAAACTATGACTGTTTAACAGAAAGGATTGTATTAAGTATTGCGGTTCTTTTCTATTGAGAATGAGTTGCGTCGCTAAAATGTATGACTTTAAAACGTTCACATTCATCGTTAGAATAATAACTGCACAGTCATTTCACAGTAGCTTAGTCAGCGTTACAGGTAATAACGGGTACTCTGTCACTAGTTTAACGGTCCGCTCAAGCTCTGTGAAAATTACCATACTGTTTCTTTAAAAAAATCGATATCCCTAAAAGCATTTAGTAACTTTATAACCTATTTCTGAACTGTTCAGTCTAACTTAATAATCCTTTACGAAACTGTGAAATACGAAAACCGGGTGATACAATTGATATATATATATATATATATAGTTAATAAAGAGGGTGAGTTCTTTCCTCAGAATTAAAATCACTCGAACTGATAAGAAGATAATAGATCACTGCACAAACTCACTAATTTCCGTCTTTCATTGTTTAGTAGGGAGCGTGCAGCATGTCCAGAAGCCAGGACAAATGTGTTCTGTCGAACTCACAAATGGCGGAACGCACAATATACTATTCCTTAAGCAAACTCCTTTTCCATTGGCACATGTAGTGAAAGCTGCAACGCACATAATTTAGAACGGGATATTAAAAAAAATCAACAGTATTACTTTTTGCATAATGATAAGGATCTGCGTTTGATTGAAATTTATTTCAATTTTCGTAAGTAAAATGCATCTTCAAACCAGTTGAAACGTTGCATGTTTTCGAGGCAGTGCACTTTAATTACAATAAATGCTTACCCTTAGCCCTCTTCTCGGTGTATTGAAATCCTTTAGAATGTGGAACCTCGATGCTGTCCTGGGATGCGTCTGCTGCAGCTACGGCCAAAAGGAGTACAGCCGAGAGCAACATAATCTGGAAACGGGCCATCTCATGCAGTGGTATGTTGTGACAGAGGCTGAGTTCTGCGATTTATGTATTACATGGCCACTTAGCTTTCATTCCTGAAAATATAGGGGCTGATTGTGATATCACTAGGTGTGGGTGAAAGAGTTTTGAGAACTAGCAACCAAGCAGGAGGAATACGTCCACTGTTTACGTGCAAGTGTTCAAGTTTTTTTATATACGGAGTTCACAAGAACTTTATGCTAAAGTTGACACTGTAAGTTATTAACTAAGATGAAGATCTATACCTTTAATTTGTGAGACATTATATGGTCAGAATTCTAGGGCTTGAATGGTCTCTCCTAAATATTCTCTCTTTGGAGGCAACCATCTGTTTTAAATTAATTGCAAGGCACTGCAAGTAATAAACTAGCTAATACTGTTGGGCTTATGTAGGCATTTTTTAGTAAAAAATGCCAACTTCAAGTCAACAATGATGACTCTCGACACAATGCTCGTAAAGTATGCAATTACCAAGTAAACATTGTGCCATTAGGCAATTCGTAAATGAAAAATAATTAAGTAAATAAATGTTTTTATGCTTCTCTGGCTATGAGATGGAATTCGGGCCTTTATTTACTAAGTAACTGCTTGCATAAAATTTTTAGCTTTAGTACGTTTCACCTGAAGAAACCACGTTTATACATGCTAGCCGGATTGTATCATTTCAATGTTACCGAGCTAGTACGCCGTTTGATCGCGATTAATTTGCACAGGCAATTGCTTTTCGCGAATAATTCTGCATTTTGACAGTTAACCATTATAAGCACTTGGTGTTTCAAATCTGCATTTTTAGTTATTCTATCGAGCAGCTAAGCTTTCTAGGATTTATTTATCCTTTTTTATTAGGAAAACTTGACGACATGTAGCAAGTTTTCTAATCGCTATCTAAAATAAGTCACCAACAAGAAAGAATTTGAAAATGTACTTTTTAACCTAAATAAAATCCATATCTTCCTTTTCACTGGATGAACCTATAACGAACCTATAAACTACCAAGCCCTTACTAATAAGCTAAGGACCACGTGAAACCATTGGTATTGATGAATTCCTTCAAGGTTGCAGTATAAATACACTGAGAATCTATTATTGCCTAATGATTTGCCTTTAGCATCGCCATGACGTATTAATACCTGAAGAAAGAGACAGCATTTAGACCAATACCATTTTAAAACTCAGGCTTTGCAGAAAGGTATTTAAATATTCAGAAAGTTGTCAGATAGGTATTTGCCTATTTACCAAATTGTCAGATAACTAGCTGCGCCTCATTCAACAACAGCACTCCCACATTCGTAAATATGCATTAGGGCTGACAAAGGTAATGCAAATGCGTGAAGCTAAGCACTTAATTGTCTTCTTCTTTACTGTTTCACTATTTGCATCTTTTCTCTGTGTTCTTCGTTGATTAATTTAACACTTCCCAGCTGACTGAGGGAATTACAAAAAATCTCTATTTCGGCTACCGATTTGAAGGAGTTACGTGTTCGAAGGAATCACCAGTTTACAACGAAAAATAATGTATACGTGTAACATTGAGAAAATGCATATCGATAGGTTTATAGGCTAGAATTTTAAAAAATAGCACTGACTTTGACGTCCTGATAGAAATGAAATACTAAATTCTCGGTATCGTGACTGAAATATGACGTTTTTTCAGTCTTACCGAAACGCAACTGCCACTAATCAATATTATCACAACATACAGCTGTAGCTACATGGAACAGAAGCAGTGTAGTGAGAGAGTGTACATTTTAATCTATAATTTATATTTCATTGTAGCCAATCAGTTCTTCATCCACTGTCATCGTCGGTGTCAGTCATGTAAATGGAATGTACCGGACGCTCTTCCGCGCTGCAACACATTCGACATTGGTAGGAAATGGTGACTTGCATAAATGAGATCTCTTAATATCGTCTGTACTTTGTCCTGGTTATCGTTAGAGCAGGACATTGGTGAACTGTGACTACTAAGTGCTGCTCGTGAAAAGTGTCTACGAAAGAGCTTCAGCAAAAAATAATAATACTAATAATAATAGTAAAAATTATTTATTTGAAGAACCACCTTCATGTAACTCAAATTCTTTTTGGGAGCTTTAGAGCTATTGCAAACCACGAAAAACGCTTACCAGCTAATACTTGGAGGCTCGAATAATTAATGTACTGTAGCAAACTTAAAAGTTAGCTATTATAACTTTAAATTAAGTCGTACTTTCCGTAATCTATTGATGGAAAAACATCTTTAGCAATTAGTTTTACAATCAGTTTCAGTGTTCTTTTTGCCTACGCTTACTATGGTGGAAGAAACGAGACAATCTTACTCTATTGAAGCTCTCATTATAGACTGGACACTCATATGTTCGCTACAGAAACGCTTACAACGTGCCACATATGCAACTGTGCTCAGAAGTAGCTGGACAACTCTTAAAAGAGGAAAACATCTACTCCGTAATAGACAATACAATACACGTTTCCACTGCGTGCAAAGGCAGTGACAGATGAAGATCTTCAAGATGTATACCTTGCTAGTGGAGCTCGGTTTTGTCAAGTTTCCTCAAAAGCAGTTCAACTTCCAAAGAGGGTCCAAAGTGTAAATCAATATGTAGTTTTGATATTTCGTTAAAGAGAGTCAGTGCAGTGCCTCAATATCCATATGATTCTCTCTTGTGAAACCATCATTTGCCAAAGTTTTCTAGGCATCAGTTTCATTTTAACAATTCTCCAATAAACTGTTGCTCTCTAAGATTCACGTATCGCTTTGGTATCTAATAGTGATACATTTCGCAAGTTTTCTTGAAGACTTGAAAGCTCTATTTCAATACGGTTGCCGTCACCAATAAAAACTCTGAAAATTTAATCTTCCTATTGGAAATTCTTATCTGAACCTGGTTAATATTGCTTGATATGCTTTAGCAGATTGGTAGCACAGCCAGCAAGTTAAGGTTGAAAATACAATGTTATGGATTTCCAGCATCACCCCTTCCTTGAAGTGTTTCACTTGTATTCTTAACGAGATGAACCAAATGACCACCGATGAAGTTTAGTACATAAGAAATAGCTTTGAAAGTCTCCACTAGTACACCTGTTGCAGAGCCACGTTAGACAGGGATGACTGATGATACCTTCTCTCATTTATACGAAAGAGTGTGTCGCACAAATAAAATATAGCTGCTCCTAATTAATTGTAAAGCATATTATCTTTGGAATCCTGAATTGCCCGTAAAACTCCAGTAAATAATTGGCTCTATTTATCGTGGTTTGCTAAATTGTGTTCCTTTTTTTAAAACAGAATTATCATCGGCGGAGAAATATAATCGTAATTTAATTGTATAGCCAACCGAGATAACTTATTTAAACTTCTTTCAGGCGTCCACGTATGCCTCGTGGCTTTGGCCCATGACTGCAGACAGACTTTGGCAGGGGCGAAAAAGTTAAAATCTGGAACAAACCAGCATGTTGAAGTGAATAGACGCGACAATTGGTTTTTCGAAGCACTACGACTTGCAATCTTGTAACGACATAGTATCACAATCGTTTTAGTTCAGGAAGAGATCAATACTTGCTAAAATATCTTGGGGGAATAATAAAACTATACCTTACAAAAAATATCTCACTGTGATTGTTTCGTGGGCCAATTTGTCATCGATGGAACTCGCGAGCTAAGCTATTTCCAGTGATTATGTAAATCAGAATTCGAGTCGACAAAAACGTCCTCTTCACTCATAGTACAGTATGCCACCGAGTAGTTTTCTTCGACTGCGGAGATGCAATTTTGACAAGAAATCCACTTTGAATTTTAGGAAACAAATAGGAGACTGATTTTGGCATCTGCTTGGTTTGATTTAGGTGTGATTCACGGAGAGAATCGCACACGAATGAACATTTAAATAGTCTCAAGTAGTATAAAATATAGTCCCCCTTCGAAGGCCAAAAATCTCTCAGCTAAAAACGTTTGCCAGATTTCAAAAAACCGAGAGCACGTTGTAGCTAATACCTTATGTAAGACCTCACGCCGTTCGTTGTTTTTCAAAATCTATGTGTGCCTCAGAAGGGCTGTCTATTCAACCACGTATGAGAAGGTACTTCACCGTTTCTGTACTTGTGGACAAAAACCTAAAGGTAAGACAGCGTGTTTGTATTAGCAAACAATTTTCAGGTCACTTTCGCTGGTCTAACTCGTTTGCCAATGTAGCTGACGATTGTGAATTTGGGAGAACGTCGAAAGAAGTAGACGGCAAGCACGATTTGCTTACTGTTTAAGAGTAAGTAGACCAGCAGGTCATGCTAACTCATCCTCAATAGCGAATTGATACTTAAAGGTGGCTTGCTTACGGTCTGATCGCTCTTTCCTGCAAATCGGCCTGTGTTCTGAAATGGTTATCGTTTTTGTCGTACTAGTTCAGCACAAAGTTCCTCCTCAATGACCTAAAAAATGGCGTTCGGTCAAACCTGCAGTAGCCATTAGTAGTCCGAGTCAGCTGTAGTGGAATTTTCGTTAACTTCATATAGTGTTGCGTTGCTGGGATGCTCGCACCTTATTAGTGCAAAAAGACTTTCATCGTGTTCACATAGCAAAGTTTTTTGATTAACGAAGCTTTTACTTGGTATAGTGTTGGTTTCTCTAGTTTTGTGCTTTCAGTGATTAGTAATTATTCCTCCTTTCAAGCGTTATGGCTGTCATCTGATTTCACCGTTCTTCCTTGATAAACCAAGATTTTCAAAAATATTCTATTGTTTTGGGTCATTCATTTTCGCCAGCTTGTATTGCTTTAGGGAAGTTTTTTATTTATTGTTTGACTTGCTTGCTTCGTTCTTCTGTCTACATTTGGGTGACCACTGCTAGGCGCCAGTGGTCTTTTTTATCTCGTGTCCATTGACAAATATACAAGCACAAACGTACATGGGGCGCGTTAGTGCCAATGACTATTCAGTTCACGGAGGCATGCCTACCTTCATACCAATAAATTCATCTCCAGAGGAAGACGTTGAGCGTTTGAGAAGCTTTGGCAATAAAGCTAGGCAAAATTGAAAGTGTCAACGCTATCTAAACTCTTGCATTGGAAGAGTTACCTTATTTAGAATCAGTGCCCCGTTAGTCTTTGTATAACTTTTACCTTTTTGACCGATGTACTGCGACAGTGAGCTGCAGAACATATCCAATACTTGATCGTAGCCTGGTTTAAGTCCGAAAACATGCTTACCCGGTTCAACAAGCAATAGTCAAGTTCATTGAAACAATAACTCACTTGAAATTAAGATCGGTAATTCAATACAAATTGCAGCCAAACATGAACAAAACATTCGGCTTTATGCAATAGCTTGGCCCTGTCGTCCGGGGCTTCTGTCCAACTTCGTCATCGTAATGTTGTATCCTTACGAAATATTTCTGCTTAACGGGCCGGTTCATCAAAGGCATCGATTAAGATAGCCATTATTCTTTGAACTAATTCTGAACTGATCGCTATTCCTTCTGTTATTACCCAGATTGTTCTGACTTATAGTAAATGACTGCATCAAATTTTGACATCTTATCATGGGAGAATGAGACTCTTTGCTTTAAACCTTGGGATGCTTCTGATGCCGTCACATCTCTACCGAGTTCATTAGTAAACGGTAAAATCTAAAGAAGTGGCGAAATCTTAAGAGGTGATGTCTTGTAAAGTGTTCACAAACGAACACGTCTGCAAGTTAAACTTAGCTATGCATAGCATTGCTCGGAATAATACAAAAACCTTTTTTTGAGACCAAAGTGTTTCATAAAAATTTCCTAATTTAGGACTATATATAAATATCGTCATGTAATTTCCAGTGATGCCGGAAATTTTCAAAAGACCATACACAGGGCAGTTTACTTAGCGGATCTTATTGCTACGAATCAATATCTAGCCACTCGTAAAATCACCTAATCAGAAGCTTTCCATACTTTCCTAAAAGTGTGAGCTAAATAATCATCTATTATGCCACTTGGTTACTACTTTCAATGTGAGAGACAGGTAGTTTGCAGAGCGGTAACAGTGACAAATATATCTACGGCATAATGTATCATTGTACTTTAACTTGGACCGGAGGCCAGACTAAGACTATTTAGTTTCCTCTTTCAGTAAATTAGCTTGGATTTCATAGTCAAAATAGATCGGGATTGCAGAAATTTTTACCCGGTAGATTTCGAAGGTATTTACCTCAGTGCCTCATAAAAACGTCTTCCCTATCTTTCTTTAGTAAGCCTTTCCTTAATATTCACGACCTATGGAATATTCCAAAATCTGTTCCTATATCCTATATTTCCAAGCAATGGCAAACGTTTCTTTGCGAAAAGTCATTGCCATATTAGGCGTCATTCCAACAACTCAGTTCACAATATATTTCGAAAGCATACTTTAACAAACACTTTACTTTGAGAACTAAATTACTCAGAGTAAGCATATACCCAAAAGATAATTGAGTGCATCGCGTTTTTTTCTGCAGCTTTCTCATTCCTGCCGGCTTTCCCTTACTCTCTGTTATAATGTCTCTCTGTCTTTCTCTCAGCCTATCGCCCCCTGTCTCTGTCTGTCTGTCTGTCTCTCTCTCTCTTTTTACTCCCAATTTAGTGGTAGACTTCCAACGCTTTCGCACACATGTGCGAGTACCATCTATTTTTCGGCTGGTCTAGCTATGTAGCTTGGATTATGCGATTTAATAATTAATTAATGACTTCAGCAAATCCATCCGTCATTTTAACGTCCATGGACTAGGTAACTGTGATAATATATATGTGATATAATTTATGTGAACTATAGGTATGTATGTTGGGAATTTAAAGATTATCTGAATGTAATGAATTATGTTAAAGTATTTCAATCGCAATTCTCAGATTTTGGTACTCGGTAGGCTGGCTATAGCACAAATCCTCATGAAAAAAGCCAATCTCAAATATTATTCATGCGATGGTAGCCAAATGTCACCTTGTTCAATTTCAAAAGAAAAACGCGGCTTAGCATAATTGTGGACGTAGCCTAAAACAATACCAACATTTCATAATACTTGCATAACTTAAAGAACAGTTATACCTGTAAACAAGTGGCTGATGTTGCAGTGTAGAGGTTTTCGCAATCACACTTTCTTGGAAAGTCTTGTTAGATCTAAACAGACGTGGGAAGATCTGTATAGTGGTATACTGGGAATTAGCTTCCCACATAGGTACCCACCAATGCATTTCAATCGATTCAAATGTCATCATTGGCTGACACCGGTCATTACAGGTCTCTAGAACGTATTAAGTGACCTAATGCAATCAAATCTGGAAAAACTATCAGTCTGCAGAACTAAAAGACGCAAAAACATCCATTCGCTGCTCAGCAATTCACATGTACTCTTTTATATACTAACAGTAAGCTTTCGTAAAGCTCCAGCGATCCGAAAAAATTCAGCTCTGGCTCTATACAGTTCAATCGTTGTTTTGGACTTTTATACAATGTCTGATAAGTGCTTTTGTATACCGGTAAGCTGCTAAGCTTTATGTGAGGCTATATATATTTTGCATTGGGCTAGGCCACTCTGGTCAAAGCTGAAGGTCCAAACGTTGTGAATCATGTATTAGCTTTGCGTATTTTTGATGAGTTGTGATGGCACAATAGGTATGGTGGCTGTTTTTCATGACAGAGGTCCCGACGTTATAAGTTTGAATCCAGCCGTATTATGACCTGTATGGTCATTGCAATCGGAGATGCTAGCCCAAAAGAATTTATTTCACTGAATGTAAGATGCTGTTGAACTAGCTATTACTGTAGCTGTATTAACAATATGAGCTGATAGAGCTAAATTACTAACAGTTTATATATATTGTGGTCTCATTTGTTGCTAATTTTAATTCGTTAAGGACCTATCACCATTTGCCTTGACCTGTTGTTATTCCATAGAAAAATCAGTGAAGAACAAGCAAACGAGTTTATGAAAAACACTTAGTATTGACGATGCTCAATTAAATTTTTGGCAGCGATGGTCAGGGCTACAATCGTTTTGCCCAGCTGGATTGTGATGACCGAGGCTTTTTAGAGACATCATTGTAGTTGACTACTTGTATTATTCAAAGCTATTTTATATGTGAAACAGAAAGCGAAGGCCTCGTTTTCACTACTTTTGTCTTACTGAGATCATTGCATGATTCGTTTTTCTAAAGTCACATCGTATTGACGAGCCAATCCGGAATTTCCACCTATTCATCTATCGGTGGTCTGGCAATAATAATAATAATAATGAACTTGATAAAGCACCCTCGGAGAACTTATTCTCTCTCTAGGTGATTTGCAATTGCTGCAAAGGGAAATGCAATTGAATGGTGAGTATATTCATTCTTGATGAACAAACAAATGGAATTACATGGCTAGGGGTGACAGGCACAGGGTCAGCATGCAAATGTGGTTACTGGCAGCATGCACAGTTTCAGCACACATAGGCACATCAAGACGAGTCAAATGAACCCTCTAAATGTTGTCCTTAATATGAGTGCTTTTAAATATTTTTAATTGTGTTCAGGTCAGAGGATGTTCTGACGCAGGTCGGGAAGGAGTGCCAGGCTCAAGGTGCATACGAACTAAATGCACGGTCTCCAATGGATTTGAGGTTTGTACACGGTATTTGTAGACTGTTGGATTCCGAAAAGCGGGTGGTGCAATGCATGGCCTAATGGGTGATTATATCTGAGAGATAGGCTCTGGCCAAAGACTGAAGTGACCTAAAAGTGAGCGACAAAACTTGAACTCAATCCGTTGCCTCACTGGTAGCCACTGCAGGTCAGCTAGAAGTGGAGTAACGTGGCAACTGCAATACTCACGACAGGCAAGCATAGCAGTCAATTTTTGCACCAGCTGCAATAGCCAGATAGCACAGGCTGGTAAACCAGAGAGCAGTGAGTTGCAGAAGTCGAGACGGGATGTCACGAATGCATGGACGAACTTAATTGATAAGTACTGGGCCAACCGAGCGGGTACTCAGCTCCCAGTTCCATCCCAACGAGCAGTGTCTGACCTAGTGGTTCCGGCCACTGCAGCTGCTATGGGGTAGTTTTCTTTTGGTAATACATAGTTCATGAATCTTCGCAACAACATTTACATCTAGGAATGCATTTGATCTACGATGACGAAGTGATAACAGCAGCCGACGATCATAACTAACGTGCAGGTTATTAGCTGCCCGGCTAGCTGAGGCAGCCGCCAGCTTGGGAGACCCAGGAGCCCAAAGCGATAAGCGTTTAGATATCGAAAGGCACGTTATTTCTTACTCGCTACGGTCAAATAACAATCAGAATAACTTTGAACAGTTCTCAACTGTATCGTTTCCGTATACAATGTACGCAAGAACTTCGGTTTTAGGAAGAATTCTGCAACGAACTCAAAAGCACGTTAGAGAGCTTTATTTCAGGAGGCGAGAGTGATGGCAACTCATTAGCAGTATGAATGTTTATAAGGCAGGGTAGATAGCTCGATTGTCAGTCTTGATTACGCTAACACAATGGTACCATATTTAATTGCTAACAAGTAAACAGAAAAGATAATATCTGTTACACATAAGACTCACCTTGAGCAAAGCATTTCCATTCTAGTGCTAATTTTCTTAAAATATTCAAAAAACCGTGCCCCTACTAATGAGATTCCGTGCATGGAACCAGCTTGGACACGTACCTGCTGTAATTCTCCCTTTCATTATCATTTGTACTAGCCTCATTTTAATTTTGATTTCTTAATCAATGAGTTTTGAGGTGTAGGGTGGTTTAAGACTCTACATCATCCAAGAAATCAGAATTAATATCTCTTCTTTCAAGCGGTGGCAATAGCCAGCTAAAATAACATTTATAAATACAGTTAGAACCAATTATGCAAATTTAATAGTCGTCATATAATTGATAGTTTACAAAAATTTGTTAAGTTATGTACGTTATTTTGACGTCGTTAAGCTACTAGTATTTAGAAATGATATCGCCAGTACTCGCAAAGAAGCCTAATTAAGCAGAGGTTAGAATTGCAAAAATTTACTTACAGAATGGATCAATAAGACTTAAGTAGATATAACTCTGTGATGAGAACTGCTTACGTGGCATTTTTCTAACTCACGAAAAAACTCAGTCACTTAAATCTTTTTAAAGAATATTGAAGGGAAACATTTTAAAAGTGCCCTTCGGGAGCTTTATATCTTTCCGGGCGCAGTACATATGCAGCCGAAAAAAGTATTTTTTGAAGCTGTAACATGGAAGCCATTGCAGTGTGATGCGCCAACTGCTGAATTTACAAGAAGATTTACATAGCAAACTTGCAAGCTGCAAGCTATGAAACCACTATCGCTTGAATATTTTAGTTATGTAGCCCTCCAGCACATAGAAACCTCTTAAACTTGTTGCTGCATGTATTGCCACCATCTTAGGCTGCATATGAGCGATATTTATTAAATCAAATTACGAAATTAGAGCTTAAGAATTACGGATTTAATAATTGCAAATCGGATATTTCAAAACGTTACCAATTAAAATCGCTGCCTTCAGCATATCTCCTGTTGAATCTTCTCGAAATTTAGAAGCCACGTTTCGCAGCGATTTCTTATTAGATTACTGCTACAGTTCAGCAGTCAGGTGTTACGATTTGCACAGTGAAAATATTGCGAAAGTACTTGCTTGCTCAGATGGGCGTACCAAATCTAAATTGATCCATAATTTTGTTACATTAGCTTTTCATGCGGCCAATTGTTGTCATCTGATGCTACCCAAATTTCACCTATTTGAATATCTAGTCAAACAGTTTGCTTTCCATTATGGTTGTTTTATGAGTGTGCAAAAACACCGATTCTTCAGACTCCCAAATCTTACTTAGCAAGCAGTCATTGCCGTAATTCAAAGTAGAGGTTTTTGCAATCACCTGCAACCTCCATTCTCGCCTCCTGATATACAGCTCTCTAACTTGCTATCGTGTTCGTTGCAGAATTATTCCAAAAACCGAAGTTCTTGCGAACATCATATACGAAAACGATACAGCTAAGACCTGTTTAAAGTTATTCTGATTGTTATTCGACCGTAGCGCCTAAGAAATTACGTGCCCATAGACATCTAAACGCTTATCACTTCGAGCTGCTGGGTCTCCCACGCCGGCTGCTGCCTTAGCTGCACCGGCGGCTAGTAACCTACTTGTTAGTTATGATCGTCAGCAGCTGCTATCGCTTCGTCATCGTATATTAAATGCATTCCTAGATATTAATCTTGATGCTAAGATTCATGAACTATGCATTAACAAAAGTAAAGCACCCCATAGCTGCCTCCGTGGCCGAAACCGCCAGCTCAGACGCCTCTCATTGGGCGGAACCTGCAAGCTGAGTACCAGCTCGTTCGGTATTCCTAGCCTTGTCTCGAACCGCTCAGCACGCTCCCCCACATGCGTCACTGTAAATTCCTCACACTTTGTGGTCGTCAAGCCTGTTGTAACCCCATCGGCCAGACTAAACGCTTGCCTTTGGAATCCTCGCTCAATGTGCAATAAACCTCTAGTAATAAGCGACCTTATTTCTGAAAATGGTATCGACCTGCTCGACCTAACTGAAGCTTGGCTGAAATCGATAAACTGTCCAAGAATTAAAGAAGCAACTCCATCTGGTTTCTCGTTCTTTCACACCCCTAGATCAATCAAAACTGGAGGTGGAGTTGCTATTGTCGTGCGCTCGACATTCAACTTCAAGCCATTAGCAGTACCCTCGAAGCAGTCTTTTGGATCAATTGTGCTGGTCTCACCCGAAAATAAGCTACCGATAGTGGCAGTAGTCTATCGCCCACCAGGTACCAAATCCTCCTTTATCTCATATTTCTCCGATCTCATTTCGATTCTGTGTGCAAAAAATCGATCCTTCCTCGTAATGGGTGATTTCAACGTTCACTTTGATAACTTATCTGACGCTTTCAGCACCGAATTTCGTGCATTGACTGACTCATTATCTCTTGTGGCTCATGTGCATGGCCCTACCCACATCAAAGGTCACACACTCGACCAAACTTTCTCATACAACTGCACTTTGTCATCACCAATTATCACAAAATCTTGCTTTTCTGACCACATGCAGATCTCATTAAATCTACAGTGTGCGCCCACATCCTCCTCTAAAATAACCTGTGAATCGCAAAAACTCAAGACCCTTGACATCGACGCTGTCCGTGCGAGAAAATCTGCTTCACCTTTGCTGCTCAGTCCTCCCTCCGATCTGTCATCACTAGTAGATTGCTACAACACGACACTAGCTGACATGCTCGATGAGTTTGCACCTCTGACAAAGGGCACTGTGCACCCCCGCCCAGACGGCCTGTGGTTTACCAGAGACATTTAACTAGCCAAGTCTACTAAACGAAAGCTTGAAAAGGCATACAAAAGATCAGGGCTAACTGTCCATCGACAGGCATATGAAGACTACTGTAGGTCGTACCAATAGATCCTAGCAAAGGCCAAGTTTAGCTTCTATAGAAACATTGTTGAATCACAGATGCACAATCCAAAAATGCTGATGTCGACAGTAAACCATCTCCTCAACCGTTCCCAGATTAGCTCCTTATCTGATGATCCTAATGATAATCTAGCCGATCACTTCTCTCGAATCTTTGGGCAGAAGATAGATAAGATCAGGGAATCCATCCCTGCAATGACAACCTTCCCACTATAATGCTGTTCCTCGGTTCCTGGCTGAGCCTCAATGTCTGAATTTAAGCAGGTCACTAGTGATCTAGTCCCAAAGCTTGTATCTTAATCAAAGAAGACAACAAGTCCACTGGACCCTATTCCCACTGCCCTGCTCCTACGTTGCATTGATCTGCTGCTGCCATGCATAACCAACATCATTGATATGTCATTAGCCTCAGGTCAGGTCCCTCACCTTTCAAAAAAGCTGTGGTCAGGCCACTTCTCAAGAAAGCTAAACTAGACCAAGAGAACTTAAGCAACTACCGCCCAGTCTCCCTTCTACCATTCCTATTCAAGACACTGGAACGGGTCGTGGCAGACCAGCTGAACTCCTATATCGAAACCGCACACCTTGCTAGTAAGTTTCAGTCTGGCTTTAGAGCTAACCACTCCACAGAGTCAGCGTTGCTTCGGGAATACAGCGACCTACTTAGGAATGCAGACATGGGTAGAGTGTCTCTTCTTGTTTTGCTCGATCTTTCGGCAGCTTTTGATACCATCGATCACAAAGTACTTCTAGAGCCCCTCTCATCTCGCCTGGGTATCACTGGCACTGCTCTGCAGTGGTTCAGGTCCTATCTCAGTGGGAGACTCCAGAGTATTGACGTGAATGGACAAAGATCATCTGAAGTACCTCTGATATATGGAGTACCACAGGGCTCAGTGCTAGGTCCGGCTCTTTTCACGGTTTATACTCTCCCTCTTAGTGATGTGATTGCCAAGCAGAATCTAGGCTTTCACTTCTATGCAGATGACACTGAGTTAAACCTTTGCCTTGATCCCTCTCAGGTTTCGAGCGCCTCAAATTCTCTAAACTCACTAACTGCATGCATCGATGACATCAGCACATGGATGGCAGCACATTTTCTAATACTTAACGATGATAAAACTAACTTACTAGTTGTGGGCAAACCCAGTGTGATCCAGAGATTGGAAACGCTGACTCTCAAGATCGGCTCTGCAAGCAAATCTCCAGTTGAATCAGCTCGAAATCTAGGTGTCATGTTCCAAAGCGACCTCTCGTTAGGCGACAATATCAGCTCCACAGTCAAATCCGCCTATTTTCAGCTTCATAACATTGCTAAAATTCGGGCTTGTTTAGATAAAGATACCACGTCCAAGTTGGTCCATGCATTCTTGACATCCCGTCTTGACTTTTCCAACTCCCTGCTTACTGGCCTACCATCGTGTGCGATCAGGCGATTGCGGCTGGTGCAAAACTCGGCAGCTAGGCTTGTCTGTCGTGAGTGTCGCAGTTGCCACATTAATCCACTTCTCGCCAACCTGCACTGGCTACCAGTCAAGCAACCGATTGACTTCAAGATTTTGTCGCTCACTTTTAGGTCCCTTCATTCTATGGCTCCAGCCTATCTGTCAGATATACTACCCCATCAGGCCAAGCATGGTACAACCTGCTTTTCGGAATCCAACAGTCTAGAAATACCTCATACAAACCCTAAATTCTTTGGAGACCGTGCATTTAGTTCATATGCTCCCAAAGCCTGGAACTCCCTCCGGACCTGCGTCAGAACATCCCCTGACCTGACCACATTGAAAAGGAACTTAAAAACACACCTATTTAGGACAGCATTTAGTGGGTCCCTGTGATTCGTCCTTCATGTGCTTATGTGTGCTGACGCTGTGCGAGCTGCCACTAACCACATTTGCATGCTCACCCTGTGCATGTCACCCCTAACCATATTATTCATTTCGTTTGTTTTTCAAGCATGATTTTACTTACCATTCCATTGCATTTCACTCTACAGCAAATGTAAAGCGCCTAGAGAGAGATTAAGTTCTCTGAGGGCACTTTATCAAGTGAATTATTATTATTATTATTACCTGTTCTTAGATATGGTTGTTTGATCGAGACAGACAAAACTCGAGTCCTTTGGAGACTCGCATTCAGTTCGTACGCTCCGAAAGCCTAAAATTTTCTCCCAACCTTTGTCAAAATATCCCCTGACTTGAGCACATTAAAAAAGAACTTAAAACACACTTATTTAGGACGGCTTTTAGTGGTTCTCTACGATTCGTTTGTCATATGCTTATGTGTGCTGACACTGTCCATGCTGTCACTAACTACATTATCATGCTGAGCCCATGCATGTCATACCTAACCATTTTATTCATTTTTTTCGGTGTATCGAGCAAGATATTACTCACCATTCAATTGCATTTCCCTTTGCAGCAAATGTAAAGCGCCAAGAGAGAGAGATTGAGTCTCTGAAGGCGCTTTATTAAGTGCTTTATTATTATTATTATATATGTTGGAATATCCTTAACAAGGTTACCAGTAACAAGCTTGCCACATACTTATCTACCAAATCATTTGAAATGTTGCAGCTGTCATAAGAGGCAGCAACTGGTCTTTTCAAGTCATTACAAAGTAAGAAGTTATCTTAGGAACGAAATCAAAGAAAGTTTTTCTTATGCATGACTCATTTAAATTGAATAGCCAATTAACTGCACAGGTAACTTGCCTCCATACTAATCGGCTACTACCATCGTGCTATGAACACTGACCATAGTTAAGTCACCCCAATTTATGCAAATCTTGTGTTTATTGAGCCAACCACAGTCAACCATTCGTTTGTGCATCCTTTTTAGCAACCGTAAAGCGATTAGAAATAAGGGAGTTTTCTAAGAAGGCTTTCTAAAATTTAATCTTAATAATATGATTTCTGTTATTATGCCATTTGGGTCCTGAAAATCTAACCCATGGTTCTATAAATTCCAGTAATTGGTTTAAATGCTTCATGATTCAGCCAAATCGCTTGATGATATCTTCAAGTAATTACCTTCAAACTCACGAAGATGCATCTGCTGCAAAATTCAGATCGGTAAAGAACGTTTCATTACTCGGAGATACGTAAATTAATTTGGTTGTAATACTAAGTTATTATCGATTCCTACCATCTGTCATTTTCCTCATTGGTTCGTACTTTATTTTACTAATCGGCTGCCATTATCCTTTTGAAATGTCAATATTCAATTGAAAATCCCTGAGGAACCATTGAAATCTCTAAACGAAAAATGCTCAGTATGTATGGTGTATAACATATTCCAGGCCTCAGTTGTGATAGTTATTTTCGTCTCTCAAACTTGGGTAATTTTCAGAAGCATTTTAAAAAGTTTGACTGTATTGACTTGCATTCTTTATTTACATCCTTGACTGATTATTCAAAAAATAAGAAGTGCCTTAGTTGAAATCACATTTTTATGACACTGAAAAATTCACGATTTGGGGTTGATTCCATACAATAGTTTTGAAGATTAACTTATTCGCAAATGTGTTTTGTGATGCACAGGCTGTCCGTTTGTGGGTGATGCAATGTATCTCCTTTTGTTACTCCAAGAATCAACAAAGCCTTGACGTGGGTTATGCAGGAGTTTTGTATGGGCCACTCACAGCCTCATTATTTTCAGTACTCACTCGTCAGCCAAAAGACTTCATCTCACATCAAAGACAGCTAGAACGGATGAGGAATAATATTTGGCTACATGAGAGCAGTTGCCTTTGTGTTAAGAATCAAGGCAGCGACTTTTACAAAGTAGGACCAGCAGAATACAAATTTTGGCCTCCGACGGTCAGTACACAGCGAAGCAGAACAGCTAACTATTTCTCAATTCAGGACCCGAGGGCAGCAGTTTAGCTAGGTATGGAGGAGCTAAGCCGTGGTGGGCATCGCTGGTTATACAACCAGCGATGCCCACCACGTTTTTATATAGCTTATATACCGATCAGGACCGAGATCGACCACACGACCAAGCGAAATGCCTCCACATCTCGCTATTCCGGCCTCCTGTGTCAACTCTTCTATAGTGGGTATCCGATCAAAATGAATTGGGAACTTAAAATGTTTACACGTACGTATCGTTCTCGCCCGTCTCCCTGCCATGTCAGTCCTTAGTATACAGACCAATTTAGACGGTGGGCTAGCTGTTCATCGTCCGACACGTTTTTTCCTATTGCTGCCCGTTCGTCGTAAAAACGCCCCCTACAGGCTAGTAATGACTTTGTCTACGTGAAACTGGTGGATTAAGCTCCTTGGTAAGTGGTTCATTGTTGTAAGCCAGTTAGCCGAAGCAGTATGGCGTCTGTGTGAATCACAGGCCTGCTTGAAATTATTGCTTGCCTTTGAGAGTACTGTCCATAGATTTTCTTTGTCACGGATAACTTGTACACCATTACCGATTTGAAATCCAGAGACGTAAAATTTAGACTAAATGCTGGAAATAATGAATTGTACAGAGATACTGGCACAGAGGCATGTAGAGATTCATACACAGGTACTGAAACGCTCGGACACACACACACACTCATATATACAGTCGCAAATCCATTCCCATGTTTATGGTCCAGCGACACATCATTCTTCTTTACATGTGCTTTTTCGGTTTTTGGAAATGTTAAACAAGGCCAGAGACTGACTACTAACCTGCAAATCACCATTATTAATATGTATATACATTTTTCACTTTTCGTTACCCTCACAGTCCCAGATTCACTCTCCTTTAGCGGCCAGTTTAAACTTGTGTTTAACTTTGTGCACCACTTTACTACTCACTACCAAAAATGCTCTCCTGATTTTACTTTGCTTCCCAGCTTCTCTCTGTTGCGTGAGATATTCTGCTGGCTACCGATTGCATACCGAAAGGCTCTTAGGCTTTGCGTGCTTTATACACCACTTTCCAGCATAAGGCTAACATTGTCTCTTCAGCTTCGAGAAGTTTCGGACGTTGATGCATGAACAGAAAAAATCTAATAAGATGTTAAATGTTAACCTGTGGTTGCAGTTTAATGCTTGAAATCTACATTTGTAGCTATGGATCTTGCAATTAAAAGGCTGTTGTAATCTAAAATTAAGTGACGCTCATTTCTTGATGGCCAGTTTTCTGCAGCATTCTTCACGGGAGAGGTGAAGCAATATGGAGGCAATGAAGTTATCATCGGAAAATTGAATTCGATAACTATTTGTCCACGAAACCAATCTGCAATCCTAAAAATGAACTATTAGCTAGAAATGTGTACTACTTTTAGATTGCTTGTGCATTTATCGGTCCGCCTATAAATTGAAGCTTGGTAAAAAGCTTTTCAGCTCCCTTTTTACCTGTAAGGGCTTTCGTTAATTGAAATTCGATCTTATCAATGTTCCTATTTCCTGTCGCACCTGTACTGCTTGAATGGATCTGTTAATTAGGGTACGGATGATGTTGTATTTAAAGATATTCGCTACCCGGTGTAAAAGTGGGGTTTTAATTTGGTGAATAATAACCTGTTCTTGACGCTACGCCCATCTAACCTTTAAGAATCCCTCAGCAGTTCCTAGGTTATTAACCATTGGGGTACCACATCTAAATTGTTCAATGAGTTTGTGACATTCGAATTTTATATCGCAGATAGTAGTCATCTGAAGCTACCCAAATTTCACCTAGTTAAATATATAGTGAAACACTTTGCTTTAAATTTCGGTTGTTATAATAATAATATTAATCATGCACTTGAAAAGGCCCTCTCAGAGAACTCAATCTCTTTCTAGGTGCTTTCCATGCTGCAAAGGGAAATGCAATTATTTGCGTTGGTGTGCCAAAATACAGATTCTTCATACTCCCAAGTACGACTTAGTAAGCAGTCATTGCCGTAATCCAAAGTGGAGGTTTTCGCAATCACCTGTTCTTAGAGCGGGTTGTTTGATCGAGACAGATGTAGGAGTAGGTCTGCCAGTAGTGGGAGTTATACCCCACAATGGCAGCCAATAGTGAGAGTTGACTCCCCAACGCACATTTATTAATATCGTACGAAGACCAACAAAGTAAATCACGTGAAAATTCGCTAAAACAACAATGGTAACATAAGCTATCACATGATGTGATGTAGCAGCCATGTTGACCTTCTTATGACCTGTAAAAGTCCAAGGTCATGTAATGCACTGCAGCTTAGCCATACAAGACTTTACAGTCGAATAGCCCAGATTTACTGCCAGTCATTGTATAAATATGGCAAATCGCTCAAAAGATGCAAGACACTCGACTACAGGCTAACCCAACACACACAAAATAAAAAATCGACATCTCAAACTGTTGACTGTCATCATGACAACGGCCAAGGGACATTTTGTGTCAGGCACATTATGTGCAAACACAACCATCGTGCGTAGATGCACACATGAAAACCTGGAGACAGGTGATCCCCGTTTGTATTCCAAATTTCATACCGATCGGCCCAGTATCGACCAAGTTGTACAATTGACGAGGTACCAAGTACCACTGCTGGGACAGCACTCGGAGATGTCTTAAGCTGCTGAAGCATATGGGTGACAAAAACATGATTGTTACTATATCTGTTGCCATACAAGTTGAAAAACATACATACGAGCCTGTATTTAGAAATTCACATTGATTGGGTCACTATTAGCCTACCTGTAACGTTTTTACGACATGTGAGTGAAAGGATGACAAGGGCATAGCATGACAAACACAAACCTGAGAGCTAAAAATAATAATGCACTCGATCATTCTCGCCTCCTGACATACAGCGTTCTAACGTGCATTTGTGTTCGTTGCAGAATCCTTCCGAAACGGAAGTTCTTGCGAAAATCTTTTACGGAAACGATATAGCTAAGAGAGCTCCAAGCATTAACCAAGAGGCAGCACTAGGAAACGCTATCATCGCACGAACAATTCATTAAATAGATGAATATGGATCTTAGGAATAGGTGAACCTAACAAGATCCTTATACAGCCTAAGCAGAATATATCCGCCATAGGTCTCATACTGCAGACCATCCATCCGTTCTACAGCCGGGCGGCTCACCCTCAGTCCCCAATAAGAATAATCAACTATTAACGACCTAAATGAGAACTTAAAATCACCAAAGTTTCCTTGGATAGAAATGAATCAATATTTTCAGACTGGCTTCCAGTAAAGGAGGCAATAGTTCCATCCAAGTCACCCCACTAACCCCCCACCGAACACAGGACCACTCTAGGCCGTCGCCACGTGCCTTATGGCTGCTACAGAAACTGGATCATCTGTCCCAGGATTCATGCTGTGCTTTTATAAAGGGTCCTTAGTTACGGCGGCCCTGGCAGCAGTGAATTCTCAAAACATTATCCCCAATGTTTGTCTACTGGCCAAATGACAGCCACCTCTGATTTGTGATCCGATGTAAACATGATAAAGTAAACATGTTTCTGCCAAGTAAATAAGGTGTGGGCCTTGGAATGCCGTTCGCAGCCTGCTTCTATAGGCAGGGTGGGCAAGCAGACACTGGACTAAGCATGGCCGATACAGGGTTTACTCTTGTCTGACCTTGTGATACTACCATTCGGACGTTTGATCTCTAGAGGCGTGTCATTTCCTGGAAAATTTTACGTGATTTCATTTTACAAAGTTATTTACTAAGGGTCTGTTCAGAGCTGAGTAGCTAATATTAGCAGAGTTCAATGTAAAACCACGGTTCAAACTCCATTATTTTTCAAAGTAAACTATTTGATGAGCTCTATGATACTTCCGATTAAATATGTAGTAGACAACAATTTTATTGACCAGGTTCAAGTGATCTGACCAACAACAAAATTTCTTATTGCATTCATAATTATTTTATGCATTATTAATATGCTCATTTCATATAAATTAATAATTCATAAAAATGTTCCAAGTAACTAAATTGCTACATACCTATCTGCATAATCATTAGAAATTTTACAGCTGTCATAAGAGGCCGATACTTGTCTTTTAAAGTCATTTCAAAGTAAGAAGTTATCTTTGAAATACAATCAGTGACAATTGTTCTTATTTTGAAATCTTTTAAATTAAATAGCCAATTAACTGCACAGGTAGCATGCTTCCATAATATTCGGATATTCACATCATGCCGTGAACACTGACCATGGACAAGTTACCCCAATATAAGTTGTTCTAGTTGTTTATTGAGCTACCATCAACTATTGGTTGGTGCATCCTTTTTAGCAATCGTAAAGCGATTAGAAATAGGGTGAGTATTCTGTGAATTATTTCTTAATTGTAATATTATTATTTCAATGATTTATGTTATTATGCGATCTTGATCCTGAAAATCTCAGCCATGATTCTAGAAATCCTATCTATGGTTCTAGCAATTTATCATTTTCCTCATTGGTTCGTATTTTATTTTACTGATGAGCTGTCATTACTCTTTTTAAATAGTAAAAATTCAATTGAAAATCATTGAGGAACCAGTGAAATATCTAAATAAAGAATGCTCAGTATTTCTGAAGTATAATATATTCTAGGCCGCAATTGTAACAGTCAGGTTCGTATTTCTCGCTTGGGTATTTTTCAGAAGCATTTAAAAAAGTTTGATTATATTGTATTATTTAAGTACTACAAAAAAATGTTCGCGAGTCTAATATGGTTCAATAAAAGGTTGCAATTTGAGACTATATATATATATATATATATATATATATATATATATATATATATATATATATATATATATATATGTATATATATATGTATATATATGTATATATATATATATTTATATATTTATTTATTTATTTATTTTAGTGATGGAAACAGTTTCCAAATGGCCATAAACAGGGTTGTTTATTTAGCAGATCTGTCATACTACCATTCAATATCTTGACACACGTAAAATGACCTAAGATGAAGATTTCCAAATATTTTTCAATAGTTTAAGCTATATATTATTTCATTACGCCACTTGTTGCTTACTTTTAATGTGGGGAACAGGTATTCCGCCGAGGGGCAACAATGACACTGATATTTACGGCCTAATGTTTACTTGCACTATAACTCAGATCAATGGACAGGGTAAGACTATTTTAGTTTCATCTTCCAGTAAAGTAGCAATGATTTTCTAGACAAAATAGATCGTAATAGCAGAAATTCTCACCCAGTGGATTTTGGATAGATAGATAGATTCAACCGGGTGCCACATAAAAACGTTATTCCGATTTTTCTTTTACTAGGCTTTCCTAAATATTCACGACATATGCAACATTAAATTAGAATTTCCTCGATCCAAGATTTTCCAGCACATGTGAACGTTTCCCTACGAACAACCATCGCTGTATTAGGCATCATTCAAATAACTCAGTTCCCTCTTTATTTCGTAAGCATACTTTTACGCACACTTTGCTTTGAGAACTACATTTTTCAGAGCAAGCATTAACACAAAATCTGATTGAGTGCATAGCCTTTTTTTGTAGCTTTCTCATTCCAGTGGTGTCTCGGTCTGGCTCTCTGTTTTTATTTCTCTCTGCCTGCCTCTGCCACCTCTGCTCCATTTCAATCTCTCTCTCTCTCTCTCTCTCTCTCTCTCTCTCTCTCTCTCTCTCTCTCTCTCTCTCTCTCTCTCTCTCTCTCTCTCTCTCTCTCTCTCTCTCTCTCTCTCTCTCTCTCTCTCTCTCTCTCTCTTTCTCTCTCTTCAGTTCCAATTGTGTGGTAAGACATCCAAGGCTGTCGGGCACATTTGGGTATACCATCTATTTTCGATTACAGCTGGTGCAAAACTCAGCAGCAAGGCTTGTCTGTCGCGAGATTTGCATTTGCCACATGACACCACTTCTTGCTGACCTGCACTGGCTACCAGTTTCACATCGAATCGATTTCAAGGTTTTATCGCTCACGTTGAGGACACTTTATTCTTTGGCTCCAGCCTAGCTATCAGATCTACTACCCCACCGGGCCAAGCCTCGCACCACCCACTTTTCGTAATCCAACAGTTTGCCTATAGCTCGTAAAAACTTCAAATCCTTTGAGGAACGATCATTTAGTTCGTACACTGCCAGAGCCTGGAACGACTTGCGTCAGAGCATGTTCTGATTTGACCACATTAACCAAGATCTTAAAAACAAACATATTTAGGACAACATTTAGTGGGTCCTGTGATTCGTTCTGCATGTGCTAATGCATGCTGACACTGTGCATGCTACCAAAAACCACATTTGCATGCTGACCCTGTGCAGATCACTCCTAACTATGTTATTCATGTTGTTTATTGACCATAATAGTACTCACCTCTCAATTGAAATTCCCTCTGCAGAAAAATTAAAGCGCCTGGAAAGAAACTGAGTTCTCTGGAGGCGCTTTTAAAGTGCGTTAATAATTATAATATTATTATCCATTTTATTGCTGGTATCACTATGTAGCCTCTATCGTACGAAGTATTTTATTACTTGATAACCTCAGGAAATCTACCTGTCACTTCAATGTCCCAGGATTCACAAAGCGTGATGTTATATATGCGATATAATTTCTGTGAACTGTAGGAATGTATGTTGGAACTTCAAAAAATTATCTGAGCATAAAAACGTCAGTAATAATTTTTTCAATCACAATTCTTGGATTCTGTTACAAATTTGGCTGGTCATAACGCACATCCTTACGACAATACCTAATGGCAAATATTCGTCATGCTATACCATCCAAACGTGACCTCGTTCAATTTCAAAAGGAAAACTCTGCTTAGCATGGTTGCTTACTTCGTTTATAGCAGTACAGATATTTCGTAAGGACGTGTACGACCTAATGAACTGTTATCGCAGTACAAACGTGGCCGAAGTTGCAGAGTTGAGATTTTAGTAATCACACTTGCTTGAAATGTCTTGCTAGATCTAAGCAGACGTGGGAAGATCTGAATAGTGCTATACTGGGAACTAGCTTCCCAAATAGCTACCTACCAATGCATTAGCATTGATTCAACTGTCATTAGTTGCTTCTACAGGTCTTTAAAGATCTGTACAACGTAATACCTTATGAAATGAAATTGTGAAAATTTGTCAGCATGCAGAGCAAAAAAAACGTAAATATTTCAATTCACAGCACAACCATTCACTTAAGCTCTCCTCCATAGAAATTATACCATTTTGTCTTGCCACTGAGATCCCAAAATATTCAGCTCAGGTGCCCAACAGTCAAATAGTTAATTTGTACACTGAAATAATATCTGATAAGGGCTTAGCGATACAGGCAAGCTGCTAATCTGTATATCAGGTTATTATATATTTTGCATTGGGTTAGTCCACTCTGGTCAAAGCTGAAGGTCCAAATGTTGTGAATCATATATTATCTCTGCATACGTTAGATGAGTTGTGATCGCTCAATAGGTATGGTGGCTGTTTTTTTATGACACCGGTTCCGACGATATAACTTCAAATGATTCTGTATGAGAACCTTTATTGCCACTGCAATTGGTGATGCCAGCCTAAGAGGATCTTCTTTCGATATATGCAAGAGGCTGTTGAATTAGCTAATACTATAGTTTTTTAATAAAATTAGTTGATAGAGCTAAGTTACTAACAGTTTCATCTGTTGTTTTCTCGTTCGTTACTAATTTTATTTTGCTAAGACCCATCACTATTTGCCTTGACCTGGTATTATTCAATAGAAAGTTCTGCAAAGAACAAGCCGACGGGTTTATGGAAAACACTCAGAATTTCCGGTGCTCATTTAAATTGTTGGCAGAAATGGTCAGGGCAAAAATCGTTTGCCAAGCTGGGTTCTGGTGACCAAGGCTTTTTAGAGGAATATTTTTAGTTAACTACTTGTACCTTATAAATCAATTATATATGTGAATCTAAAAGTGGAGACCTCATTCAAACTATTTTTATTTTTAATAAGAGCATTGTATGATTTGTTGTCGCAAAGTCACGTCGTATGGACCAGCCGATAAGGAATTTTTACTTCTTCATTGATCGGGTTACTGGAAACTCATTAGCAGTATGGATATGTTTACACAATAGGGTAGATAGCACGATCGTCTGTCTCGCCTTAGTTAAGACAATGCTACCATATTCAATCGAGTAAACAGGAAAAACAGGAAAGATATCATCGGATACACGTAAGACTTACCTTGAGGAAAGCATTTCCTATTGAATGCTATTTTTCTTAAGTAATTCAAAAAACCCCAAACCTACTAATCACATTCCCTGAATGCACCAAGCTTGGTCACGAAACTGTTGTCATTGTCGCTTTCAATATCAATTTACTATTTTAATTTGAGTTTTCATGTCTTAAACAACGAGTTATGAGGTGCACAGTAGTTTGAAACTCTACGTTATCCACAAGATGAGAATGATTATCTGACAGTCCCAATGGTGGCAAAAGTGACTGAGAATTACATTTATAAATACAGTTAAAAAACACTGTACAGTTAAAATATCTATCTGCTAATTGATAGTTTAAAGATAATTGTTTATGTTATGTATGTAGTTTTGACGACGTTTAGGCTACTAGTAAAAAATGGTACAGCCATTACTTACATAATGTAATGTATCTCCATCTGTAACTCCACAAAGTCATAAAGACCATGTTGGTGTTACGCAGGAGAATTTGGATAGAAATCTCAATTGACATTACTTAGTTACAGAATGGATGAGCAAGACTTAAAGACATATATCTCTGGGATGAAAACTGCATACGTGGCAATATAATTACTCACAACAAACTCGGAAACTTACATTTTTATATGGGATATTGAAAAGAAACATTGTAAAAGTGCCCTTAAGGAGCTCTAATTATTTCCAGGCGCATAACATATGCAGCCGAAAAAGCATTTTCTTGAGCTGTAACATCGAAGCGAATGCAGTGTGATGAACTAACAGCCAAATTTAAAAGCTATAGTGAACTTGCAAGCTGCGAGTGCGCACACCACGATCGCTTGAATATTTTATTGTTACAGCTCTCCAGCACGTACAAGCCCCTCAAATTTGTTGCTGCATGTATTGACGCCATCCTAACATTTATATGAGAATATTTTTGTTATCAAATGACAAAATTAGAGCTTAGGAGTTATGGACTAAGCAATTGTCATTCCAGAATTTCAAAACGTTACCAATTAAAGTCACTGCCTCCACCGTATCTTCTGTTAAATCTATACGGAATTTTAAGTGCCATGTTACACAGGGATCTTTTATTAGATAACTACATCAGCTCTACAGTCCGGTCTAATTTCAGCTGCAAAATATTGCAAAAATGTTTGCTTGTTAAGACAGGGGTACATCTAAATTGCTCCATGAGTTTGTGACACTTACACTTCATATGGCAAATAATAGTCATCTGAAGCTTCCCACATTTCACCTCGTTAAATATAAAGTAAAACACTTGGCTTTGAGTTTCGGTTAATGTATGAGTGTGCCAAATTACCGATTCCTCATACTCCCAACTTTGACTTAGTGAGCAGTCATTACCGTAATTCAAATGTAATGTATCTCCGTCAGTAACTCCACAAAGTCATAAAGACCATGTGGGTGTTACGTAGGAGAGTTTTGTATAGCACACTCACAGCCTAAGCGGCTTTCGGGACGCATTCGGTAGCCAACAGACTTCGTCTCACACAACAAAGAGAAAGTGGAAAGCATAGCAGAGTTAGGAGAGCAGTTGATGTAGTGAGTAGCATGAAAGTAGCAGCTCAGGAAGGCTCGACAGGATGTGCCATAGTCGGCAGTTGGAGAGTAGATGTCGTTGCATAGGAATTGTGGGAGCGAGTTCCACAGTCTAGGACCTGCAGAGCTAAAGCTTCTGTCGCCAACCGTCTTTAAGCAGAGGAATGGGACAGCCAATTTATTGTCCACACAGGACCTGAGGGCGCGAAAAGGCTGAAACTGATGCAGCAGTTCAGCTAGGTACGAAGGAGCCAAGCCGTGGCAGGCCTTGTGGGTCAGCATAAAAACTTTGCTCTGTATCCTTTGCTCAACCGGCAACCATCCTAGCTCTTTCAGCAAAGGTGACACGTGCTCAAACCGCTGGGACTTGAAGAGGTTGATGCAATCACCAGTTCTTAGAACGGGTTTTTTGATCTAGACAGATGTGGGAAGATCTTAAACGGGTTTACCAGTCACCAACTGGCTACATACCTATCAAACCCAATCATTAGCAATGTTGCAGCTGTCATAAGAGGCAGCTACCGATCTTTTAAAGTCATTAAAGAGTAAGAAGTTATCTTATAAATAAAATCAGTGAAACTTGTTCTTATGTTGAACTCATTTAAATTAAATAGCCAATTAACAGCACATGTAGCATGCTTCCATAATAATCGGAAATTCACATCATGCCGTGAACACTGACCATGGACAAGTTACCCAAAATTATGTTATTCTTGTTGTTTGTTGAGCTACCATCAACTATTCGTTGGTGCATCCTTTTTAGCAATCGTAAAGCGATTAGCAATAGGGTGAGTATTCTGTGAAGTCTTTCTTAATTGTAATTATATCATTATGATTTATGTTTTTATTCCATTTTGATCAAGAAAATCCCAGCCATGATTCTAGAAATTTTATCGATGGTTTTTGTAATTTATCACTTTCCTAATTGGATCGTATTTTATTTTACTGGTGAGCTGTCATTATTCTTTTTAAATAGTAAATATTCAATTAAATATCATTAAAGAACCAGTGAAATCTTTAAATAAAGAATGCTCCGTATTTCTGAAATATAATATATTCTAGGCCGGAATTGTTACAGATACCCTCGTGTTATTCGCATGGGTAGTTTTCAGAAGCATTTAAAAAAGTTCGATTGTATTTACCTGCTTTCATCTTTTAAATCCGTGAAATATTATAGATAAAATAGGCAGTGCCTTATTTGAAATCACATTTTTATCGCACTGAACAATCCATGATCAGGTGTCGATAAGTCTTATTTGGTAAGAAGCCAGTCAGAAAGTTCCATTTATGCCAACCATGAACTCATTGCTGTTCCTTACTGGACTAAATCTGCATCGGAACTTCCGTTACAGAACACGACTATCAATCACTCCTAGGTTGACAGAATTTTGCTAAATTCATATATGAGACGACAAATGATAGAGATAGAGTCAGATACACTAATGGCTTTCCTTGAATAAAGTGTGCAAGAAACAGAGCTATTTCTCCTAATGTAATTAAAATCAAGAATGTCATATAATAGCGATATTCTTTGCATATAATATTCTGGAAAGCTTGCCCTTGTCAATGTTGGATTCAATGTAATTTTGTGAGACGAATTTTTAATTTAGATGTCTATAATAATCGATTTATGTAGTTCAAGATAGTTTGAATCTTTACATCATCAACGAGAAGAGAATTTTTGTTTGTCAGATTCAGTCATTCCAAAAAATAATTAGCATTATATTTTTTAATTTATTCGTAGTTTAACTAATGGGTTAAAGTGCTATCCAGTAAGTATGAGTCATTTATATCTAATATTATTATAGTGGATATAGCTGATACAACACGCACTATCTTATTAATTAATTTATTGCACTTAATTCAATCATGTCAATTAGTCTGGCCAACCATTTCAAATACCCATTAAAGTCGTATACAAATCAAAATTGTTCCGCTTAACCTAGGTAATCAGTGGTTGCAGGTCTCACAGGAAGTCTTAGCTGTGGAAAACGTGCCTGCTATTGCGGTATTTTTCATTTGATACTATATACTAGTTTTGAAAGTGGTCGTAAGCAAGCGTAGAAGTGTTTGTGCGATGCTCAGCCCGTCCGTTTTAGGCAACGTAATGTATTTCCTTTTGTAAATTCTTAAAACAACAAAGGCTAGGTTGGTGGTTACTAAGGAGTTTTGTATAGCCCACTCGAAGTCTTATTGATTTTAAGTACCCATTCGGTAGCCCTAAGACTTTATAGCACGCAACAAAGAGATAGTTGGAATCGTTGCAGAGTCAGAAGACCCGTTGAGGGAGTAATTAACATGGCAGTGGCAACTCAGGACCACTGAAGCGGATGAGCCATATTGGGCTGGATGAGAGTAGTTGTCATTGTATAAGCATTGTGGCAGCGAGTTCTACGGATTTGGACCTGCATAATTACAAATTCTGCCCTCCGACTGTCATTAAACAGAGGAGCGGAACAATAATTATTTGTCAATTAAGCACCCTAGGGAACGTGGAGGCTGAAACTGGTGATGCAGTTCAGCTAGGTACGGAGGAGCTACGCCTTGGTTGAAAGTGAGCGTTCTATAGCTTCTATACCGATCATGACCAAGCTCGACCTCGTGACCGAATGGAATGCCTCCACTCCTTGCTATCCCGGCCACCGGCATTAATTATTCTCTAGTAGGTATCCGATCGAATTGCAATTAGGCATGTTTGATTTTTACGCGTACGAATCATTCTGGCCATCTCGCTGGCACATTGGGAGTTAGTATATAGACCTATTTGGACTGGTCGGCTAGCTTTTCGTCGTCCAACACGTTTTGTCATAACGCTGAGCACGTGTCGTGAAAATTCCGCTTGCATGCTAGTAATGATTTTGTCAAAGTAAAACTAGAGGAATATGTTCAATTGTTGTATGTGCTTCATTGTTGTATGCCAGTTAACCGTTAGAGTAGGGCTTTCGCTGTTGGTCGCAGGCCTGCTTGAAATCATTTGTTGCCTTTGAGAGTGTTTTCCTTAAATTTTCCTTCACAACGGATAAATTGTACACCAAAACCGATTTTCAGTCCAGCGGCGTGAAATTTAGACTGCATGCTGGATTTGAAGGATTGTACAGAGATACAGGAACACAGACACGCAGTCACTCGTGGACAGGTACAGAAATGTACGGACAAGAGCACACTCGTATATACTGCTGCAAGCCCATTAGCACGCGTGCTGTCCAGCGACCACTCATTCTTCTTTAGATGTGCTATTTAGGTTTTCGGAACAGTTGAACGATGCTGGAGACTGAATACTAACACGCTTATCACTCTTAATAATATGTTCATGAACCTTTCAATTTTCATTGCCCTCACAACCCCAGATTCGCTCTTCTTTAGCTGCCAGTGTTACACCTCTGTGGAACTGTGTGCACTACTTTAACACTCACTACCTCGATTTGCTCCCCTGACATTAATTTGCTTCTCACCTTCTCTGTGTTGGGTGAGATTGTCTGCTGGATACCGAGTGCATCCCGAGAACTTCATATAGCCGCTTAGGCTTTGAGTGCCTAATACGATACTTTCCTGCGTACTACTCTCATAGTCTGTATAGTTTCGAGGTGTGTTGGACGTGGATGCATGAACCAAAATAAGCCTATAGGACGTCAAAAAATAGCCTGCAGTTGCTGTTTTAGGCTTGAAATCTACTTTTTTTAGCTATGGATCTTGCAATTAAAAACTGGTTGTAATCTAAAATTAAGTGTGACTCATTTCATGATATCCAGTTTTCTGCAGCATAATTTACGGGCGAAGTGAAGCAATGTAGACGTTATGAAGTTGTCGTCGGAAAATTGTTTTCGATAAATGTTTTTTTCCAAAAAAACAACCCGCTATTCTAAAAATGCACTATTAGCTAGAAATGTGTACTCCTTTTAGCTTGCTTGTGCATTTATCGGTCCGCTTTCAAAGTGAAGCTGGGTTAAGGGCTTTTTAATTTCCCTCTTAACAGTTGCAACGTTTGTCAATTGCAAGTTGTTCTTCACAATGTTTGCATTTCCTATCGCACCTGTATTGATTGAAAGGATCTGCTTCTTAGGGTAAGAATGATATTTGATTTTAATATATTCGCCACCCGATGTTAAAGTGGGGTTTAAATTTGGTTGACTGATAACCTGTTGCTGATGCTACGCTCAATTTACCTTCAAAAATTACTCAGCAGTTCCTAGGTTAGTAACCATTTGCAATTGCACCATATCTTGGCTAATGCGCTCATTTTCTGCTTCAATTATAAGTAACGATATGCTACTCGCTATTTACTACTGGTTTAATCTAAAATACAATTTTAAAGGTCTTTATTTTACATAAGATGTTGCTTAGGGTTGATATGTCAGTGCTCTTTATTTCTTGAATCGACAAAATAATCTCTTGTTTGACAAGAAAGGTCAATGTCCGCTTGGTCAATAGTGAAAACTATTTGCACGTAGCTAATGAAATCTTCAGAAAAACAATGTGTCACTTCTGTTGCATTCAGGTCCTACAGATAAAAGGAGCGAATTAACACGGTCCAAATGCTACCCAAATTCATATGCCTATAGCAATTCAACTAACACGCAGTTGGCTGTAAAAATTGTTACCAAAAGCAATCCAGTATTGTAGGGTTGGTTATACTTAGCACGTGATTAGCATTACCTTCGCAAACGAAGACCGTAAAACAGATACGTTTTAAATGAATATTGTTGTTATTTTCCATTGATAATAAGTTTTGTCGCTCGCAAGTATGACGTCAAAAAATTCACGTTCATTATTCGAATAATTGCTGGACGGTCATTTTGCGGTAGCTTAGTTAGTGTTAGATACAATAACGGGGACTCAGTCACTCTGTTAACGTCCAGCTCCAGCTCCACAGGAGCTCATTTTACTGTTTCTCATCGTAAAATTATATCCCTAAAAATATTTAGTAACGTTTTAAACTAATTTACTATATTATAAAGTGCCCTAGTATTCAGGCTGATTTAATTATAGTTAACAAAACTTTGAAATGCGTAAACAAAAGTGATACAGTTGATACATATTTTAGTTATTAACGAGGATGAGTTATTAATTCAGAAATGAAATCATTCAAACTAATAGTAAGATAATAAATCACTGCACAAACTCACCAATTGTAATCTTTTATTGTGTCTACTGATCCATGCAGCATGACCAGAAGCTCGGACAAAGGTTTGGTGTCGAAAGCAAAAATGGAGGAGTGCATAATTTACCATTGTTCATACAAAATCCTGTTTCATCGGTACATTTATATATAGCTGCAATGAACATATTGCAGGACTTGACATTAAAAAACACATCAGCAGTATAATTTTTAGCGTAATGCTAATGATCCACATGCGACTTAACTTAAGTTCAACTTACGTAGGTTAATGCATCTGTAAACCAGTTAAAATTTTGCATGGTTTCGAGGGAATACACTTCAATTACAATTAATACTTACCCTTAGCACTCTTCTCAGTGAATTGAAACCCTTCAGAACCTGCAACCTCATAGCGGTCTTGAGATACGTCTTTAGCAGCTACGGCCAAAAGGAGTACAGCCAAGAGCAACACGATCTGGAAACGGGCCATGCCTTCCAGTGGTATGCTGTGACAGCGCCCGAGTTCTGCGATTTATGTATGACATGGCCGCTTAGCTTCCGTTTCTGAAAATAAAGCAGCTGATTGCGATATCAGCATGTGTGGGCGAAAGGGTTCTGAGAATTAGTGACCGAGCAGTAGGAATACGTTCGATGTTTACATCTGAGTCTTCCATTTCTCTTTCTATATGGAGATCGAAGGAACTTTATACTAAAATTGAAAGTGTAAGTTAAATACCAAGATGCAGATCTATATCTTCATTTTGTGAGACACCTTACGGTAACTATCCTTTAGTTTAAATGGTCTCTCTTAGTATCTTTTAGGAGGCCGCTAAGTGTGTTAAGGAAATTGTTAGACAAGACACATAATAAACTAACAAAATCTAGTAGACTTAGAGAGCTATTTTTCAATGCAAAGGCCAACTTAACGTCAACAATTACGACTATCGACACAATGCTCGACATTTACGCATTTAGCAGGTCAACGCAGAGCCATTTGGCAACTACTTTATGAAGACAATTACGCTACGTAGCCGCAATAATTAAGTAAAGAAATTGTTTTACGTCACTTTGATTAGGATATAGAAGGAAGTTTTCAATTGCAAAGCAACTTCTACTGAACAAATATATGCTTCATTACGTTACACTTTAAAAATACATTTTCTTCCATCCTACATGGATAGTGACATCCAAGCGTTTTGAGCTAGTGCGTCGTTTTCATCAAGATTATTTTGCGCCTGCCATTGCGATTTGTGAACAACTCTGAATGTTTACATGTAACCATTGTAAGCGTTTGGTGTAAGCATTCTGCACATTTAGTTATTCTGTCCTGAAGCTATACTTTTTACTATTTATTTGTACCTTCCAGTTATTTAGCTCAATGACTTTTAGCAAGCTTTCGATTCGCTATCTAACAATAGTCACTTACAAGAAACCATTTGAAAATATACCTGAAACTTAAATAAAATCAATACCTTCCTTTTCTCACGATTCATGTTATCCTACAAACTATCAAGCCCTTACTAATTAGCAAAGGATCAAATGAAGCCATGTGTATTGATAATTTCCTGCGAGGTTAAGTATAAGATAAATACCTTGAGAATCTAATTTTTTAATTATTTGCTATTCGCATCGCCACAACGTTACAATTACGGAAGAACGATACTACGTTCAGCTCAATGTCATTCAATAACTCAGGCTTTGCATAAAGGTATTTAAATATTCAGAAAGTTGTCAGATAGGTATTTCCCGCTTCGCTAAATTTTCAGATAATTAGGTTCCCCTCATTCAATTACAGCACTCCAATATTCGGAAGTATTCATTAAGGCTGTCAAAGTCCACAAAAATGCATTTAGGTATGCTTTTAATCATCTTCTTCGTTAGTTTTTCTTTATTTGCGCTGTTATCTATATGTTATTTGTTGATTTATTCAATCTTTTTCAGCTGACCAAGTGAATTTCAAAAATCGAATTGTTATGGCTACAAGTTAGAAAAGTTGTCATGTATCAGTGTCTGAATTGCAAAGTTCAATGTTGAGACAAGTTTTACTGATTACGCTCAAAAATGAAATTCTGAAAACTTGAGGCTGATATAAGCGTCTTAATAAAGATTAAATACTTCATCATCGGAGTTGTGACTGATATAATATTGTACACCGTTCCTGAAATACTACTACCAGTATTGTATAGTGTCACTAGCTAAAGCTATAGCTACGTGAAAAATGAAGCAGTGTAATAAGAGAGTAAATTTAAATCTCTGTTTAGGATTTTCAATTAGGCTAATCAGTTCTTCAACCACTCTCGACGTCTGTGTCAGACATGATAAATGGTAATTACCTGCAACTCTCCCATGCTGTAAAACACACTCGACATTGGTTTCAAATGGTGACTTGCAGGAATAATTGCTCTTTACATCGTCTGTATTTCGTCATTTTATAATGTAATGTAAAGTAATGTATCTCCGTCAGTACCTCCACAAAGTCATAAAGACCATGTGGGTGATACGCAGGAGAGTTTTGTATAGCGAACTCACAGCCTAAGCGGCTTTCGGTACGCATTCGGTAGCCAACAGACTTCGTCTCACGCAACAAAGAGAAAGTGGGAAGCATAGCAGAGTTAGGAGAGCAGTTGAGGTAGTGAGTAGCATAGAAGTAGCAGTTCAGGACCGCTGAAAAAGATGTGCGATAGTCGGCAGTTCGAGAGTAGATGTCGTTGCGAAAGAATTGTGGAAGCGAGTTCCTCAGTCTAGGACCTGCAGAGCTAAAGCTTCTGTCGCCGTCTGTCTTTAAACGGAGGAATCGGACAGCTAATTTATTGTCCACACAGGACCTGAGGGCGCGAACAGGCTGAAACTGATGCAGCAGTTCAGCTAGATAATGGCTGAGCCACAGTGGTGAAGTGTGAACTCTCAGTGCACCTCGTGAACATTTCCTTCAAAATAAATTCAGCACATAATAATAGTAGTAAATACTATGCATTTTACAAAGCGCCCTCCGAGACCTCATGCTCTTTTAAGGTGCTTCACGATTACAAAAAATGACAAAATCCATGCTAGCAGGTATTTCGAGTCACGAATAATTTACTGACTGTTATACAGGTAAAAGGTAGCTATTAGGATGTGTTTACTGTATGCTATTGATGGAAACTAATCTATTGCAGTCTGTTTGACAGTCAAATTTTTAGTGTTCTTTTCGCCTACGCTTAATAAGGCGAAAGAAGAGAGACGATCTTCCTCATTCATGCTTTCATTAAAGACTTGACGATCTTATGATTGCTACAGAAACGTATACAACGTGCCTTAGATGTAACTGTGCTCAGAAGAAGTAGCATGGCAACCCTTAGAAGAGGAAAAAATCTACCCCATAATTGACGATGCAATACATGATTTCCGTTGCAGTCTTTGATGCTGAGTCATGGCTTATCTTAAGAAGCAGTACAAAATGAAGACCTCAATTACATAGACATTGCTGGTGGAGCTGGGTCTGGTCAACTATCTTTAAAAGCTGTACAGCTTCCAAAAAGAATCTTGGATGTAAATCAATATATGTAAGAAGTAAAAAGCCAGTTCTAATATCTCGTTAAAGAGAGTCTGTTCAATTCTTTTTTATCCGTGTGATTTTCTGCTGTTAAACCAACATTTGCTATTCCTGTCTAGGCCTCAGTTTCATTCAGGCAATTCTCAAATAAACTATGAGTCTTTCAAATTCACTTCTCTTTTTGGCATCTATTGATAGTAATTTTCACAGTTTTTCTCGAAGTCTTAAAAACTCGACTTGAAGACGGTTGACGTCAGGAAAAAACTTTTTGAAAATAATTTTCGTGTTGTACAGTTTAAACTGAGCGTGGTTAATATTAGTTAGGATGATAGACCAAATTCTTAGCCAAGCTACAGAGTAGAAGTTGAAAATACAATTTACGAGAATGCCAGCTTCATCTTTTGCTTCGTTTGCTCCACTTGCGTTTTTAATAAGTTAATCAGAATGACCAACACCACAGTTTACTGCTTAGTTAAATGCTTTAAAGGTCTGCAGCATAAAACCTGTAGCATAGCCACCTTTGACCAGAATGAATGACCATGTTTTCAGTTATTTCCACTACAGAGTTTACCTTATGAAAAATAGCTTACTGGCCTACCTGCATGTGCGATCAGGCGATTGCAGCTGGTGCAAAACTCTGCAGCTAGGCTTGTCTGTCGTGAGCGTCGCAGTTGCCACATTACTCCACTTCTCGCCGACCTGCACTGGCTACCAGTCAAGCAACGGATTGACATCAAGTTTTTGTTGCTCACTTTTAGGTCCCTTCATTCTATGGCTCCAGCCTATCTCTCCGACATACTCCCCCTTCAGGCCAAGCATCGTACCACCCGCTTTTTGGAATCCAACAGTCTAGAAATACCTCGTACAAACTTCAAATCCTTTGGATACCGTGCATTTAGTTCGTATGCTCCCAAAGCTTGGAACTCCCTCCCGACCTGCGTCAGAACATCCCCTGACCTGACCACGTTTAATAGGAACTTAATACCACGCCTATTTAGGACAGCATTTAGTGGGTCCCTGTGATTTGTCCTTCACGTGCTTATGCGTGCTGACACTGTGCATGCTGCCAATAACCACATTTGCATGCTGACCATGTGCATGCCTCCCCTAAGCATGTTATTCATTTTGTTTGTTTTTCAAGCATGATTATACTTACCATTTAATTGCTTTTTCCTTTGCAGCAAATGTAAAGCCCCTAGAAAGAGACTAATTTCTCTGAGGGCACTTTATCAAGTTCATTATTAATAATATTATTATTATGTAGCTTTTCATAAATTATTCCAAAATATAATGACTGTGGTATCTTAAACTGAGTCATGATCTCCAGCTAGGATTAAGTTCAAGTTATCGAGGTTGGTCAAATGTGGTTCCCATTTTTATTGGGTATTTTTTGGTAGATTGAGAAATAAAAACTTAATTTATTTCCATAGCCCATTGAGATAACCTAATCTCTATTCAGGCGTTTATCTACACCTCGTGACTCTAGCACACGACTTCAGCCACACCTTGGCAGGGGCGAGCAAGTTGATCACTGGACCAAACCAGCTTGTGCAAATGACCAGACGGGAATGTTGCTTTGACGGAGCACTACGACCTGCAATGTTGTAACGAATTGAATAGGAATTGAGTTCGCTTAGAAATAGACCAATCATCGCTAAAATAAAAGTTGACTGCATATTTAAAGTAAACCTTGGAAAGAATCTGTGACTACTATTTTTTTTAGCCGAATCAAAATCGACGTAAGTCATGATGCAAGCAATTTGGCAGCGAATTTCTAAATCAATTATGAAGTCTAATGGATCTTCACAGTACCCGTACCACAAAACGTCAGAGAGTAGCTCATCTCCGATTGCGACGCAATTAAAAGAAGGTGTCCACTATGAATTTGAGGAGACAGATTGGTGACTGAGTTTTTAGTCTGCCTAGTGAGGCATAGGTGCGATTTCTGCAGCGAATTGCAAATGAGTTAAAAGGTGAAGTAGTGTCAAGAGATCTAAAATTTAGGAACACTTGGAAGGCAAAGCATCTTTTTGCGATTACGTCAGAACAAGCGTTGAGAAACCAAGTGCACTATGCAGCTGATAATTTAATTTAACACCTCAAGCCGTTCCTCGTTTTTTTTCAAAAAATATGGTTGCCTCAGAAGGGGGGTCCATTCTACTACCTTTGAAAAGGCTCTACGCCATTTCTTTCCATGCGGATAAAACCTACAGGAGAGATGGGACGTTTTTATAGGTGCGTATTTTTTCAGGTTTTCTTTGCTACCTTAATCGACTTGCCACTAAGGCTGACAGTCGCGAATTTGGGTGGGCATCGAAAAGAGCATTTGCCAAACCCAATCTCCTGACTGTTTAAGGGAGAATAGACCAGCAGTTCATGCCTACTTTTCCCCGATGGCAAATGAACTCCTAAACCACGCTTTATTGCGTGATCACTCTTTCCATCAAAGCAACATGTGTTCTGGAAAAAGTATGGTTGTCGTCGTACTTGAGGGGTTTAAGGTTTCTCCCTAACGACCTAAAAAGATTAGCTTCGGTCGAACCTTCTTTAGCAAATAGCTTACCCAATCAGCAATAAGGAATTTTTTACAAAACTTTGTTTCTTGTTATTTTAATGAAACTTTGGAAAGTTAATAATCCAAATACAGTTTTCGACTTCTGGCGAAACAGCTTTTTGGTTGACTAAGCATTCACGTGGCAAAGTGTTAGTTTTTCTAGTGATGTGTTTTCAGTGATTACTAATTTAATTTTACTGTAAATGCTAAGGTCGTTGTCTGCTTCCTTTTTTTATTTTATCCTACTCATCTACTCTTTCTTATTTAACCAAACCTTAAAAAATTTCCTGTTTTTTCGGGTCTTTCAACCGATTCTATTGCTTCGGAAAGTTTCTCGTATATTTCGTGACTTGGTTGCTTCTTTCTTCCGCTCATGCTTGAGTCTTTAGTCCTAGACACCACTGGCACTTTTTCATCTCTTTTTTCCTGACAATATGCAAACCCTAATGAACATGCCTAAACAACACATTAGTTGTAGTGGCTATACAGTTCGCGGAGACTGTTCTAAAGTAAAACTTATTTTCATACTGATAACTCCTTCTCCGGATGAATAGGTTCAACATTAGGGAAGCATGGAAAATGAGGCCTGAGAAAATTGGAAGTGTCGACGTTAACTACACGTTTGTGCCAGGAGAGTTAATTCATAAAAAGTCTCTAATTGGCATGTGTATTTAAATAACTGTCTCATCGGTGCTTTTATAACAATTACTTTTTTGGAAATGAACAGTGACGGCAATCTGCAAGAAAAAATCCAGTACCTAATCCAGTAGCCTGGTCCAAGTCTTCAAATGTGCCTGTCCAGCTCAGCCAGTAATATTCAGATCCACTGAAACGAGGACTCAATTGAAACCATGCTTGGTTATGGAATTAAAAGTTCGTCTGAATGTGCACAATCCATTTGGATTCCGGCATTCGCTTGGCCTTGTCTTCTGGTCACTACTATTACTCTTTGCCCTCATAATGCTGTTGCAGTGTGAATTAGGGCTGCTAAACGGGTCGCTGAGTCTAACACGTAAATTTATGTTGCCCAACATTCTTTGACAAATGTCTGAAATGATTGCCATACCCTTTTATTTGTACCATGTCTTTCTGACTTATAGTAAACTACATCATTAAATTTATCGGAAAATCATACCAATTGTTTCTAATAGTAGTATACGTCTAATGCTGTTACTTCTAAACCGAGAAAATTAGTAAACTGTAAAAAATGCAGAGGTGATGCTTTGTAAAAGCATTTATAGGGAACCAGTGTGTTTGAGTCCACTGATGGCGGAAATTCTCGAACTACCGTAAATAAGGTTATTTTACTACGTGGATCGCTAATACTGTGATACCGCATTTTTTCACACGTACTATGCCCTAATTGGAAGCTTTCCAAAAAAAATTTATTATTGGAACCTCAGTAATACTTCACTAGTTTTTTGTTAATTACATGTGGTTTAAGGGACTGGTATTTTGCCGAGGGGCAACAGTAACACATATTTTCAAGGATAATGTATGTTGTACTGTATTTGAAATCAAAAACCAGGGTAATACTGTTTTAGTTTCCTTGCCCATAGCTTGAAATTACTAGTCAAAACATATTTTCATTACAAAAGTACTCACCCAGACGATTTCTGGGGGGGGGATTTACCCCTGTGCCTTATTGTAACGCCTTCTCTACATTTCTTTAGAAATGCTTTTCTCAATATTCACGACTTATGGTATATTCCAAAAAAAATTGTCTTTAATCCCAGATTTTCCAGCAATCTCAAACGGTTTTTTCGAAAATTGGTTGCCGTATTATGCATCATTCGAAAAAACTCAGAGCGAGATACATAAGATAACTAAGATAACTGTAACCAACAATTCGCTTTGAGAAAAATTTTCAGAGCAAGCATTCACAATAAATGCAAGTAAGTGTACCAGGTTCTTTATTTTGCATCCTTCTCATGCCAGCTGTCTCTCTTGCTCTGTGTGTTTATGTCTCTCTGCCTGTCTCATTCGCCCTCTCTCTCTCTCTCTCTCTCTCTCTCTCTCTCACACTCTCTTTCTCTCTCTCTCACAGTTCAGTCCCAATTTTGTGGTAAGACTTCCAATGCTGTCGGACACACTTGGAAGTAAAATCCATTATCTGGCAGGTCTCGCTAGGTAGCCTAGATTGTACGAAGTATTTCTTCCTTATAACTTCAGCAAATCCATCCGTTATTTTAATATTCCAGGATTAGCCAATCGTGATAGTATGTATGTGATATAATTTATGAGAACTGTGGGAATTTAGTTTGGGACTTCAAAGATTATCTCAATATTATTAATTCAGTAATATATTCGGATCACAGTTCTCAGATTTGACGATACAGTTGGTTGGTCATAACGAAAATCCTCACAACAAATTCTACTTGAAAATATTCTTCACGCAATGCTACCCATGTGTCCCTTCGTTCAATGTCGAAAGAAAAACTCCACTTAGTATTTTTTTTTACTTGGTTGACAACAATGTCGATATTTCATAACGTGTCTATGAATTAATGAACAGTGATCGCTGGACAAACTTGGCTGGAGTTGCAGTGTGGAGGTTTTCGTAATCGCACTTTCATGGAATTTCTTGCTTGATCTAATCGGGTGTGGGAAGATCAGAATGGTGGTATACTGGGAACTAGCTTCCCACATAGGTACCCACCAATGCATTGGCATAGATTCAACTGTCATTAGTGGCTGCCACTGGTCTTTATAGATAGCTGGTACGTATATTGTGATTTTATTAAATCAAATTGTGAAAGATTTTTAGTATGCATAACAGAAAGCTTGATAATGTCAATTCATTGCAAGCCATTCACTAAAGCTCTCCTCCATACTAGTATTATCTATGTGTAATGCCACCACGATCCGAAAATATTCAGCTCTGGTGCTATACAGTTCGACAGTTGTTTTGGACGTTGATATATTGTCTGATAAGGCCTTAGCGATACAGGCAAGCTGCTAAGCTGTATGTAAGGCTATTGTGCATTTTTATATTGTGCATTAGGCTAGTCCACTTTGGTCAAAGCTGTAGGTCCAAAATGTTGTGAATCATGTGTTAGCTTTGCATGCTATTGATGAGTTGTGATGGTACGCTAGGTATGGTGGCTGTTATTCATGACAGCTGTCCCAACGACGTAAATTTGAATCTTGCTGTATGAGAACCTTTATTGCCACTGGAATTGGTGATGCTAGCTTTAAAGAATCTTCTTTCGATATATACCTGAGGCTTTTGAATTAGCTATTACTATAGTTATTTAACCGCATTGATTGATTAGGCTAAAATACCTACCGTTTTTATCTATCGTTTTTTCGCTTGTTACTAATTTTATTATACTAAGGGCCTATCACCTATTGCCTTGACCTGTTCTTATTCATTAGAAATGTCTGTATAGAGCAAGTTGACGATTTTATGAAAACACCAAGTATTTCTGATGCTCAAATAATATTTTGGAAGACATGGTCAGGGCTACAATCGCTTGCCGAACTGGGTTATGGTGACCAAGGCTTGTTGGAGGAATAATAATAATAATGTATTTGATAAAGCGCCGTCGGAGAAATTAATCTCTTTCTAGGTGCTTTACCAATGCTGCGAAAGGAAATGCAATTAAATGGTAAGTAAAATCATGCTTGAGAACCAAACAAAATGAATAACATGGTTAGGGGTGGCATGCACAGGGTCAGCATGCAAATGTGGTTAGTGGGAGCATGCACAGTGTCAGCACCCATAAGCACGTGAAGGACGAATCACAGGGACCCACTAAATGCTGTACTAAATAGGTGTGTTTTTTAAGTTCTTTTTAAATGTGTTCAGGTCAGGAGATGTTCTGACGCAGGTCGGGAGGAATTCCAGGCTTTGGGAGCATACGAACTAGATAGGAATAAATGTAGTTAACTACTTGTAGCTTTTAAATCAATTGTATATGTGAAACATAAAGTGAAGGCCTTGTTCGAACTACTCGTATCTTATTGAGATAACTGCATGATTTGTTAACGCAAAGTCATGTCGTGTGGCCCAGCCGATCAGGACTTTCCACTTCTTTATTGATCAGGTTACTAGAAATTCATTAGCAGTATGAATATGTTTTCATCGTAGAATAGATAGCATGATTGTCAGTCTTACTTTTGTTAAGACGATGCTACCATATTTAATCGCGAACAAGTAAACATGAAAGATATTATCTGTTACAGTAAGACTTACCTCGTGGAAAGCATTTCCTATTTAATGCTAATTTTCTTAAAATATTCAAAAACTACTAGACCTACTAATGAGACACCCTGAATGCACTAAGCATGGTCACGAACCTATTGTCATTCTCGCTTTCACTATCAATTTTACTCGCCTAATTTGAATTTTTATGTCTAAATCAATGAGTTATGATGTGCACAGTGGTTTGAGACTCTTAATTATCCGCGAGATTATAAATTATATCTGTCGAATCCAGTGGTGGCAAAAGGTAGTTGGAATTACATTTATAAATACAGTTAGAAAACAGTATAGAGATTAAATAGCTATCAACTAACTGATAGTTTTACGGACAATTATATTATGTTGCGTAGGTAGTTTTGATGACGTTTATGCTACTAGTATTTACAAATGCCATAGCCAACTCGCTTGCTGCATGCATTGATGACAGCCGCACGTGGATGGCAGCAAATTTTCCAAAACTAAACGATGACAAAACTAAATTACTATTAATGGGCAAACCCAGTGTGATTCAGAAATTGGAACGGCTGAAGCTCAATATTGACTCTGCAGCATATCTCCTGTCTAGTCAGCTTGAAATCTAGGTGTCATATTCCAAAGCGACCTCTCGTTAGACGACCATGTCAACTCCTCAGTCAAATCTGCCTATTTTCAGCTTCATGACATTGCTAAAATTAGGTCTTGTTTGGATAAGGATACCACGTCAAAGCTGGTTCATGCATTCGTAACATCTCGTCTCGACTTCTGCAACTAACTGCTCGCTGGTCTACCAGCATGTGCGATCAGACGATTGCAGCTGGTGCAAAACTCTGCAGCTAGGCTTGTCTGTCGTTAGCTTCGCAGTTGCCACCTTACTCCACTTCTCGCCGGCCTGCACTGGCTACGAGTCGAGCAACGGATTGACTTCAAGGTTTTGTCGATCACTTTTAGGTCCCTTCATTCTATGGCTCCAGCCTACCTGTCCGGAATACTCCCGCATCAAGCCAAGCATCGTGCCACCCGCTTTTCGGAATCCAACAGTTTAGAAATACCTCCTACAAACCTTAAATCCTTTGGAGACCATGCATTTAGTTTGCATGCTCCGAAAGCATGGAACTCCCTCCCAACCTGCGTAGGAACATTCCCTGACCTGACCACATTTAAAAGGAACCTAAAAACACACCTATTTAGGACAGTATTTATTGGGTCTCAGTGATTCGTCCTTCACGTGCTTATGTGTGCTGACACTGTGCATGCTGCCACTAACCACATTTGCATGCTGACCCTGTGCATGTCACCCCTAACCATGCTATTCATTTTGCTTGTTTTTCAAGCATGATTTAACTTACCATTTAATTGCATTTCCCTATGCATCAAATGTAAAGCGCCTAGAAAGAGATTAAGTTCTCAGAGGGCGCTTTATCAAGTACATTATTATTGTTATTATTAGCTATTACATGCAAAGGAGTTTAGTGAAGCAGAAATCAAAATAGAAATCAGTTTGTTACAGAATGGATCAGTAAGACTTAAATACGCTTATCTTTGGGATGGGAACTGTTTACATGGCATTGTTATTACTCACAACAAACTCGGAAACTTATATTTTTTAAAGTATATAGAAGAGAAACATTTTAAAAGTGTCCTGGAGGAGCTCCATCTCTTTCCGGACGTGTTAAATATGCTGCAAACAAAGCATTTTCTTAAGCTGTAACATCGAAGCCATTGCAGTATGACGGGCCTACTGCCGAATTCACAAGCTAAAGTGAACTTGCAAGGTACAAGTAAGGAAACTGCTATCGATACACTATTTTAGTATTGCAGCCGTCCAGCACGTAGAAGCTTAGCAAATTTGTCACTGCATGTATTGACGTCATCTAAACATTTATATGAGCTATAATTCTGTAATGAAATAACAAAATTAAAGCAGGGGAATTGCGGGCTAATCAATTATTATTCGGATATTTCAAAACTTTAACAATTAAAATCGCTGCCTCCAGCCTATCTTTTGTTGAATGTGCATGGAATTTTATGGGCCATTTTACACAGGGATCTTGTATTAGATGACTAAATCAGCTCCACAGTCCGGTCTAATTTCAGCTACGGAATATTTTAAAAGTGTTCGCTTGTTTTGACAGGGTTACCACATCTAAATTGTTATATGAGTTTGTGACACCTAGGCTTCATATGGCCGATTTTAGTCATCGGAAGCTACCCACATGTCACCTCGTTCAATATCAAGTGAAACATTTAGCTTTGAATTTCAGTTATTGTATGAGTGTGCAAAAAACCGATTCCTCCTACTCCCAACTCTGACTTAGTCAGCAGTTATTGCCGTAATTCAAAGAGGAGGTTGTTGCAATCACCTTGAGAACTGATTTAAATTAAATAGCCTAGTAACTGCATAGGTACGACGCCTCGATACTAATCGGAATTCACATCATGCCATCAACACTGACCATTAACAAGTAGCCCTAAGTTATGTTATTCTTGATGTTTATCGAGTGAACTACAGTCTACCATTCATGGTGCGTCCTTTTTTGCAATCTTAAAGTGATTGGAAATAGGGTGAGTTTTCTGTGAAGTCTTTTTCAAATGTAATAATAACATTATGATTTATGTTATCATGCCATCTTGATCACGAAAATTTCAGCCACGGATCTATAAATTCCAGTAATTGTTTAAATGCTTCATGATTCCGGCAAAAGGGTTTGACAATAGGCGTAGATAATTACCTTGCTAGTCACAGTGATGTATCTCTTGCAGAATTTGGATTGGTTAAGAACGTTACATTACTCATAGATACCCAACTAAATTTGGAGGTAGTACAAAGTTTTAATCAATTCCCGTAATCTATCATTATCCTCATTGGTTCGTATTTTATTTAACGATCTGCAACGATATTAACGTTGACTCTCTCTAGCAATTTAATTTTGTAAGCCAGTATAAAGTCTCCCAGAAAGTTGTAAACTAGGTTTGTCTTACAGAAAGTGTACCCTGGATGATTTCCCTCAAGTAAACGAACGTGCAACTTGAGGGAAATCATCCAGCTACAAGCTAAAGTTAGGCAAACTACGCACTGGCCTTGTAAATTTACTGCACACGTTTGTTAATTTTGTTTGAACGTCACAACTTTATAATGCATGAATCAAATCAAATGCTGCTCCATTCATAAGCATGTAGTTGGGTTGAGCACCTTACGTCTAGCCTTGGCATGTTTGTTCCCAACCATTCCGGCGTCTTTGACTGCCACTTCTCGCTGAATGCTTGTAATCTGCATGCTTTGTAAGATTGGGAAACACGGTAATGGTTTAGCCACAATGGCTCGTCAACCACTTTTCCCCAATTTTAGCAACCTACATTTAATGTATAGCTATGCAAAAACTAATGCAGTTTCAGATGTTTGTTCAAATTTATTGTGCATATGATAAATATTCCTTGGTTCCTTGACGATGTTAAAGAAAGAGCAAATGACAATCCTAAAGAAGTAGCCTGAATATATATAGGTAGACGCCTTTTCTGAAGAAACACACTTGGTCGAGATGGTCATAATTATACACTAAAAAAGAACCTTCAGCAATATAAATCTGTTTCGAGTAGCTTTACCATTGCTCCAAAGGAAGCATTATAGAATGTTTAGTGGCAGAACGGTCAATAGAAGAAATAATATGGTTTGGGTGACATGCCCAGGGTCGGCATACAACAGAGGTTAGTGACAGCATTCAGTGGTGTCAGTTTGTATAAACCCATAATGGAAGAATCACATGCACCACTAAATGCTTTCATAGATACGTGCATATTTAGTTTCTTTTTAAATGTGGTCAATTAGCGAGGTTTCGTGACGCAGGTTGAAGCAAGTTCCTGCCCATAGGAGCAAACCAACTAAACGCAAGGTCTCAAAAGGACTTGTGGTTTGCACAAAGTGTATACTAACTTGTTATTCTAACCCATTCGGCTCGATTCATCAGCTCAGTGGTTAGTCACTTAAACTCGGTACTTAACAAGCCAACTGTAACGTCTGGTATTTTGTATAGCTCGTCATTAAAATTTTGCCTTGGTAAGCAATTTACGTCTAGTCATTCATAACGTATTTACTGATAAGTGTCTTGGACCGTTCGCCATGACTGAGACATTTATGACATAGATTAACGATCCAACCGTAAGCAATGTAATTACTACAGGCTTACCTATATTGAAGGACATCGGTGTCACCTCTAACCACGTTGTTCAAGTTGTTTAGCAAGCGTCATGTTACTCGCCATTCAATCGCGTTTCCTGTGCAGCAAATGTAAATAGCCTAGAACGAAATTGAGTCCTGTTAGGGCACTTTATCAAGTGCATTATTATAATCATTAAAATAAAATTATTCTGAAAGACCAGTTTGCACCGAAAGAGTTCGTCGAGCACAACAAAATTCTTTTTTCCGCAAAATGACAGAATCCGAACTGAAGTGTTCTGGTTTTTCGTCGGTCTGTGGTTTCAAATATCAGTAAATTAGCCTTAAAATAAACCCTAAAAAATATGAGGAAACTTTTTTGGTAAATAGCTACTTGCCTGCTAGTGGTCGGGCGTCAAACTGGTAGCTATAGCAGATTCAAAAAGTTTAAACTGGATAGCCCTAAGGGGTTTTCTCCCCTGCTGCTCACAGCAAACTTTGGCAAATGCCTATGCAAGGCCCAACTCCTTATTTGCTTCCAGGGCATATACTTACGTTGGTATGTATATATTAACTAAAAAATCCAAGTAACAGCGGTTTGGCAACAAGACAATGGTGAGCCGTAATGGCTCACTAGGTTAAGGCATATGCTTTCATTGCATTGGTCCCGAGTTCGTGGGTTTGATTCCTGAGGTGGGCAATGCTTTATCGCCACTGCAAGTGATGGTGAAAGCCGTAAAGGCTCGTCTGTCGCTGTACAAAAATAGGCTGTTTATTCAGCTTGGACTTTTTGGAATTTTTTTGTATAGACAATTTTTAGTCATAAGGTATTGCTACCTTATTGCTGTACGATGTTTCTCCTCCTTTGGAAGTTTCTCACCCAGTTATTCCCACCCCCCTGGTAGACCCAAGGACATTTTGACCGGAAAATTCCAAATGTTTGAAATTTCATGAATATCTAACTAAGAATACAGATGCACACGCAGACACACAAACACACACACATATACATATGCATATATATATATATATATATATATTTACATATGTATATATATATATATATCTCTCTACATTATCAAGTATAGTTCACGTTCTATTGAAACAAAATCAGCTCAGTTTAATGGGAAGGATAATTCGATTGGACGGATGATTTATAATGGAGCGAGCAGCGGCGGCAGCAGATGCGACTGCAGCGGTTGCGGCGGTTGTGGTTGTAGTGGTGTCGGCAAAGCATATAGTTCGGTCCCGTTCTACGTCGCCCATCGCGCATTCGTAGCCGTCAAAGTGGGCGCCTGCTACCGCGTACCTCGCGTACCTAGCGTTCCTGCAAATGAGTGCGAAGCTTGAGAGGTCGACCGAATATAACTCAATCCCAAATGATCGGGTTGCCCCCTAGTACGCACTAATTAATTAAAGCGCGGAATAAGAGCACGGGCGGATTTAGGCTGCGAAAGTGCAGCCCACCCTGGACACTAAATTTTAACCCCTTGCCATAAAACTCAAAAAAAATCCATACCCTAAACCCTAAACCTAAATCCTTAACGATCAACCCTATACCCCAACCCTAGACCTTAAACTCTAAAACTCTACCACTCTAAAACTCTAAAACTCTAAGACTCTAAAACCCTAAAACTCTAAGACTCTAAGACTCTAAAACTCTAAAACTCTAACACTCTAAAACTCTAAAATTCTTAAACTCTAAAATTCTAAAACCCTGAAACTGTAAAACCGTACAACCGTAAAACAACAAAACCCTTAAACCCGAAAACCTTAAAACCCTAAAACACTAAAACCCTAAAACCCTAATATCCTAAAACCCTACAACCTTAAAACCGTAAAACAGTAAAACCGTAAAACCGTATACCGTAAAACCGTAAATTCCTAAATCCCTAAAACCCTAAATCCTACAACCCTGAATTCCTAATCACTAAACCCTTCCATCTAAAACGCTAGAACCTAAACTCTACACCGTGAAACCCTGAACACCAAACCCTAAATCCTAAACCCTTGCCATATACCCTGATGGGAAATGTCCTGCCCCAGGTTTGAATTGACCGAGAGGAAACGTCCAGGGAGGAATATCCGTACCTAATAAGTTACTGCTGATGGGCCCCCATTAACTAAGGAGTCCATTATTAACGCACCCACTTAATCCGGAACCGCTGATCGGGTTTCCAGTAGCAGCTCTTACCAACGAGGCATCGGCCGCGTGTGCGCCTTCGTCCGGCGACGAGTCAGTCAAATCAGTCTGTCCGGCAAGTCAGTTCAAATTCCCATTACTCCTGTTAAAACTTCAAATGTTTTGCCATCGTGGGTCACAGACCAGATCTCAGCGGTCTCGGGTCTGACAGGCGGCCTTCACTTTGGCAAACATGCCAGCTATCATGGTAATTATCTTTTGATTCAATGTAATAATGTTTACGCTTGACGTCTTTTTAAAGGTGTTTGTACGACGCGCGGCTTTGTTTTTTTCTAAGTATTTTAATATAACTCCGTCTGTGACTCCACAAATCCACAAAAGCTAGCTAGGTGTGTCCACGAGTTTGTTAGAACCTATTTAGGGATATATTGGCTTTGAGTACTCATTCGGTAGCTGACAAACTTCATCTCAAACAATGAAGAGAAAGTGGGAAGAAAGAATAGCAGGGTAAGGAGACCAGTTGAGGATGTAATTATTGTGGCCGTAGCAACTCCGGACCGCTGGAACTAATGAACCATACTCGGTTGCAGGAGAGTAGTGATCGTTGTGTAAGAATCGCAGAAGTGAGTTCTACAGTCTTGGACCTGAAGAAATAAAAATTCTGTCGCCGACGCTCATTATACCATGATGCCACCCTAGGTAAGGCGTTTGCTTGCACGATCTCGGTCCCGAGGTCATGGGTTCGATTCCTGAGGTGGGCTATTCTTTATCACCACTGCAAGCGGTGATGATAGCCGTTAAGGCTCGTCCGTTGCTATACAAATAGAGGCTGTTTAATAAGCTAGGATTTTTTTAAACGGAGGGACGGAATAGGTAAACAATCTTCCATATAGGACCGGAGGGCACGAGGCGGCCAAAGCTGGTGCAGCAGTTCAACTAGGTATGGAGGTGCCAAGCCGTGGCGGCAATAGTTCGTAATATAGCTTCTATGCCGTTCATGACCAAGCTAAACCTCACGACCGATTGACATGCCTCCACATCTTGCTATTCTGTCGTCTAACATATTTTCTATAGTAGTGATCCAATCACAATGTAATTTATAATTTTCGCACCTACATATTATCCCATCCGTCTCGCCTGCACATCGGTCCTTCGTATATTGATCTATTTTGATGACTGGCTTGCTTTTCTTCATTCAACACGTTTTGCCATAATGCTGCCCCGGTGTCGCCAACACGTCACATACGTGATAGTAATTACCTCAACGACGTGAAGCTAGTGGTATATGGTCCTCGGTATGTGCTTCCAAGTTGTAATTTAGTCAAACAAGTGAGTAGGACTTTTGCATTGATCGTGTGCTCGCTTGTTGTCACCGGTTGCCTTTAAGGGTGCTGTCAAAAGATTTTCTTCCTAACGGCTGAATTATACAGCCTAGCCAATTGGCAATTCAGGGACGTGAAATCCAGAGTATATGCTGGAGTTGAGGACTTGTACAGGAGCCCAGGTTGGCATGAAAATGTGCGTCTTACATACATCTTAAAATGCCTACAACGTCCTTGGACTTGGATGTTGAGACGCGCAATAATACTTGACATGTCAAATGTTTTTGTTTCACTTGTGGTTGATACGGCTCATGTACGCCTCAACGCCTGCATATTTTGAGTGAATTTGAACCCCTTTACAGTACTCGGTGTAATGTTCGTTTGTTCTTCAAGCATGATATTACTTACCATTCAATTGCATTTCACTTTAAAGCAAATGTAAAGCGCCTAGAGAGAGATTAAGTTCTCTGGGGGCACTTTTCAAGTGAATTATTCTTATTATTATTGTTAATATATGTTTAGTAACATAAAAAGGTAACTTTTGTTTAAACCCCCCGAAAATCATTACCCACACCAATCCTGGCCACGTGGAGGTCACCACGACAGCTTTGGTTAAATCGAAAGATAGATAATGCTGCTATTGTTGTTTCGGCCAATTTGCATGGGGATCGCTCGTTTTGTATTTAGGAACTATCAAATCATGTGCTGTTTGAAAAAGGAAAGACATATAGTGGTGAGGGTAAACTTCTAAGTAAATGGGCGTACAAAAAAAATTGTATTTATCATAATCCGTTCATCTTTCAACCACCAATACTTGGAGTTGCTTTTACAGCTAGTTTGTTTTTTAGTTGGCAACATTCCAACACGAAAATGGTCATGCCGAGAACGGATCTTCCCATGAATTTATTCTTTTACTATAAGTAGTTAAAACGCAAATTTCTATAACTTATCCGATGCCTTGAGTGCGTAATTCTGTAAACTTACTCAACATTCTTTGGTGAGCTAGAAAATTCTGACCTAATGGTAAGAAGCTCGGCAAGTTTTTTCCTTGAAATGCATGGTCTCCTATCCAAAAACTACCGAAGTATGTTTGTGTTCCTATTCATCCGGAACATTATAATAATTTTAAAGAAAATTGCAGCTTAGGAGATATATCCAATGGATATTTATGGTTCATAAAGTAAATCGATTGCTTTTCACGACATCGGCGCCGAGGTCGTGGGTTCAAATCATGTGGTGGGCGATTCTTTATCACTGCTGCAAGTGGTGGGGACAGCCGTCAAGGCTCTTCTGTCGCTATACAAAAAGAGGCTTCTAAATCAGCTTGTATTTATTTATTCACTTATAGCCTGCACCTGCATCTGCAGTGGCCTTGTTGCTTGTTAAGGTAGCCTTGCCAGAAGAGATTTTCAAAACCAGACCGAAACAGATGTCAGGAGCTAGTTAGTTACTTTGCAAGCCATCATGGAATACAGCTCCTTGTCTTAGATAGGTATTTGATGCAACGGAAAGCTCCAGAAGCAGTTTCTGAATGAAGCTTTTAAAATTTAAAAAGCTGTCGAAAACGACACCTACATTTCGAGTACCTGGTTATGATCGCACGACAGCATCAGCTATTAGAACTTTAGGATGTCCTTTGAGTGTCAATTTACTTCCGCCGTCTTTTAATTTTAAGAAATTTTGTGACATCCATTACCATATTTTGGCAAGGCAAGCTTTCAGTTTATCAGTTGCTGCCTCGAATTTGGATGGTTTGAATGAAAACTATAGCTGAGTATCGCCAGCATAAAAGTGATATCATACTCAAGTGGCCTTAATCAATTCTTCCGGATGTATAGTATATATGAAGAACAGCAAGGTAACGAGGAGATTCCCTTGAGGGACTCCACACGTGACCGGTCTCGTGGGTAAGACCAGACCCCCACACGACGTGCATTAAACAAGATTGGACGAATAGGATTTAACCACGCTAGGGCCTTGGCAGCTGTAATCATAATTGCTAATCACAATACAATAGCAGAACTGACTGTTTTTACTCCGCGAGTTTTAAAATGCCGAAAGAAGCTGGTTTAGGTATGGACATTTTAGGTATAGCCACGCAAGCATGTGTCATGTGAGACGAAACAAAACTCGACCGTTTATGAATCTGTAGCTCCCAATTAAAGGAGTGAGGAGAAGTGAGTCAATATAAAATTAACCGCTTAGTGCGCCAACTCAACCTTTCTGTTTATTACAAAATGGCATTCGAATGAGTTCATTTTATGTTCAGCCGTTTGCAAATGCAAACAATGTATACTATTCCGGTTTAAATAAGTGTTTAAGTTCCAAAAGCTCAAACATTTCAAATATCCTACCCCTAGCTTTAATACGAATATTGGTTACCAAAACCCTTGCATAAGGTCATTTAGTCATAGGAGGCCACGTTAAGTAGGCGAGTCACATATCAGCACAACCTTTTAACATCATTTAACTGATCAACGCAATTTCTAAAGCGAGTACACCTATCGTTTGAAAAAGCTCGGCTGCTTTTGAGCCGGAAACACTGAGCTAGTCGGGAACTCACGGCAGTCTGATAATCTTTTAAAAATACTTGCAGGTCATTCATGCTATTAATATAAAAACTTGTTTATCGTAAAAAATACGTGTCTAAACAGATATGCATGGTGTCTTTTATTTGGAGGTAAGATAAGCCTTCGTTGAAGAGATGTATGTGGCTGCTTTCATGCCTCTTGCAACTCGAGCAAGTTTCTTTTATTACTCGGGGACAAAAGAGTTAGCCGGTCTTTAAAAATACTGGAAGATACTATCCTACTTTAGTGCAAATACGGCCTCACCTGAATTTGAATTGTGCCTACATACATATATATATATATATATATATATATATATATATATATATATATATTTATTTATTTATTTATTTATATATATATATATTATATTTAAATATATTTATATATATATATATATATGCATGCATACAATGACTGTGGATTACCTCGAAGCCCCGCAGGGTCTCGAGCAGCCTTGGGATAAAATAGAGCGATCCTGCTCTTTCCTCGTCAGGAACATAGACCTGTTGCAGGCCAGTCTTCTCGCCACATGGCAAACTCAGGAGCCCTTAGATTTGTTAGGAAATGCAAAATGAACTTTAAATCAAGAAACATTCATTTCTTGCATTTGTTAAGCCGCACAAAAGCTGTGCTTTAATGTAATCATATTATCGTTTAGTTAAACAATTTAAGCTGCACGTTTTGTAATAGAAAACCATGCTACTACTAGCCATGCAATCATACTTTCTTTGCAGCATATGTAAAGGGCCTGGAAAGAGATTAATTTCTGTGAGGGCGCTTTATAAAGTACGGTATTCTTATTATATCATTATTGATGTTATTGATAAATTCGATATTTACACAATGCACTGTCCTAGTATACCGGAAGCATCGCCCACCTTTGGTCAGTTATTTACTAGCAGTGCATGCGACTGCAGTCATTGTTAAAGGTCGATTGAACTGACGGAAACCTTGTTTTGAATCAGACAGACTTGGCATTTCACTCGTCCTTTAAGAAGTAGCCTACCTCTATTAAGCTCCCGCATTGCAACATAAAGTGCCTCTTCTAGTAACTTTGAGACCAATCTTAAACAGTTTCTCCGTAAAGTTTGCGGTCTAAACAAGTTTTTCTATCGAATTGGAAATGAAAAGTCGATATAGGCATGTTAATATATTTGGTTCTCCGCCTATAGTTCACATGATCTTGCTGTACGACTCTAAATACTTGAATAAATAAGTCAACAGGCTTTGAATTAAGGTTAACACAGGAGTAAAAACGTCAGGAAGAGAAAAAAAGTTTCCAATTACTTAATACGACATTGAAGAAGGCCCATTGTTACGTCCCAAAATCAGGTTTATGAATCCACGTCACAAGGCTTATTCAAGGCTATTAAGCATTTTGACGAATATAGGCATGCGAACTGACAAGGTGCCGCACACTTAGTAAAAAAATACGAATGCGATCAGATATAGATAAAAAAATGAGCCCCGAAGATGAAAGCATTATGCTATCTTATCAAGAGTGCTTAAAAATTAGGTATTTCATCAAAAACAAGTAAAGAAAACTAACTTCCATGCAGCATACCAAGTCAGGGGGTACCAGTATTTTGTAGCTATCTCACTTATATATAGACACCCAGTAATACTCGATCTGTATTCTCAGTCATTTTCTTGCAGTGTTTCGGGAGCTCTGAACATAAAAAAAACGAAAATTTTGGTAGCTTAAGGCTCACACTTAAAACCAACCAAGCACGTTTTCGTGGAAGGTGACTAATTGTTGTTTTTTGATTATCCCTGTAAGTTCGAATGCCGACCTTAATAAGCAGACCATATATCCTTATAATTCAGTTAACCTAGTGAAAATCATTCTTATATTGATTTAATGTTTCTTATTTTTGTCATACAATATACTGTCTCAAATTTTTTATAAAATTTAGAAATATAAATTTGGCAAATCTATTCAAAACATGATGCCTTTTAAATAATTCAGCAACATTTTAATCATAAGCTATTTTGGAAGTGCAGGCAAAAAGAATCACAATGCTGACGACATAATATGCAGTACTAAAAAAGATCTTTATAAAAACAGCAAATGAACATTAGGCCTCGGCTTTCGACCGCTCAACCAAAAACAATAAATATATAAAAAAGCAAATGTAAGCCTCGAAAGCGATATACAGGCTTTCATTTCACCAAAAGAGTTAGCTAATCTATGTAAAAACCTTCCAAATATGTGATGAGGAATTATTCATCCCAGCAATAATTTAGAAACTTGGAAACATGATCTATCTGTAACAATCAGCCAGGTCTTTTAGCAACTGTCAAAGCGTTCAAATGTTTGGTTTAGATAGCTTTGGAGTAATCCTTCTTGGGGACCGGACAAATATAATAGCTTGCTCGTTTTTAGATGCAGAGAACCAATTTCAAATTATTTATAAAACCTGTTACGATTCGAATGCAATGCTCGAATACAAGTTAATTACACACGTCTATCTCGTTTTCAGAATGATCGAAAAAAAACTCATAGAGCAATGACTAATTTAAGAATTCGAACCTATAAATGACAAAATGCAAACTGGACAAGCCTCGCAGGAGTAGGGTAACAAACCGTCATGATACTCGTACCCATTCTTGTAATTGTATATGAATATCCAATATTTAATTTGTGTCACTATATTAAGGATTTTATAATTATAATGCAGGGCGTTTTACCATCTGGAATTAATGACAAATACAAATTCTCCAAAAGATTACGGTTGTAAATTAGGACAGGAATTACTAACCAACCTGAATAACTTGCCAGGTCACAGTAAAAAATAGTCCATACGTCTTAATGTACTGAATTTTACAAAAAACCTAATTACAAGCTGTCCGTAATTTATTATTATCAATCTATGTAAATTAGGTCTCTCTATGCGTACTATTTATTTATGAAGTTTGTGTATAATGCATTTTAACTATCGATATAATAGTAGTGAAATTATTTTTATCAGTAGTAATTACTTTTTTCCTAAGCAAAAACCTCTTGTAGAAGTTAAAAATAATTTAAATTAAGCATTAATTTGAACATGCGATTGTGCATCTTCCTATTAAATTATGTAAGATGTAAAAACCTCTCTTGAAAACTACGTCTTAGTTTGTATATCAAATGATATTTAATTATATTAGTAATTAATTTAATTAATTATATTTAAAAAACCCTAGTAGGAGAACGGTGATTTCATCTCTCGTCGCAGTGCGTTTCAGACAGAAGAGAAATTGGACTACGCGCAATAGCGATTCAATGATTAAAATGCAGGACAAAAATACGAGGCTTGCATAATAGTAGTAATATTTCAAACAAATACTAACTGATACTGCAGCCTCTTTTTGATTGCGGCAGAAAAGCCTTAAAGGCTATTACTAGCGTTTCAACTACACTACAGAGTCTCCCACCACCAGATTCTAACCCACGACCTCGTTACTGAGATCAAAAAAGAAACCACCTGATCTAATAAGGCATAACGGCTCAACCTAATATTCTATAACCTAAGATCATATAATACAATACTAAGCTGTTATCATAACTGGCTATGCTCATTTTCATAAAGATTGTATTGTTTCTATAACTCAAATTGTACCTAATAAACAAAATACGTGCTATTGAAGACTACTTTGCAATGCCGTAGTAAATGTTCCTTTTATACCGTGCTAGATAACTTGGAGAACATTTGCATCTGTAGGATAATATCGTCGTCGACTTTAGAATTTAAACGCTTAGCTGTTGTTCTATATAATTAAATTTCTTAAACTAGCGGTAGAACTTACAAACATCTTCATAATCGAGGCGGAAACACTTTTAGTCTCTCTCGCCTCACTCCTATATATTTTCCGTTGAAAAAACACCTTACGACTAGTAGTTCTAAAACTTCAAGTAGGCTGAAAGTCTTTAACGTGAGAAAATTATTTGTGCTTCGTTTTAGCGATGTTATTTTCTTGTAACGATTATTTAGAAATATCAAAAAGTCAACGTAAAAAATTAAACAAACCTCAGTTTAAACATATGGTCGATCCTGTGGAACTTGGAAACAGGCCTCGAAGCCCAATTCGTAGGCATTAGCAGTGGCCTATTTGTTTTTTTCTACCCCATACCAAAAGGAATTACAATAATCAAAACGAAACAGATAAGTAGCTAGCTAAATTCTTTCCAAGCCACTGAGGAAAACAGCTCCCAATGATATTTTGCGATCGGATGTGATGGCTAGCTTTAGAAGCGGTCGTCTAAATAAGGCTTTTACATTTTAGAAAGCCGTTGAAAACGACACTGAACTTGTGAGTATTGTAACGCCGAAGGCTCGGCAGAGTAGGCTTGACCCGCTGCTACCCTAGCAGCGTAGCCTAGCGCCAGATGCCGTTCGGTGCGCCCGTATGCACAATCACATGGCCGCAGCGAAACAAGCGTTTTTGACTTACCGTTACTGAAGGGGTTCGTGAGTCCGAGGCATGAATTGGAAAGCAAGACACACAAATTAGGGATTTTACTGAGCTTTATTCGCAAGCCCACAAAGTCGCTGAGCGTCTAGCTCAGTTATATCTTCACACTCCTTGCATGCTCTTAACAGCGCCAACACTTCTGCAGAGTGAATACTTCTCCTAACTGAAGCTACTTACGTCTACAGTGGGTAATGAAACAAATACACGGAGCCCGAACCGGAGCTTAAACCCTAACTGGAGAACTAGGACTCCGTTTCCACCAGTGCGGCTGGAATACTTCACACACACCAAATTAAGCACTCTTGCGGAGGAAACACGTCTCTACACTTAAGCTACTTACGTCTATAATGAGGAAGGACCCAAATAGACAGAGCCAGAACCAGAGCCTAAACCCTAACCGGAGAACTAGGACCCCTCACACACCGACTAGGTCTAGCTCGCACGGGCAAAACCTTATGCCGAGACCACGTGCTAGCGTACACACACAAAAAGCAAAAGAGCCACAAAATGCCAGCTCGGGCACGATACGACCATATTCGGTGGAGTACACCGAATCTTCCTTGCATGTCTCGTCCTGTTACGTTCGTCGCCGGCTTGCAGCCCGACCTACTCCCTCGCTTTCAGAGATACGAGTCCGACGGCGACGAAGGGCAGAGACAAAAACAAATAAAAAAAAAAGATACTAAGAGCGAACGTTGCTCGACTCTTAAATACTTAGCTGAGACAGCGGGGCAAGAGCTTAGTGGTATTGGGCGCGACCCGATGGCCCATTACAGTCAGGAATTACTACCGGCACTGTGCCACTGGAATGGCACCCATGTCCAGCTTGAATGGCGGAAGGTTCAAGACGATTTTTTGGACAGATTGATGGCGGAGGTTGACAGGCCAGCCAACATCAATCAGCCACTCCAGCGGGTATCGGACCAATTCTAAAGGCTGACTGTCCACCACTGGTCAAAGAGCTTCCTGGTTTGCTCTTAAGCTCTTGCTCCCTACCCGCACTGACGCTCTACACTGGCTCACTGCTCCAGGACAAAGGAGTTCTTGCCCACCGCCGAACAGCTCTAGTTTTCGCTAAAATGTGGCCAAACCCAGCAGGGTGCAGCAGTATTGTAAAGCCGAAGACTCGGCTGAGTAGGCTTGACCCACCTACCAGCGTAGCCTTGCACCTAATTTCATTCGGTGCTCACCAACGCCCGATAAGCTGGCCGCCACAAAACGGGTGTTCCTGGTACCGACCTGCATACCGCTACTAAAGGGGGTCGTGAATCTGTGGCGTGAATTGGAAAGCGAGACAAGCAAATTGGGGATTTTACTGAGCTTTATTCGCAAGCGCACAAAGTCGCTGAGCGTCTAGCTCAGTTTTTTCACTACACTCCTCACCCGCTCTCAACAGCACCAACACTAATGCGGTGGGGGAATACTTCTCGACAATGAGGCTGCTTACGTCTAGTAGAAAACGACCCAAATAGACAGAGTCCACACCTGAGTCTAGACCCTAGCCGGAGGACAAGGACTCCGCTTCAACCCCTGCGGCAGTGACACTCCACACACGCCACCCCAAGCACTATTGTGGAGGAAATACTTCTCCACATTGAAGCTACTTACGTCTATAGTGGGGAACCACCCAAATAGACGGAGCCCGAACCGGTGCCTAAATCCCTAACTGGAGAACTAGGAATCCGTTTGCACCAGTGCGGCAGGATCACTCCACACACGCCACCACGAGCACTCTTGCGGAGGAAAATACTTCTCCACACTGAAGCTACTTCCGTCTATAATGGGGAACGACCCAAATACACAAAGCCTGAACCAGAGCCTAAACCCTAACCAGAGAACTAGGACTTTACACACGCCAACCACGTCCTGCTCGCACGGGCAAAACCTTATGCCGAGACCACGTGCTAGCGCACGCAGATAAAAAGAAGAAACACAACATGCCATCTCGGGCACGATAGGACCGTATTCGGTGCCGTCCATCCAATCCTCCTAACACTGTCTCGTCCTATTCCGTCAATCGCCTGCAAACAGCCCGCCCTTTTTCCTCGCTTTCAGAGAAACGAGTCCAACGGGGTCAAAGGGCGGAGATGGACACAAGATCAGAAGACCAATTGGCCAAAAGACCAAGAGCGAGCGTCACTCGACTCCTAAATACCTAGCTGAGACAACGGGGCAAGAGCTTAGTATCATTGGGCCCAACACCATGGCTCATTACGGTAAGGAATTAATACCGGCACTATGACACTGGGATGGCACCTCTGTCTAGCTTGATTGGCAAATGGGTTCCAGACGATTTTTTTGACATAATTATGGCGGAGGTCGACTGGCCAGCCTACATCAATCAGCAGCTCTCGCAGGTATCGAACCAATTCTAAAGGCCTAATCACTACCGCTGGTCAGAGAGCTTAATGGCTTGCTCTTAAGCTTTTGCTCTCTAACCGCACTGACGCTCCTCTCTGGCTCACTGCTCCAGGACAAAGGAGTTCTTGCCAGCTGCCGAACTGCTCTTGTTTATGCTTAAATTCACCCAAGGCCAGTGAGGCGCTACACTATGTTTGACGGTCGCACAAGAGCATCGCCATGTAAACGAGCAAAGCGTTCAAATCCTATCACAAGCTTATGGTGTCTAATGAGAAGCAGATTGGTTTTATCGTCAAGTGGCTTAAGAAATTGTACATGTAGGATCTAATGTCGGCAATGCAAGCATTCACTTAATCAGTGGTTGCATGAGATTCCGAGGGTCTGAATTTCAAATGCTTCTGAGTAACAACAGCATACAAGTAACCTCTTATTCCCTTGGCCTTAATCCCTTATAACGGAGGTTGTGTATAAATGGAGAATAGAAAGAGACTGAGGAAGAACCATTCAAAGGCTCCACAGGTTTGTGGTCTCGTATGTGAGCCAAGCTCATTTGGCGACACATATTGAACATGATCGAACCCGAACGACTTCAGCGATGCCAGCGCCTCATCTACCAGCACAATCGCTGTTCTCAATCTTTTCAGTAGGGCATCGTAAATAATGGCATTGAATGCAACCGATAGATCTAACCGAGCTATCGAAGTGACAATCCAGTGATTGTTGACCCATCGAATTACCTTGTTAACCCTGAGGAGAGCCGTTTCCGGTGAGCACCACCTCTTAAACCTGGATTGAATTTTTTTGAAACGTCCTTTTTAATGAGGGCGACCAGCTCCTTGGCGACAATTTTTCCAGAATCTCGACAAAAAAGACGGAAACTTGGCTGTAGTTTGCAAGGATTCTTCTTCAGTTTCTAACCCTGGCTTTTAAAGTATTTGTCTTAATATCACTGATTTGCAGGACGTGGGTACTAATCATTTATCTTAAAAGGCATTAAAAAATCACGGTTATTGCAGGTTTAAGTTGGTCAGCAGGTGAAGACCACACAAATTGAGGTATAAGGCCTTCTTGAGAAGAGCTCCCTTTACTAGACCTCATTGATATAGCCACATCGCATGCCGAAGCGTCGGAAAAACCTTTTAAGGAAGGTCACAAGTTGGGAGATCGCAATTACTGTACTCAGATGGAGCTTTAAGGAGTGACGAATGTGCCTGTTTTTTTTAGGAATAAAGGCTGAACAAGTTTTGACAAAGCCGTGGACAACTGGGATTCAGACTGCACAGCTTATGCCAGTAAATTGTGTACTGTCCTATAAGTATGTTTTTGTGTTTAGCACGCAGGAATTAAGTTTTCGAGTGAAAAAAGCCCAGGCTTTTTCAAGCTTCTGGGTGTAAACTCTAAGGAAGTGATTGAAATAATCTAAATCTGCATCAGAACCGATTTCTTAAAAAGACTTTAGTGCATATGCTTCACAGGTCTCATCTTTTGAAGGTTTTTGTAAATTGAAAGGAATCTCCACGACTCTGTACACATATAGAATGAATGGAACCATGCTAGTACAGAGTCCTATTAAGTTTCACGTTCCCTGCTTCGCTGAGGATATCAAGGCTTTCGGTCGAGTGTGGGTGCCGATCAAGAAGACCTGCATCACAAACATATTTCAAAGTTTTGTCTACGTCAATGTTTAATAAATTCGTTGCTGGACGAGTTCGACATTAGCCACTACATACAAGGGAGCAGGAACACTAAACGAGACCAAATAATGATCCGAGAGTGTCACCCGGCACACCAAAAAGGTCAGTGGATTGATATCCTTAATCATTACGAGAGCTACGATATGGCCACCGACGTTACAGGCATGATTAACGTGTTTGACCAAACCAAAATTCTCCAGGTAGTCAAGAAATGAGTGGATGTTGGCATTTGATGAGGTTTTCACGTGAATCTAGGAGTCTTCTGCAATTCGTAGCCTGTCTGTCATCCGCAAATATTTTAGCCAATTATGCCGAAAACTGCAATAAAATAAGTTTCAACAGCAAGTAAGAGGTCGGTATATCACAGCAGTGAGAGGCTATTTGATGAAGATCTGATTGCAACTAATTCCAACTATGGCCCATGCAAAAAATACAAGTTTTATAACCAAAAAATTTTCGAAAAACAATTGCAACCCAACCACTAACTTTTTCAGAAAGCATAAGCTGAAAGAATGAGGAATTTGGTAAGGTGGTTTCAGATACACAGCAACTGGAACAATGCCTCATCCAAGTTTTGGTAAGCAGAAATGCATATAGCTTCTGCTGGACTACCTGATCGTGCGTGAGTAACCCCTTGGTTTTTTAGCTAGAGGATAGTTAGTATTCGGAATTTATGAGGCTATTCACAAACTGAGTGACGCCGATCAAGTCAATTACATTAATTTCGGCAAGTAACGGGCCTCGCAGACGCCACCCCTTCGAATTTGAATAGGGCGTTAGTGTGTGCCACTAGTAAACGTTTCACAACATGCTGAGGCTCGGCAGGTGAGCTACTAGCCCAATTTGTGCTATTCAGGGCTTTCGATTTACACTGGGTTTGATAGCCGAGCTTTGAATAGATCAAACCCAAGAGGCTGGAATGTTCTCACTGACTCACCTGATAAATTCAGCCAGTAGGTATCAACTAATAGTACCATCGTAACTTAAGCTAAGCAGGCCCTATTTTGTGTACTATATCCGAAGGCAGCTCAGTAATGGTCAGAGTGAAAATTGCTGGAAATACCAGAAGGCATCAATGAGAAATCAGGTGTCAAGGACCACATCACGCCAGGAGTTATCCGATTCGGCTCTCTAGCCCTGCGAGGATTTATGTAGTTAACTTCCAAGCTTCCAAGCTAATAGGGCCTTTACAACACCACAGTCGTTACTGATTGATGCTTCAGCTGGATCTACACAATTTTCGGAGCCCAGTACGTTAGGAAAACCGACATCGGTGGTGATGAATGCAAAGAACTAAGCAGGTGCTGATAACGAAATAGTGGCGAACCTCATTTAAAAAGAACCACTGCTCCTTTCACTACTAATCGTCGTTATACCCAATGACTATCCTCTAAAAAAAATTTTCATGCTTCCCCATTCGCTCCACCTGATTACAAACAACCGTGAAATCTTCTCCTTTTAGCAGCTAGTAAGCCTAGTTCACCCTATTGGAGCTTGACTGTCGGTTGACTAATATCGGAGTTGCCAAATTAATTTGTCATGTCCTTCTCTACTGGAAAAGAAGCAGGTTTAGTGACACAATAAAGAGTGCAATATGAAGGCGCTTCATTCTGCCTACCACACAGTTGACCGGCCTATGGGTTCTTGGGTTTAATAGCGTGGCTGCGAAGCTATCACAAGCTGGAAAGAGGGTTCTATGAAGCTGCATGATTGGGAATAATTTCGACACCAAGACGTGTTGGTGCCACAGCCTTTCTTAGGAAAAAGATTGGCAGGGAGAGAGCGCGAAAGAGAGCGAAAGAGAGAGAGAGAGAGTGAGAGAGACAGAGAGAGAGAGAAAGAGAGACAGAGACAGAGACAGAGACCGAGACTGAGACAGAGACAAAGACCGAGACAGAGACAGAGACAAAGACAAAGATAGAGGCTTGCATCGCGGTGTTTTTTTTCTGAATATGTTACGGCAATAATGAATATTTGTCTTTACTCTGAGGGTTATGGCAAGCGTACAATAGGTTGACCTTGTTTTATAAGCAGCACAGCGGAACGTGCCAAACGGAAGTAAATTAATAAATTAGAAGCAAATTAATGTTTTGATGGCAGACGATAGGTTGCTGTGATGGGAAGTGCACTCACCTCACTCCTAGTGCACTGATAAGTCAATCAGGGTAGCAGTGATGGTCTTATAGCAAACACAGTGGTCATACCTAGCTCTCGTACATCCATCAGCTAAATTAAACATATGGTTGGTGTCAGGGTTTGTTTTTTACATGACAGAATATTAGTGACTGTTATTTTGAACCAGCGTGAGCCCAGATATCGTCCGCCGATTAGTTGGTATTACTTTTGGTATGATTTTACCTGTGCTTCATTTCCAAATATGTTTTCAGAACGCGGTAATTTTGTTACTTATAAATAAAATTGGAAGGTGGAACCCATCAAGAAAATTTGAAATGAATCTCACTTAGTGTGAGGTTTTGTAAAAGTTGATAAAGTAATGTCTGTTGAGGTGGGTTTACTGCTACTTTAGGTATGCTCCACGGTCCGACTAGCAGTACAGAGTTCAAGTGACTAACAAATAAGTAGGTAGGCATAATTAGAATATCTCAGGTACAATATTATGGTAAGATCATGTCTGATAGAGGCAGCATATTTCCATTGCTAGAATTCCTACCCACGGTGAAATTGAATTTTGGGAATTGGTCGTAGTATGCTGGATGGAGTCACAAATCTCAAATTTGGACTTTTACATAACGGTATTTGAAGGGACTCGAACACGCCGTGAGTCTTACCAGGTCTTGTTCTCCTTGCGAGCTCTATCCAAACAAGCAAACGCTCTTAGAACAGAAAACCTTATATTTAGATCAACTGCAATTAGGCTGTGGTCCAACCGTCTAGATAAATGGCAGTAACAACCAGTAAGGTGTTTTAGACTTTGGTTCAAGCTTGCTGCAGCTTCCATTGAAAGAGCTGGCACCCCGTCACCGTTAGACCATACCCTAATCTCAGACTGGGGAGATAGGATGACGCCTCTACCTTACTTCATAGCAGCTTTAGAGATGGTTGTTTTGCTAAACGATAGCAATTCCTCCCTTAAACTCCACTCTGGAGATTGATAGCCTTAAAACCGGTTTCAAACCCCCCACCCATGCCTGCCCATGCCCACATCCCCTCACATACTCAAACATGCTTTAAGGGTCCATGTACCTATTAGAATATATTCGACTGCTTCCTACTAATTTACCTCATGTTGGTTTCTCTGTTGCCCAGGGGCAGCCAATTCTGGAGTGAACACATGCCCACTTCACACTTCTTCTGCAACCGAGTTCGGCAACGCAGCGGCAGCTGCACTACGACACGAAGGGGAACCATTAGCCTGAGTCACCCTACTATTCAATAGTAGGCAGAAGCAACAGCACTAACAGGCGAGCTAAGTAGTCAGCCAAACCCCAGTCAAGGTGCCCTTTGACTTGCTGCTCGAAGAAACCATTCTTCTTTAACCCGTAAGCTCTTCTGTGAGCTAAAACTAAGCTACATTGGTGATAGTCCACATAATTAGCTCCACATTGCCATGAAACGAGAGTGAAAACATTATTTCATTGTAATAATATTAACTCAATTATATACACACATTTTCATTTAGGGTTCTCTGTGATCTCAAAGAACTTAAGTCCTTCTCTTCTTCTCTATAGGCACTGTATGCTTTAAGACATAACGTGAATGAGTCTGGCCGTAACTGACTCGATAGAGGAACCAGATCTCAAAGAAAAAACATAAACAGGCATTTCACCTAATGATTCCACATGATATCGCAAATGTTTAGGCTGTACACACGAAGGCCTTAAAGCCGTATGTAAAATGCACCACAGATTCAGCTATTGGTTCACCTAAACGAAAGTACGGCTCAACTAAATGCTTAGACAAGCGTGGATAGTGGGCCTTGATTTCCGTTGGGCTGAGCTGTCCATGCTGATCAAAGACAAGTTTGTTTCCCCAGTAGAGTACTCTTGGCAAGAGCAGCTGCGCACAGCATCTGAGTGACCTTACTGGAGACGAGGTCTAGAGGTAAAACAGATTTTTTTCGAATTCCGGTCCACCAGCTACGGATGAATGAACGAGGAATGGAAATGGAAATTGTCAGAGGCATCAAGCTTTCTCACTGCGAAGGCGCATGGCAGTAGACTAAATGGGCTGAACGACCGGAAGCATGCAAGCAAGGTATTCACCTCTGGCCAGCAATGGGTGTTCACAGAGCACCCATTGCTTCTAATAGGGAGCAAAGAGAGGCTGCTAGTAAGTTGAGGTGTCTTGTCAGGATTGACACGACTTCTTTATATTTGCCCAGCGGTAAATTAGGCCGTTAAGTGTACCCATTTACCAAATGGCACTACCTCTGTCCTTCCTGAAGACCACGAGGGTATGCAGATGCAGGTATACCATATTGGCTCGCTAGCAATTTGATTTAACACCGCCTTCTTTTCAGGCTATCAGCCCACAGTGTAAGCTGTGGTTTTCTACTTCAAGGCATAGTATCAGTTCTTACTGAAGGCTCGTTAAGTTGAATGTGTTTTGTTGTAAACCGATTGCTTTTCTGGAAATCCTATTACGTTAAACTTATGAATGGCTCTCCGGTAATTCATAAATACAGTGGAGCCTTTGACTGTTACACGTTAAAAGGCGATTTATTAGCTGGCGCTATAAGGCTGTTATTCACGTACAAACCTGTAATTCAGTGACTATTTCGCTAACAATTGCTTAAGGGCCAAACATTTGTTATACCCAAGAACACTAGGACGTACTAAAAAGTAAGCCACAGTGGAAGTGGTAAAAAATGAATTTTAAAGATCATAAAATAATTATTGAAGCATGCATATTATCAATGCCCTAAGAAAAAGGAGCGGATCACTACGACTGAGCTAATTTTAGAGAATCAGTTCCCTGTGTAACTTGCACGTGGTTTTGTCGTGATAGCAGATATGCTTATGCCACTCGGCATTGAGTTGCGAGCATTGGGAGAATAAGAACTTTTCCGAAGATGATTTGAGCTGAAAGTACTAGTGTACACTGCACCTATTGTATGCAGTTTTGTCAAAAATAACAATTTGCACAGCGTTTTGATCTAGTTTATCACTATGTTGTATTTAAAAATATGCTTGACCTTAGAGCTTGATAAAACAAAATAAACTGGAATCTGTTCACATTTTTACTTTTGTAAGTTAAATTGTTACAGCTCTATCGTTGATGCTCAATTATTGAGGGTAAATCTTGCTCAAAAGTCAAAAGAAGCATGAGAAAATGGCATCATAGTATTACCTGATTGAAACCTATCAAAGAAGATGAATATATGGCAGGAAGCATACAGCAAAATTTAGTTCTCACCAATCACATGCGAAACAACCGAGCTCCATTACCAGAGGAAAAGCATGGCTTTCGAGCATTGCTTTGTCTCACAGGTGAGGTAGTATTAAAAGAAATCTGAGGAACAGTTAATTGTGATAAATTTGAGTTGTTGCTTTCGACTGGCCTAACGTTGGAGACTTTTTATATCCATCTGTAAATGTATATTCGTTCCCTAAATGATCCCTTTGAGAAAGGACTGGAACAAGAGGCTGAACTGTTTTCAACTAGTGAACAACGCTCCTAAGCTAGCACTAATGGCTTAAAGAAATATTTAAATATGTTCACTCAGGTGCATCACACCTTGATAACTTAAAGTAAATATTGCAGATAAGGTAGTCAACAATAAATTCTAATACTAGGGTACAAATATCTTTGAAAACATATCACTAAGCATTCAAATTATATTCCTAAACTCTTGATAACATACCGGAACGGTAACAAGCTTAATGCTACAGTCAAACGTTGAATCTTCCAACAGAAAATATAAGCTTTTACAAAGTTGTTGAGTTAATGCTGCCTCGGAACCTACATTGCTTTAAGCGTCTTGCCACTTCCTAGAAAAAATTACTTACGTCAAATCACTCAGTTTCTTGCTTCTTCTTTCATCAGCGTTTTACAAAATTGACCAAAGTATTTATCATTTGGTGCCTCTCATCATCACACGAGCCTCCACTTGACTTGCACTATCAACGTTAGCAACAATATCAATGAAAAGTTTGCAATAGTACACTTAAAGAACTCACTGTCTTTCAAGGTGCTTTGCATTTGATGCAAAAGAGGACCGACCGAATGACTAGTGCTAGCATGCTCAATGAACAACCGGAATAAAATGGTTAGGAGTGCCATGCACGAGGTCAGCAGCAAGCTTGGTTAGCGGCAGCTTGTACGTTTTTGATAATAGTGAGCACATAAAGAAAAATCGTATGAACCCAATAGAAGCTGTGATTAAGAAATTAGTTTTTAGTTTCTTTTTAAATCTGGAAAACTCAGGGAAATATTGAGGTGCAAGTCGGGGTGAATTCAACTCTTTTTGACCCAAACAATTTAAGCCATCATCTCCAAAAGAGTTGGGGTGTGTGCGAGATATAGATGCGCAGTTAGATTAGGACAAGCTGATGGCGCCACGCTTTGCATTATTTGCGATAGATGTGAAAGGCAGGCTAGAGCCTAAGCATTATGGAACTTATAATCGAGTGAGAAAAACCTGAAGTCAATGAGTAGCTTGACTCGTCACCATTGCAGGTCTGGGAGGCGTTTTAATCTGGCGACTGAGACACTCACGACAGTTTAACATAGCTGCTAAGTTGTGCACCAGCTGTGTATGTCTGAGTGCACATGCTCGTAGACAAGCAAACACAGGGTTACAGAAGTCAAACGGGATTTGGCAAATGCATTGACCAATTTATATATGGAATCTCTTTCTAAACGACCCTGAAGTATAGCAATGTTATGTAGCTGCATAAAGCAGGCGGCCTTGACTGTGGAGGTGGTGAGGTTATCTAATGACGGGTCACTTTGAAATAGGACGCCTAAGTTTCGTACCCATTCAACACGAGATATACCGGCAATGCCGGTTTTGAGTGTTTGTCTTTCCAATTTTTGAATCGCACTTGGATTTTACGTAACGAGAGACTCAATTCTATCATCATTCAATTTAAGAAACCACTCATAAATGTGCGAATACAATTATTACAGGAAACAAGGGAGTTGATGGAATTCGACTTGACTTATGGCTGGGAGAGATCAATGCAGAGGTGCATGCAACAGAGTGTCATCTGCTTACAATCGTAAGCCTAGATTGAGCTTGACCATAGCACTAGGCAAAAATAAAGATACAAGCAGTGAAAAGAACGGGACCGAGCCTAGATTTCTTGGAATCAACATACATCACAGTGTTCTCCAGATGATCTTTGTCAATTTACATCGAAACTCTGGGGTCTCTCACAAAGATAGGACCTGAACCGATGCTATCCAGTGCTAGCGATGCCCAGGCGAGATGGGAGGTGCTCAAGAAGGACTTGTTGATCAACACTACCAAAAACAGCCGAAAGATCGAGCCAAACAAGAGGAGATACGCTACTGATGTTTGCATACCTAACTAGGTCAGTTTACACCCGAAGCGATGCTAACTCTGCAGATTTAGTAGCTCCAAAACCACACTTTTAATTACTACCAAGATTGGAAGCGGTATGTTCTATCTGTGTGGGTTTCTCAGGAGCAATTATTTAAATGTTGAATATCAATAGAGGTGCCTCTGAAGCACTGGGTTCCGTAGGTCTCTGTGCCTACTACGGATTTTTACGCAATGCTACTCTCCCTTTTTTTTCAATGTAATACTGAGTACAGTCAAGTCTTACATTTCAACGCATTTGACCCACAGCTGGTCATATGTTGTGGTCCATCCCACCCCCGAAGCCAATTAAATTTTCCGTAAGTAATATATGCATAAATTAGGAAAATCTGCTCATAGACGGAAGCTAACTCCTTTCTTTGAAGAAATGACCTAACCACTCATGTTTGAAAGAAAGAGCCTACAAACTAAAATGAGGTCTGCAGGAATATAAACAACTGCCTCAGCTAAAACTGAAAGAACACTGTCTCAGTGTGACCTTTTACACGAAGACTGCAGCAGCTCCACAGTGGTGGAGCCATATTTCAGTTGCCTCTAATGCTTGAATTTGCTCAAGCAAGAAAATTTTAGATTGAAGCTGGTTGTGGTGGTTCACAGAAACAGTATCGACTTTTGCAACACTCTTTTTTCAGAACTACAATTCTGCTTTTATACGGCTCAGAAATAGAATCAGCCATTTTCAGTAGTGAGTGAATCAGTCTTATCGTCGCACTAATTCATTAATCTGAAAACGCTACAAAATATACTAAATGAAATCAAAAACACGAATTAGCACTCTCAGATTACTCAATCTCATTCTGGGCAGTTTGCATTGGCTCAAAAAGAAGCGTGATCGAACTGTTGGTGGTAGTATGCTAAATAACAAATATAACATGGCTAGAGGTCACATTCATGTAGTCAGCATGCAAAGGTGGGTTGAGGCAGCCGGCACAGTGTTGGCAAGTATATGCACCTAGTTGACCAACCACGTGGAACCACTAATCTTGGCAATCAATTAATGCTTTATAGTTTCTCTTTGATTCAGGTCAGGTTAGGCGATGGCGTGACGGAAGTTGGAAGTGAGTAGCAGGCTATGTGTGCATACAAACTAAACGAAAGGTCTCTTGAGGATTTGGGGTTAGTCCATGGAATAAGTAAACAGTAAGATTCGAAACACTCGAGCAGTACGAGGCCTAGCCAGGAGGAGAAGTAGACCTGATAGGTAGGAAAAGGCTGAAGAACAAGAAAATTTAATAGTTGCGCGACTGTACTATGTATTCGATGCGTTTCTTGACTGTGGGGGAGGTCAGTGATAGGTTTGTTGATGTGGCATAAGAGACAATCACCACAGACAAGGCGAGATATATTTTTCTTGATAAGCAATAAGCGCTTGATTGCAAAATCCGATAGCCAAGCAATCAGCGATTTACAGATGTCACGATGCGACGACACGAATTCTTGTACCAATTCTAATGCAGTTTCCCGGTCTAAGATAGATCAACTTTTAGCAATATTATGTAGCTGAAGGAAACCAGACACGACAGTTACCGTGAGTGATTGTTTAATGAAAGGTCACTTTGGGGCAGGGCACCTTGATTCCGTGCACAATCAACAAGATCCACCAAGCTACGTAGGACTAAAAAGGCTACAAGAAAGCATTGCCGGGACGACAAAGTGGTATCCTTCACTTGGAGGTTCTCTCTTCCTCAGGCTGATGACTTTTTACCGTATATAAGCCTAGAAGAAGCTACTCCTTTCATATCGTTTTCTTGCAATTCAAGTTTATTGCGAGGTCTCAAACTTAGACTAATACCATGGAGGCGGTGTCTTCAAATTATACATTACTAAAGTTTTTATGTAAGATAAATTACAAATATTACATAGAAAAAAGAATTGGTTGTTCTATTTCTATCCTTATATACCGTTGGCGGCAAAAGCTTTACCACTGCAAGTCCTAGACTGAAAAACTCTCTTACATGATTCTTAGGCAACGATAACTCTCTTGCTGCCAACTAGGAAAAATCCGTTGAAGCGGTCCAGGGCGTCGACTTTTATGATATTCTCTACTTCCAATCCTTTCCTGACTGCACTGCATTACACTTTCTCTTTAATAATGAGATAAATTCATTTATATAATTAATATTATTATGATTTTTAGAAAAATATAAATAATGCACTTGATAATGTGCCCTCAGAGAACTCAATCTCTCGGTATGTGCTTTACATTTTCTGCAGAGGTAAATGCAATTAAATGGTGAGTAATAGCATTATGTCATGAGATGAAGTGTGTTGGCTACCGATTAACCACGACAAGCCGCTAAGGATATCAGTGGCTACACAAAACTCTCCTGCATGACTTTCATTTAGTCTTTGCGGCTTTTGTGAGTCACAGTCGAAGATACTTTACGTTACACAGTGTAGAACCTATTCTCTACCCGCATCTCCAAATCACTATCACTTGCAGTACTAAAATTTATGAGAACCCCAATTTCTTCTACCAACATTAGCAGCTCTATTTAATATTTTCTATATGCTGTTGAGAGTTTGATTCAGTGCACAGTGCTTCTGCAGATATTGAACAATTTGCAATCCTACCTACCACAACACCTATGCACGTACTTTTTTTGAAGCATTCATACAGTTTCTAAAAGAGAGTACTTTAAATATGGATACCATATGCTCATCATTAATTTATCGCTTCGTGATTGTTGTGTGCAGAAGCTAACCATATCACTTTACAACTCAGTGCATCAAGCAGCTGTCTGCAACCTGCTTCCAGTATGGCTCAGGTCTGGTCAATCTTCCTGTTTGTTTAGAGCCACTAGGTGCAGCGACGATAGGTCAACGAACAGGCTTACATGTAACTCGGTGGTGCCTACGACTATTTAACAAAGCGATTTAACCAGTAGTTCTTGCTGCGGTTATTGCCGCTGTGGCTGGAAACTGTGTCAGGTGGCTCGCAGTCAAGCGAATCCGTGTACTATCGGCCAATCTTTTATTGAAAGAGAACCAAGGACATTAACCAAACATCTAAGGTTCGTTAGCAATAAAGCACCAAGTTAGGTCGAGTGGAGGCTAAGAAAACCAACCAATACGCTTATATAAAGCTCAAAACAAGTGGTGTCGTTTAATTATCTACTTGTGTGCACACTAATCTGACTTCAAATTTATTTCATTTTTTTCGACCAGCAAAGAAAGAAGTCATCATCCAGGCCACTAAAAACTTAAATGAGCTTTAGCCTGCAGCCAAGGTCGGTAAACGCCTGCCCCCCGGCCTGTGACGAAGCAGGGCGGAATTACTTTATGTAAGTAATTTTATTTTGTGCCTAAACTTCTCTTCACGAAACATGAGAAAACTAATGAGCACGACGCAAATTTGGTATCAATTCCGTGCATTTACCCACGGAAAGAGAGCCATGTGGTTAAACAAGCAATAAGCACGCCCAGCAGTGACAAACATGCCAAGCCTCTTTTGTTTCATTCACTTTGTAGATAGTATGAGAGCTTTCTAGCTAATATTGCGGCCACAACAACATAGATGTGACTTTGAGAGATCTGAAAACCCGCTATGAGACATTGGATAGAAAATCGTAGGCAGCAGCAACTGTATTAAGGTGGGATGCATAACCAACTGGGATGCAGCAGCCACAGGCAAAGTACTGACGTTATGGGATAGCCGATGTCTCTTCCAACTGAGAAGGACACATCGAGTCCAACATGGAAGCTTTAATAGTCATCACAAAATCTCTGTGAAGTTTGTTGCCAACGGCTCTCCTGTCTGTGTGTTCAGAGAAAAGCCGACGAGTTTACTTGCTGCTTTCACCGAACCCACAGGAAGTGCCTGCATTGCTCCCTCGTTCCTTAGTAGGGACAGCTTGGCTGCTGAGCAACGCAGGCCATGCCGAAGAATCTCGGCTCCCTAATGTAGTGTCAAGCGAAATCCCGTCGTTTAACATTTGGCGGAGCTGCTTGCCTATCCAGACGGATTTAGGCCACAAATGTCGGCCGACGGTGCATTGATTCACGGTCTGACACATCCTTGTACTGGGCCGCCCGATCGAAGCTCTTACGGACACCATCCTCACCTGCATGTCGGCAGGTCACCTGCTTCTGCTTGACGCCATTTCTGCTATTCAGTCAGACATGGTTGTACCGTGGTAGACAGGGGCACCAATATGGTGATCGCTGGTGCCTTTTGACTGCAATTTTGATGCTCTGGTAGTGGCTACTCGTAACCAGACTAATAATAATTCAGCAATGAATTGAAATAGGTATTTTATTTGTAAAACGTCCTAACAGAAGTTGTTCTCCATTCAGCAGCTTCACGTATGCCAGGGCACTCGAGCACCGGCCACGGTTATCAAATTATTTTGCCTTAACCTTTGCAAGGCGTTTCCTGACCGCTTGCAAGCAAGCCACAGAGGCTTGGACCTTCTCGGTCGCCGCTATCTGCCGAGGATGGCCCAATAACAGAACGATCGAAATATCAAAGGTTGCCTCCTGGACCTCGGCGTTCCAGGCACCGAGTAGAGGGTATTTAGGCCGCTCTGAGTCTAACTGCAAAAACCGGCTCGGGAACTGCCTTGTTGCAATCTGGAGCAGAGCACCAAGCAGTAGCTCTGATGAGCACACACACACGTATGTGTGTGTGTTCGTGTGAGTGATTGTGGCCACGCACACGCGAGCTTTGTGGGGATGTATAATTGCACATGGCCTTGTGCATCAGCGTGGATGCTTGTGTGAGTGGCCTCTTCGTTTAGTTTAAAGCTCACACCTTGGCTTCTTGCTTACTTTAACCACATGGTATGAATGATGAACATTTCGTCTTGGCTGGCTAAGTCAAAAAGATCTTCAATGTAACATAACGAATGTGCAAAATTATCTAAACATCGGCCTTATTGTTATGAGCATGCCAAGGTCAAACAGGTTGCAACCTATAATTTCTTTACTAATAAAACTGACTACAAACCAGCGTGGCTGTAGCACCCACTATTATCATATCAACATGTTTACTTTAATAGAAGGGTAGGAAACACTATCGCCCATTTACTACAAAGTAAACTTCCTGATAGCTAACACTTTCTCTCTCGCGTCTTCTGTTATGAGACTAGGCTAACGTAAAAAATCTAGATAGGAAGAGTGGATTTTCTATCACATACTGTATTCGCCCCTTGATTAATAAAGCCCTGCTAAGCTTTTAGTATCTTTGAATATGAGAATCGGTTGAGTGTATCTAAATCATTTATTTAGATTTTAAAAGGCCTTTCACGAAGCAGCTAGCAAAACTATGGCTCTTATCAGGATTGTCGTGAGTAGAGCCATTATCTTGTTTAGCATGCTCCTCCGAAATCATCCTACTTGTTGCATCCTCTTACAGTTCAAGATCCTTAGTCTTAACAGTAAGCACTCTCAAAAACTGAGAGCACAAGGATTTCTGTAGTTCAAATGCCGTTGGTGTTAAGTCAAAATCCTGCTCATGCATAAACCCCACTAACATACCTATACTTATGGACTCATTTATTGGCCACTTTATCGTTGCAGTAATTTTGCAATCGGTGGGAATTTGATTCGCATTTCATTGCTTACTCTTCCTGAAATAGCGCTCGTTAGTTCTAAGTTGCGACATGCTATTTGTTGAGATTACAAGAATAGCCCAGGTAAAGCCGAAACCCAGCCACTGCAATTCATAGTTTCAGTTATTTTAATTTTTGTCTCTAAATAATAGAAAAAAGGCTCTGCTGGCACCGTCGATACTGTTAACTTGCAGTCTTTAGCTGACGTAAGCCTCGCGGCGGTTTTGAACCAATTTTAAATCATATCACTTCTGTCATGAGTAGTTCTTAGTGTTTAAAGACTGCTCAACAATTTTCAGAAGCTGCTTCTAGTCTGGGCGCGCCAACTATTTGAGCTTCATACGGTATAATAAACAAGATACATTTGATAGGTTCGCATTTTATAATTAGGTTTTCTGCATGTTGGCGACACTTCGTAGTGTAATAAACGTTGAGATTTCCGTTGAAAGGGCAGACAAAGTCTCATACTTGTGCATGCTATATGAAGCCATGCATTTTCTGGTATTTCTCAGCCTGTAAGAGAAAGAGGCAGATGAAATAATCAAAACAAACGAGGAGTATAACTAAGTCTGCGTAAACAGCATGGCTTCTACTGGAGCTAATATAGAAATCCCCAGCTAGCTTCTTTTATTTGCAGCTAAGCTAACAGTAACATAACTAAAGTAACTAAAGACCTTTCGGCTATCAGGGTATCGGAACTTACTCGAGTCAATAGCCACAGCTCCTTCACAAGCCCAAGCTACATGTATTTGTCGAATCCACGATCGAATGTCAAATACGCCAACAATCTTAAGGGTTAAGCTGTATTGCCTCAACTTTCACAGACAATATGCCGTAGTTCAAACCCGCGTTCAATTTCATCAGCGCCTGATTAAGAGCTGGAAGTGCAAAAATACAACTCATTCCTCCGCTGACATTGGATCCAATTTTTGTCATTTAAGAAAGTGGTTCTCCACTGAGATGGACAAAATTTCAGACACATTTTGAAAACTTCATTCGGCGGGTGTATTCCACATAGCAAAGTTCTGCTCAAGCCTTGCTAAACAGCCGCAGCCGTCTTTCTTTCACCGTTTTCGTTATCTTTCTCTATCGTCTCCTCTTTTTTCGTTCGAGCGTGGGTTTTAGCTGAAGACCGACATTGTAAGCCTTCCGGGCAGTGCCATACGTCGTGAAGGGGGTTTAAAACGGTAGATTAGTGTTCGTAGAAGGTTTAGAATCCATCATTTAAGTGGAGCAGGCCTAAGCTTGTTGCACGTTTTTTAAGCATTGATAGGAATGTAGTCTACAACGAATGCAATAAATCACAAAGTGAAATGCAGACTTACGTGAGAATCTAACGTATTGGCGTTCATTATGGCATACAGCATCTATGCCACAGTTGCGGGCATTTGTATTTAGCGACCATCTTCTTTGGAGGATTACACCTGCCACTGTGTTTAGCATAGCAGTCTCCACCAACGTCACGACAGCCTGCAAATAAAAAGAAAGAAGAATAGAGTTCTGACGACACGTCCATGCAAGCCGAGGTAAAAGACGAATTAATTATGATTCGGCAATGCCCGCCAATTATTAGCTCTCATTTTTTTCTTTGCACTATAATATACGGATCAGCTACAGCTTAGAGTGTTGCAAGCACGTAGGCACTGCCTAACCAGTTCTGCCACCGTAGAGGTAAATGCTTACTTTTCCCGCGCTTGTCTATAGGCTGCTCTTTCGTAAGATAGGCATCCATGACGTTCTCTCCACCTTCCTCGGCGAACACGACAGACAAGCACAACATGATCGACCACAAGACGATACGATTACACGCCATTTTGCTATAGTACGAAGCTGCTCAAACTGAACCTGCTTTTATAGCTCAGCTACTCACTATCAAAAAAAGCAAATGATGGTACGTGAGCTCAACATCCTTTCAAGTGAAGGAACTTTCTTATAACAGATATGGATAAATCAATATACATGTGGGTGCACCCATCGAAGTATTTCTGTTTCAATGATGGCACTGTAATAACAAATCGTGTTCCTAGAACATCAATCATTAGAGTTTCCTTGAAATGGCAGGGAAATGACTCATTTGATACGTGTTTCGTTTTGGATTCAAGCCGATCCTTCTATTGTCAGATCATGTGGCCAGAAGGCTAGAGCTTCGTTGACGATTAAACCAAGGTACCAGCAATTTTCGGCTATCCCATCGAGCCAGAATCAAAACCCGGCTCCGGCTTGTTACTGTTACTTAGCCGAGGCTCAGGAGGATGCCGATTAAATGTGGCGATTGAAAGCTGATGCCACGTATAGGTTATGGCAGTACCTACCTGTTATCGCTTATGTAGAGTGGTTCAATTGCATTCATAGATGTTATTGCTGTTGCTAAGATACGTGAATTGAGTATTAAAAAAAAGAATGGCATGCTAGAGCCGATGCCAAGGCCGTGAGTTGAGAGCCCAGTCGTTTTAATTGAGCTGAGAGCAAAGAACCTACTCATTCGTACCATTGCTCAGAACCACGAAGTGCATTCTTTCATAAGCTTGTCTGCAAATCACTTTAACTTTGTGCTCAGCACTCGTGCAATTATCCCTTCGAGGCAACGTCAAGCTTGCATCTACAATCCCTGTTTAAGGTGCAATACATCGCTGTTATTAGACGACCTTGTATCTAAACAAAGCATTAACTTGACCAAATGCAGCAAAATCAGTAAACTGTCTAAAGACTAACGAAGCAGTACCAAACGCGTCTGCTTATTTTGGAACCCTATAATTATTAAAAACTGGTCGCAAGATAGTTATCAGTACACAATTGTCGTCTATTTTCAAGCCATTTTCAGACACCTCATAGCAGTCACTGAAATATATCGTTCTAATTTCACCCGACAACAAGCTATAAAATATATGTGCTCAGGCTTTGTGTTTGTATTGATTGAGAGGTGCTTGACTTGGGCAGAGGCAGGCTGCAAAGAATCCAAACTCCCTACGGTATATAGAAAACATAAAAGTACAGAGGTAATGCTGTGAGAGGAAACTGGGCTTCCCTTGTATTTTGATGCTACAAGTTCTTGGGATTTTTAGCTGCCATCTAAAACAGGCTGTAGAATTGCAAGCAGGCCAACTGAAGACACCATCTTCAATTGAATAACTAGATCTAGATTTGAGACACAGCCAATAGACTTAAGCTTTTGCTTATTATACCTAGCTATTTAAATACCATTGGGAAACCATATGTGTTCAAGTAGAAGTTGGACAGTGTGCTTGATCAGAGGTGCAAACTCGTTGAACATGTCAGTGTCGAGCTGCAGCTTTCAATCGAAAATAGTAAGTCAGAGGGAACATTGACCAGACGTTGCAAATCGAATAGTTTCTCGGGAACAGCATTGATTTCAAGACTCTTGAGGTGTCACTATGCACAGGTGATACGCAATATCAATAACGATTAGAATGCAGTCAGAAAAGCCAAGCTTTGTAGAAACTAGTAGTCATAGCCTGCCGTTGTATGGCTCAATTTTTTCAAGTGTGTGACCCTTGATCTCAGTATGGCAATGCAAATGAGCTTCAAGAGACAGGGAGTCAGTACGTGCCCGATATCAGTTCTAAAGTTGTTATGTATGCCATGAAAAAAGGTGTCAAATCAGACCCGTTACAGCTCCGTTGTCCCGACTAAAGGCACCCCCTTGGAATGTTCCCTCAATGTGTTACAAACTTCCTTTAATCAGAGACCTTATTTCTGAAAATATTCTTCACCTGCTGGATCCAACTGAAACTTGGTTTAAATCTATGAACTGTCAGGCAAATTAAGACTCATCCCAACTGTTTTCTAATTCTTTAACACCCTTAGATCAATCAGAACTGGAAGAAGAGTTGCTGCTATCGAAAGCTCGAAGTTTAACTATTGGCCACTTGCAGTACCCTCGCAGCAGTCTTTTGAATTGCATGTCTTGGTGTCATCCAAAAACCTTACCAATTGTGGCAGTAGTCGCTCGCCCACAGTGTACCAAATCCTATATCTTATGTTTCTCAGATCTCATTTAGATTCTGTGTCCAATAAATCGATCCATCCTTAATATGTTTAATTTCACTATTCACTTTGAACGGGAATCTGACGCCTTTGGCAGTGAATTTCACGAATTGACTAACTCGTCTCTTGTGGCTCATGCGCATGGCACTGCGCCCTACGTTCGACCAAATTGTGTCATACATCCAAACTTTATCATCACGAATTATTACTAAATTCCTCTCATCTGACCACATGTGTATCTCATTCAATATATAGGGCTGGGTCGCTTCATCCTCCTCCAAAACAACTGTGAATCGCGAAACCTCAAAACCATTGACATCGATGTTGTCCGTGTGAAAATATATGTTTCGCCTCCGCTTCCCAGTCCCCCATCTGAACTGCCACCATCGGTAGATTGCTACTACTCGACACTAGCTAACACACACTTGACGAGTTAGCACTTTTGATTAAGCCCACTGTCCACCCGTGCCTAGACGGCCTTCCGTCAACCACAGACACTAAACTAGCTAGGTCTTTTAAGCAGAAGGTTGAAAAAGCATGTACAATATAAGGACTGACTGTCCGTCGACAGGCTTACGAAGACTGCCATAGGTCGTACTAATCGATGCCATAAAAGGCCAAGTCAAGCATCTATAAAAACATTGTAGATTTACAGATGCATAATCCACGACGATCAACCGTCATCCTAAACGCTCCTAAATTCTCTTCTTACCTGATGAACATTGTCATGATATAGCCGAACGATTATTTGTCTAAAGAATAGACGAGATCAGGTAATCTATCCCATCGATGACAGCATCCACCCTAGAATGCTGTCCCTGATTCCCGGCTGTACCTCACCGTGCTTATTTAAGCAGGTCACTAGTAATGTTGTCCTTCAGTTCATATCCTAATCGAAGAAGGCAGCAAGCTCTTTGGACCTATGCCCACTGTTCTGCTCCTGCTTTACACTGATATGCTGCTGGCATTATTACGTAACGTCAACATTATGTTACTAGACTTAGGTCATGATCCAGCACCTTTTAAAGAAGCTGTAGTTAATCCACTTCTCAAGAAAGCGACACTAGACCATGAGAACTTGAGCAACTACCGCCTATCCCAATTATCGTTCCTATCAAAGACACTGGAACGGGTCGGGCGGAGCAGTTGAACTCATACATTTAAAATTCGAACATAGCTAGTAAGTTAAAGTGTGACTTTTGAGCTAATCACAAGACATAATCAGCATTTGTTCATAGGAAAAATGACCTTCTTAAGAATACAGACATGGGTAGAGTATCTGAGCTTGTTTTGCTCAGTCCTTCGGCAGCTCTCGATACTATCAATCACTAAGCTCTTTTCAGCGCCTATCATTTCGCCTGGGCATCACCTGAACTGGTGTGCAAAGGTTCAGGTCCAATCTCAGTTGGACAACCCAGAGTATTGAAGTGAACATACGAAGATTATACAGGGTACCTCTATCTATCCAAACTTGTTTATAGAGGAGTTCTAAGGGTTTCTAACTAAAAGATGTGTGTATGACAGGCTGTTACTAATGGTAGGAAACTTCAATATTCACGTTGAAAACCCTAGCAACAGCCAGGTCCACTCGTTTCTTGACCTCCTAGTGAATTTTGGTGTGGCCTAACGCTTTAATCATAGAACCCACGACGGTTGTGGCCGCATTCTAGATCTCGTGATCACCAATGGTGTCCTCCCCAGGGACCTTGGGGAGTGCCCACTGACCCTCTCAGATCACTGTTCGGTCTCGTTTACTGTTCCTGCCCTCTCGTACATACAGAGCAACTTCGAATTGGCCAAATGACGTAACTTACAAAGCATTGACATGGACAAGTTTTCGAAATCGGTTTGTGTTGCAAGTCTTTTGGTCTCAATTCAGCCGCTACCGGTAGCCTCGATACCCTCACGAGGAACGGATACTCAGGAGTGCTCTTCACGAGCACTCACCAGTTCATTCTATCCGTGTTCAAAGTCGTGTAGATTCCTCTCGATTTACAAAGCAATTCCTAAAGATGCATCGGATTAGGCTCAGGCTTGAACGTTATTTTCAAGAAATCGGGGTGTGATGCAGATCTAGTCAAATTCTAAGACTTGCTTCGAGTTTACGCCCTAAAGCTTTTAAAAACCAGGGCTTCTTTATTCATTCGAAAGCTGAATTACTGCTAGTCAAAAACTAAACAGATTTATAAGCAAGTAGACCGTTTACTGGCCCAACCTGAGAGGTCTGACATCCCAGATATTATGGGCTCAGCCGAAACGTTTTTAGACTTCTTTACTTAAACAATTGTGCACATTCACGCCTCTATTAAGTACCCTCCAACTAAAGCAATCGCAGTTCCAAAACCTTTGACCTTCCTTAAAATGTTCTCCGATGTTTCAGCATGCGATGTGGCTACTTTAATAAGGTCTGGCAAATAGAGTTTGTCTCCCGAAGACCCTTACCATCATCTCTGCGGTTTTCACTGGCAGACTAACTTACCCCTGCCATAACCGGGATTTGTAATGCGTTTTAGGAAAAGAAGTCGTCCTCAAGTCCTTTAAATCGGCAATCGTCAGACCCGTTCTTAAAAAGCCTGCATTAGACACATAGGTCCGGCAAACTATCGCCCAGTTTTCCTTCTTCATTTCTTATCAAAGATTATTTAAATAATTGTTGCTAAACAGCTGGTTGAACGTTTTGAAAATAGAAAAAATTCAGAAACATTTAAATCAAGATTCAAGAGGCACCAATCCACTAAACTGCTCTCCCCCATGTAAACAATCACATTCTACGTGGCGACGACGACTGGAATATCGCAGCCTTAGCTCTGCTAGATCTGTCTGCTGCCTTCGACACCATTGATCACGAGGTTCTGCTTGAACGATTGAGAACAACGTTCGGTCAGACAGACGAAGCAATGGCTTGGCTTAAATCGTCCTGGTCTGATCGCGTTCAATCCGTGTCGTGTGAGGGTCAGGTCTCACACACGAGAAGGGTCACCTGTGGAGTCCCACAAGGAGCTGTACTCGGTCCCTTGATGTTTTCCATTAATTCGCAATCTGTGGGAAAATATATTACGGCCCTTGAAAGAGGATTTCACTTCAATGCTGACGATACTCGGTTGTATTTTTCATCCAAACCATCGGAAGCTGCTGAGGCAACTGAAAAAGTAAATTCTTACCTTGCTGATATTCGATCCTGGATGTCGGAAAACATCTTGAAATTAAATGATGATGAAACCTAACTGTTGCTCATAGGAATAAGTGAGGCTATTGTGCTACCATCACCATGTGCTCAAAATGTAGGTGTCGTTGTCGACAGCTGCCTCAATTTTAAATCCATCGTTCAGAACACTACTCCTAAAGCTAGCCATAACTTCTGTTCCCTATTCAAGATTAGAAGCTGTCTCTCACGGTTGCTTATAAAATAATTAACTAGGGCCTTAGTTCTGTCTCGGCTTGATTATTGTGATTCTATTTTGGCTTGTTTACCAAAGAAAGCTGTTAGGCCACTGCAGCAGGCAAATAATATGGCTGCAAGGCTAGTCTTCAATCTCAGCGGTTACACCACGAGCCCCTTTACTAAAAGAGCTAGGGTGGATGCCGGTTGAGCAACGGATACAGAGCAAAGTTCTTACGCTGACCCACAAGGCCCGTCATGGCTCGGCTCCTTTGTATCTAGCTGAATCGCTGCATCAGTATTAGCCTGTTGGCACTCTCAGGTCCTGTGAGGACAACAAATAAGCTGTTCCATCACTTCGCTTAAAGACCGTTGGTTACAGAAGCTTTACCTCTGCAAGTCCTAGGCTGAGAAACTCGATTCCACAATTCTTACGAAACGACATCAACTCTACTACTGTTGACTATGGCTTGTTTTCTCAGCGGTCCAGGTTGCTGCTTCCATGCTACTCACAACCTCAACCGCTCTCCTGAATGTGCTATGCTTCCCTATTTATCGTTGTTGGGTGAGACGAAGTCTGTTGGCTAGCGAAAGTTGCTTAGGCTGTGTACGCTCTGTACAAATCTCTCCTGCTTAACACCCACATGGTCTTTCTGACTTTGTGGATTGACATAAGAAGATACATTCCATGACAATACATGAAATAACATGACATTACATGACATTACATGACATTACATGGCATTACATGACATTCCATGACATTCCATGATATTCCATGACACAACATGACATCACATGACATTAAATGACATTACACGATATTATATGACATTGCATGACATTGCATGATATTGCATGATATTGCATGACATTGCATGACATTACATTATCTTAGGGCTCTGGGCTAGGTCCCGATGTTTTACAGGTTTATGCTCTTCGTCTTGCTGATGTGATTGCCTAGGTAAGGGGTGTCCAACGTGTTGCCCGTGGGCCGTACCCGGCCAACCGAGGTCTACCATCGATCACAAAGTTCTTCTAGAGCGCCTCTCATCTCGCCTGGGCATCACTGGCACTGCTCTGCAGTGGTTCAGGTCCTATCTCGGTGGGAGACTCCAGAGTGTTGACGTGAATGGACACAGATCATCTGAAGTACCTCTGAAATATGCAGTACCTCAGGGCTCAGTGCTAGGTCCGGTTCTTTTCATGGTTTATACTCTGCCTCTTGCTGATGTGATTGCCAAGCACAATCTAGGCTTTCACTTCAATGCAGATGACACTCAATCGTACCTTTGCTTTGATCCCTCACAGCCTTCGAGCACCTCAAATTCTCTAAACTCACTAGCTGCATGCATTGATGACATCCGAACATGGATGGCAGCAAATTTTCTAAAACTTAACGATGATAAAACTAACTTACTAGTTATGGGCAAACCCAGTGTGATCCAGAGATTGGAAAGGCTGACTCTCAAAATTGGCTCTGCCAGCATATCTCCAGTTGAATCAGCTCGGAATCTATGTGTCATATTCCAAAGCGACCTCTCGTTAGACGACCACATCAGCTCCACAGTCAAATCCGCCTATTTTTTTTCAGCTTCATAACATTTCTAAAATTCAGGCCTGTTTAGATAAAAATACCACGTCCAAGTTGGTCCATGCATTCGTGACATCTCGTCTCGACTTTTGCAACTCACTGCTCACTGGCCTACCAGCATGTGCGATCAGGCGACTGCAGCTTGTGCAAAACTCTGCAGCTAGGCTTGTCTGTCGTGAGCGTCGCAGTTGCCACATTACTCCACTTCTCGCCGACCTGCACTGGCTACCAGTCAAGCAACGGATTGACTTCAAGGTTTTGTCCCTCACTTTTATGTCCCTTCATTCTATGGCTCCAGCCTATCTGTCAGATATACTACCCCATCAGGCTAAGCATCGTACCACCCGCTTTTCGGAATCCAACAGTCTAGAAATACCTCATACAAACCTTAAATCCTTTGGAGACCGTGCATTTAGTTCATATGCTCCCAAAGCCTGGAACTCTCTCCCGACCTGCGTCAGAACTTCCCCTGACCTGACCACATTTAAAAGGAACCTAAAAACACACCTATTTAGGACAGCATTCAGTGGGTCCCTGTGATTCGTCCTTCATGTGCTTATGCGTGCTGACACTGTGCATGCTGCTACTAACCACATTTGCATGCTGACCCTGTGCATGTCACCCCTAACCATATTATTCATTTCGTTTGTTTTTTCAACCATGATTTTACCTACCTTTCAATTTCATTTCACTTTACAGCAAATGTAAAGCGCCTGGAGAAAGATTGAGTTCTCTGAGGGCGCTTTATCAAGTGAATTAATATTATTATTATTATTATTCTATGAGGCCCGCAACTTTATCCCAAAACTATTTCTCACTCCATGTTTTGCGTTAATTTCTCATCATTCCAAACTGAGATGTAAGCTGCTGTGATGTACTTCACGTTCCCGTGAAGTGCTAAGGTGTCCGAATGGCTATTGTCGCGTGAAGGTAAAAAAAATCGATTTATTTTGCTAGCCTTCGTGTGAACATTTCGGCGTGAAGGGGTATTATATTTGTGCTACAGCGGCGCCATTACGATCATATTTATAACGCTTCCGCAAGTGGAATTAACAGTTTCACGTTTGGGATAGAAAAAAAGAGCCGTTTTTCAGCTGCTGCTGAGTGCCTCTAGCTTTTAATAGCTGAAGCTATAGCTAAGCGGGGTAAAGCATTTTCCGAGGTTGAAATTGTTAAATAATGCCTCAGGCTTATAACTGGTGTGGTCTGTCTAGAAAAAAAGTCAGAAGTAGAGAAAGTAAGTCTTTCTAATCAAACGGTTTTGAGAAGTGTTGACGAGCTCGCATCCAACATAGAAGAAATTCTTAATAAAAGACATGCTGAATGCGATTTTTAATATCTTTTGCTCGACGAAAGCACTGACGATTGCGATACGGCTCAACTGTTGGTGTAATATGTATGCAGATTAACAGGAAAGTTTGTGATTATCGAAGAACTCTTGGATGTGTGTTCAATGAAAGGCACAACAGCGGGGAGGGATAATTTGGACTAGATCAAGAGGGTCGTCACAAAATTTAATGTTCCTGAAACTAAATTGATTGGTTTAACCACACATGGAGGCCCTTCAATGATCGCCTCTCATCTCGCCTGGGCATCACTGGCACTGCTCTGCAGTGGTTCAGGTCCTATCTCAGTGGGAGACTCCAGAGTGTTGATGTGAATGGACAAAGATCATCTGAAGTACCTCTAAAATATGGAGTACCTCAGGGCTCTGTGCTAGGTCCGGTCCTTTTCACCGTCTATACTCTCCCTCTCGCTGATGTGATTGCCAAGCACAATCTAGGCTTTCACTTCTATGCGGATGACACTCAGTTGTACCTTTGCTTTGATCCCTCCCAGCCTTCGAGCACCTCAAATTCTCTCAACTCACTTGCTGCATGCATTGATGACATCCGATCATGGATGGCAGCAAATTTTCTAAAACTAAACGATGATAAAACTAACTTACTAGTTATGGGCAAACCTAGTGTTATTCAGAAATTGGAAAGGCTGACTTTCAAAATTGGCTCTGCCAGCATATCTCCAGTTGCATCAGCTCGAAATCTAGGTGTCATATTCCAAAGCGACCTCTCGTTAGACGACCACATCAGCTCCACAGTCAAATCAGCCTATTTTCAGCTTCATAACATTGCTAAAATTAGGGCTTGTTTTAGATAAGGATACCACGTCCAAGTTGGTCCATGCATTCGTGACATCTCGTCTCGACTTCTGCAACTCACTGCTTACTGGCCTACCAGCATGTGCGATCAGGTGATTGCAGCTGGTGCAAAACTCTGCAGCTAGGCTTGTCTGCCGTGAGCGTCGCAGTTGCCACATTACTCCACTTCTCGCCGACCTGCACTGGTTACCAGTCAAGCAACGGATTGACTTCAAGGTTTTGTCGCTCACTTTTAGGTCTCTTCATTCTATGGCTCCAGCCTATCTTTCAGAGATACTACCCCATCAGGCAAAGCATCGTACCACTCGCTTTTCGGAATCCAACAGTCTAGAAATACCTCGTACAAACCTTAAATCCTTTGGAGACCGTGCATTTAGCTCGTATGCTCCCACAGCCTGGAACTCCCTCCCGACCTGCATCAGAACATCCCCTGACCTGACCACATTTAAAAGAAACTTAAAAACATACCTATTTAGGACAGCATTTAGTGGGTCCTTGTGATTCGTCCTCGATGTGCTTATGCGTGCTGACACTGTTCATGCTGCCACTAACCACATTTGCATGCTGACCCAGTGCATGTAACCCCTAACCATGTTATTCATTTTGTTTGTTTTTCAAGCATGATTTTACTTACTATTCTATTGCGTATCACTTTGCAGCAAATGTAAAGCGCCTAGAAAGAGATTAAGTTCTCTGAGGGCGCTTTATCAAGTGCAATATTATTATTATTATTATTATTATGATAGGTAGACACGATAGATTCGTATCTTTAATGGTGAAATTAGTACCTCACAAAATTGTAAGTCATCACTGCATCATCCACCAAGAACAGCTATTTGCAACGGTCTTGAGCATGCAACAAGTAATGCTAGACTTGTCTACCGTGAGCTTCGCAGTTGCCACATTACTCCACTTCTTGCCGACCAGCACTGGCTACCAGTCAAGCAACGGATTGACTTCAAGGTTTAGTCGCTCTCTTTTAGGTCCCTTCATTCTATGGCTAAAGCCTATCTGTCAGATATACTACCCCAATAGGCCAAGCATCGTACCACCCGCTTTTCGGAATCCAACAGTCTAGAAATACCTCGTACAAAGCTTAAATCTTTTAGAGACCGTACATTTAGTACATATGCTCCCAAAGCCTGGAACTCCCTCCCAACCTGCGTCGAAACATTTCCTGACCTGATCACATTTAAAAGGAACCTAAAAACACACCTATTTAGGACAGCATTTAGTAGGTCCATGTGATTCGTCCTTGATGTGCTTATGAGTGCTGACACTGTGTATGCTGCCACTAACCACATTTGCATGCTGACCCTCTGCATGTCACCCCTAACCTTATTATTCAATTCGCTGTTTTTTCAAGCGTGATTATACTTACCATTCAATTGCATTTCACTTCGCAGCAAATGTAAGGCGCCTAGAGAGAGATTGAGTTCTCTGAGGGCACTTCATCAAGTGAAGTATTATTATTAATATTATTAATAATGAACAATGTAGTTTCAACAGTAATTGTGATAAGGTTTCGTGAGCTATACCACAGACAATTTGCATCTTTCCTTAAAGAGTTGGGATCAGATCATCGTGATGTCATTTATTTCTGCCAAGTCCGTTGGCTAAGTAGGGCAAACACGTTAGCCAGGTTTTGGTCACTTCGGGATGAAATAAAAACATTTATGACAGAAACGGGAAAAGATGTTGGTTTCCCCGATGACCAGCAGTGGTTGAATGGCTTGGCTTTTTTGGTAGACATGATCAAACATCTTGCACATCTAATTGTCAAACTCCAAGGTAAGGATCAACTAATCCATAAAATGTATGAGTGCTTTGTAACGTTCGAGCAAGAGCTGAAACTTTTCCGGAAACACTTAGATCGGAAGAAACTGTTACATTTCACAACACTAGCAACAAGATCGTCTGAAAGGCTGGCTAATGTGAAGTACTCCACTCTTGTTAGCAAACTTGTTGATGAAGTCGAAGAGAGGTTTCAGGATTTCCAGCTACATGAGGATGACATGAGCATAATTAGTAATCCATTTAAAATCGATGCCTCTGAAGCAGCTGATGAATTTCAACTCAAACTAATCGACATTCGTAATGACAGCTAATTAAAAACTGCTTATGATTAGCATGACATTGTTACCTTTTACAAGCAGTATGTTTCATCAGAGTCTTTTCCGAACCTAGCCAAACATGCTTGCAGGTATATTGCCCTTTTTGGAAGCACATATTGCTGTAAACAGCTTTTTTAAGACTGAAAAATGCAAAAACAAAGACTCGATCTGTTCTCACAGATTAACATTTATCTGGAATCCTTAGAATTTCTGCATCCACTGTTGCAGAAGATGTCGGCTTTTTATGCTAACAGAAACAATGCCAAATATCTCTTTGATACCTGCAGTGCAGAACACATTGAATACCTGTAGCATTCAATTTATCCGAAGCCAATAATGTTTTATGATTCCTTGTCATGTAATTTTGTAAGTTTTATAAGTTCCTGTCTTTATGTTATCAAAATAAAAATCCAAAAGTAAAAAATTGGCCATAATGTCTATCAAATAATTTTCCAGGACACATGATTACATTTTAATTATTTTTTGTTTTTAATTATAATTATGCTAAAAAATACTATTGTATTGCGGTTTATTTATTAAGTAAAATAGTAATAGTCATACTAAATTAAAATCTTCTTTTCTGATGAGGTCAACTACGCCAATTTACATATGGCACCCGGACCCTTTACATTCTTGGAATGTGGCCCCCAATGCAAAAAGACTGGACACCCCTGGCCTAGGACAATCTAGGCTTTCACTTCAATTCGGATGACACTCATGTGTACCTTTTCAGTGATCTCTTTCAGCCTTCGAGCACTTTGAAATCTCTTAACTTGCTTGGTGCATGTATTGATGGCGCTCGAAAATTATTACCATTATATTACCTTAACGTAAACGATGATACAGCTAACCTATTGGTACTGGCAATCCAGCGTGATTCGGAAATTGGAAATATTAACGTTCGAATTTCGCTCTGCCGGCATATCTCCGGTTGAATCAGCTCCGAAATTTGACCCTGTGCATGTCAGTACTAACTATTTTGAATATTTCTTTATCAAGCATGATACAATTCACTATTCAATCTAGTTTTTCTTTTAAGCAAAATGTAAAGCAAATTGAAAGAGACTGAGTTCTCTGAGAGTGCTTTATAATGTACATTGTTGATATTAGTATTATGAACGTTAAATTCACAATAAGCGTGGAAATATATATTTATAGCCCTTATAATTAAAAAGATAATAGAGCGAATGGAGATGCAGGTGGAGTTGGTAACTTTCTGTCGATAGACTACTGCCTCCATTGGTAGCATATTGTCTGGTGAACAAAAGCGCGTACTTCGAAATGTTTCTTCCAGCGGACTGCAGACCGCTATTAATTAGAGAATATGTGTGCAACGCTACCTTTTTAAGCCTCTAGGGTTAGTTGACGTCGTTACTGATCGGGGGTAGTAGCAGAGTTTTGGTTAAGGCAAGCTAGTGGAGGCCATTTTCAGAAATACGTCGCCTATCTCACAAGGAGCTAATTTAGACTGACAAAGGCGGATATCTGTTGTTTACATTCCGGAATTGTATTGGCTGCGAGCCGACAACTAGGTTTTGAATTGCATAGGCCGCATTCAAGCCGAAAGTGCTTAGAACGCTGGTGACTGTGTTTCTCAAGTTAGCCCGATAAACATGTGCCTATTGGTATAATTTGCCAAGAATCCGTTAGTATTGGTTGCAGGCGTGCTGAAAAACTTAGCATTCACTTGAAGACAAATACTTGGAGTAAGGGTACAGAATTTTCATGTTAAAGTATGCTCTCCCCGTCTGCCTTTCTCGAATCATTCTATCCTGAAACATGCAGGCGTTCTGATTCGCATGGAAGTCGATAATGGTGATATAAGTCCCAGATGTCACCAGCATTCTTCGTACATCATCTGAAACTAAACAATGAAAATGTAGAACTTGTGGCCTATTTACGTCTGGACAGGCAAGCAGCTCCACCAAATGTTAAACGATGGTATTTTGCTTGACACTAGATTAGGGAGACTAGATTCTTCGGCATGACCTGCATTGTTCAGCAGCCAAGCTGTCCCTACCAAGGAACGAAGGAGCAATGCAGGCGCTTCCTGTGGGTTCGGTGAAAGCATCAGGTAAACTCTTCGGCTTTTCTCTGAACACACAGACAGGAGAGCCGTTGGCAACAAACTTCACAAAGATGTTGTGATGACTAATAAAGCCTCCATGTTGGACTCTATGCGTCCTTCTCAGTTGGAAGAGACATCGGCTATCCCATAACGTCTGTACTTTGCCTGTGGCTGCTGCATCCCAGTTGATTATGCAACCGACCCTAATGCAAATGCTGCTGCGTAGGATTTTCTATCAAATGTCTCGTCGCGGGCATTCAGATCTCTCAAAGTCACATCTATGTTGAGGCGGCCGCAATTTTAGCTAGAAAGCTCTTATACTATCTACAAAGTGAATGAAACAAAAGAGGCTCGGCATGTTTATTACTGCTGGGCGTGCTTATTGCTTGTTTAACCACATGGCTCTCTTTCCGTCGGTAAATGCACAGAATTGATACCGAATTTGCGTCGTGCTCATTAGTTTTCTCATGTCTCGTAAAAAGAAGTACAGACACAAAATAAAATTACTTACAGAAAGTAATTCCGCCTTGCTTCGGCCTAGGCCGAGGGGGGCAGGCTATAACCGACCTTGGCTGCAGGCTAAAGCTCATTTAAGTTTTTGGGAGCCTGGATGGTGACTTATTTTTTTGCTAGTAGAAAGAAAATGAATTAAATTTGAGGTCAGATTAGTGTGCACGCAAGTAGATAATTAAACGACACCACTTGTGTTGAGCTTTATATAAGCGTATTGGTTGGTTTTTTTTGCCTCCACTCGACCTAACTTGGTGCTTTATTGCAAACGAACCTTCGATGTTTGGTTATTGTCCTTGGTTCTCTTTCAATAAAAGATTAACCGATATTACACGGTTTCTCTAGTACATGGATTCGCTTGATTGCGAGCCATCTGACACAGTTTCCAGACACAGCAGCAATAACCGCTGCAAGACCTACTGGTTAAATCGCTTTGTTTATTAATCGCAGGCACCGCCTAGTTACATGAAAGCCTAATCGTGGACCTATCGTCGCTGCACCTTGTGGCTCTAAACAAACAGGAAGATTGCACCAGACCTGAGCAATACTGAAAGCAGATTGCAGACAGCTGCTTGATGCACTGAGTTGTTAAGTGATATGAATAGCTTCTGCTCACAAGAATCACGAAGTGATAAATTAACGATGACCATATGGTATCCATATTTAAAGTACTCTCTTTTAGAAACTGTATGAATGCTTCAGAAAAAGTACGTGCATAGGTGTTGTGGTAGGTAGGATTGCAACTTGTTCAATTTCTGCAGAAGCACCTTGCACAGAATTAAACTCTCAACAGCATATAGAAAAACTTAAATAAGGCTCCTAATGTTGGTAGAAGAAATTGGGGTTCTCATTAATTATAGTTCTGCAAGTGATTGAGATTTTGAGATGCAGGTCAAGAATAGGTTCTACACTGTGTACCGTCAAGCATCTTCGACTGTGACTCTAAAAGGCCGCAAAGACTAAATGAAAGTCATGCAGGAGAGTTTGTGTAGCCACTGACATCCTAAGCGGCTTGTCGTGAATATTTGGTAGCCAACAAACTTCATCTCATGAAATAATGATATTACTCACCAATCAGTTGCATTTATCTTTGCAGCAAATGTAAAGCGACCTGAGAGATTGAGTTCTCTAAAGGCGTTTTATCAAGTGCATTATCATTATTATTCTAATAATATTGATATTATAAATGAATTATTCTTATAATTAAAGAGAAATTGGGATGCATTGTAGTCTGGAGAGGATTTAAGGTAGAGATTATCATAAAAGTAGATGCTCTGGGCTGCTTCAACAAATGAACCCCAGTTCGCAGCAAGAGAGTAGTTATCGTTGTGTAAGAATCATGTAAGAGAGTTTTTCAGTCTAGGACTTGCAGAGGTAAAGCTTCTGTCGCCAACGGTATATAAGAATAGAAATAGAACAACCAATTCTTTTTTTTATGTAATGTTTGTAATTTATCTTACATAAAAACTTTAGTAATATATAATTTGAAGACACCGCCTCCGTGGTATTAGTCTAAGTTTGAGACCTGGCAATAAACTTGGATTGCAAGAAAACGATATGAAAGGCCTAGCTCGTTTCGGGCTTATATATGGTAAAGAGTCATCAGCCTGAGGAAGACGTAACCTCTTAGTCAAGGACAATAATTTGACGTCCAGGCCCGGTTTTCTTGTAGCCTTTTTAGTCCTACGTAGCTTGGTTGATCTTGTTGATTATGCTCGGAATTAAGGTGCCATGCTCCAAAGTTAACTTTCATTAAACGACCATTTCACTTCAACTGACTTGTCTGGTATCCTTCAGCTACATAACATTGTTAAATGTTGAGCTATCTTAGACCAAATCACTGTACTAGAATCGGTTCAAGAATTTGAGTCCTCGCATCGTGACATTAGTAAGTCTCTGATTGCTTGGCTATCGAATTCTCTAATCAGGCGCTTCTTGCTCATGGAGAAATGTATACCTCGTATCGTGTGTCGTGATTGTATTTTATGCCATATCAACGAACCTATCAGTGACCTGGCCCACAGTCAAGCAACGCATCAAATACATCGCACAGTCACCAACTATTAAATTTCTTCGAACTTTAGCTCTTGCCTACGTTTCAGGTCTACTTCCCCACCTAGCTAGGCCTCTTACTGCTCGCGTGTTTCGAATCTAACTGTTTACTTATGCCATGAACTAACCCCAAATCCTCACGAGACCTTTCGTTCAGTTTGTATGCACTCATAGCCTGCTACTCACTTCCAACTTCCGTCACGCCATCCTCTAACCTGCCCTGAATCAAAGACAATCAATAAAGCTTAAACTGATTGCAAAGTTAAGTGGTTCCACGTGGTTGGTCAACTGGGTGCATATACTTGCCGACACTGTGCCGGCTGCCTCAACCCACCTTGGCATGCTGACGACATAAATGTGATTTCTTGCCATGTTATACTTGTTCTTTAGCACACTACTAGCAAAGTTCAATAACCCTTCTTTTGAGCGAATGCAAATTGCCCAGAATGGGATTGAGTTATCTGAGAGTGCTAATTAGTGCTAGTTATTTTATTTAGTATAATTTATTAGCGGTTTCAGATTTGGGAACTAGTGCGACATGAAAGCTGATTCACTCTTCACTGACAATGAATGATTCCTTTTCAAAGCCGTATGAAATCAGAATTGTAGTTCTGAAAAAGAGTGTTGCAGATGTCGAGACTGTTACTGTGAACTACCACAACTAGCTTCGATGTAAAATGTCCTTGCTTGAGCAAATTCAAGAATTAGAGGCAACTGTAATATAGCTCTACCACTGTGGACCTGCTGCAGTCTTCGTGTGAAAGGTCACACTGAGGCAGTGTTATTACCGTTTTGGCTGTGGCAGTTTTCTAAATTCCTGCAGACCCCATCTTGGTTTGTAGGGTATTTCTTTCAAACATGAATGGGTAGGTCATTTCTTGATTCAACTTCAAATGAGTTAGCTTCCCACGATAGAGCCTGCCCTTAAGTTGGCAGATCTTAAAGAGTTTTTTTTGTAAATTGGAAGGAATCTCTGTGAGTCTGCACACGGATAGAATGTTCGGAAACATGATTGTCAAGAGCACTCCTAAGTGTCATGTTTTTTGCATCAGTGAGGGTATCGAGGCTCCCGTTCGAGTCTGAATGCAGATTAAGAAGACACGCATCACGAAAAGATTTCGAAAACTTGTTTGTGTCGATGCTTGGTAAGTAAAGTCGTATGACAAGTTCGACTTTACCCTATCCGGAGCTGGAACAGTAAACGAACAATGATCTGAGAGTGTGAGTGGGAACAAGACAAGGTCAGTGGGAAAGACATTCTTTGTGATCACGAGATCTAGAATATGGCCTATGACATCTACTCTCTAACTGCCGACGATGGCTCATCTTTTTCAGCGGTCCTATTTTCCTACTTCTATGCTACTCACTACCTCAACTGCTCTCCTAACTCTGCTATGCTTCCCACTTTCTCTTTGTTGCTTGAGACGAAGTCTGTTGGCTACCGAATGCATGCCGAAAGCCGCTTAGGCTGTGACTGGGCCATACAAAACTCTCCTGCGTAACACCCAAATGGTCTGTCTGACTTTTTGGAGTTACTGACGGACATACATGTGTGGTGTGATTAAAACGATTGACTAAACCAAACATCTGCACACAGTAAAGAAATGAGCGGACCAGGCTAATGCTAGGGCTATCAAAGTGATTATGGAAGTCTCCGACAATTCGTAACAGCCTGTTACTCACAAATATTTTAGCGAGGAACTGTTAAAAACTCCACAATATAAAAGTTTAGAAACTAAGAAGAAGGCCGGTATATCACCACAGTCTAAGGCTTTGCCTTAGAGGAACAATTTATTGCAACCGATTCAAACGATGGCCCCTTCAGAAAACTGCACATCTTATAGCCTAACGATTCGCGAACAACAGTTGCAACCCAGCCTCTAACCTCGTCAGAACGCATCGACACTTAAAATGAGAACCCGTGTGAAGTATTCTCAGAAATACATCTACTAGAACAAGGGCGTTATCCAGGTTTTAGTAAGCAGGAATGCATCTACCTTCTTGTGGACCAGCTAAACGTGGATAACTAACCCTTTGGTTTTTTGCGAGTACACATTTGATAGGCAGAATTTATGAGGCTGTCCAATGAATGAACAACGGCGATCGAGTGGCTTGTATTCATGCCGGCTTGAATCCGGCCTGGCTGACACGGACCCTTTGAATTTTAAATGAACCTTAGTAACGGACACCGGTTGACGTTACACAAACCAGGGCGGAATTAATTAATGTAACTGACTGTATTTCTTTGCCGGATATTGTGTTTACAAAAATTTGGAAAATTAATGAGCAAGACGCAAATTTGTGTACCAAATTAATGCATTTCCCATGGAAAAGAGCACAGTGGTGAATCAAGCAACATGGGTCGCCCAGCAGCAAAAAACATGCCACGCCTCTTTTGGATTATTCTCTTCGGGTAAACTACGAGGGCTCTTCAGCTAATATTGCAGCCGCCACACCTTCATTGTATTTTGGCAAGCTCTGAAAGCCTGCTAAGAGTAATTTGATGAAAAGTTAGGTAGAACAGTATTGCCTAAGGGTCGGCTGTATTATGAATTGGGACGCAGCTGCAGGCAAAATACAGATTGCCATGGGACAGTCAATATCTGCTCCAACTGAGCAGGTGGCACTGGGTCTACACCAACCGCTTTGATAGTCATCGCAAAATTATTCTGAAGTTTGCTGCCACAGGGCCTCCTCCCTAGGTATTCAGAGACAAGCCGGTAAGTGAATCTGATGCTTTCACCGAACCCCCACGCGGCTCCCACATTATAATAATAACAACAGTTAATATTCACTTGACAAAGGGCCCCCAGAGAACTTAAGCTCTCTCTAGGCGCTTTACATTTGCTGTAAAGTGAAATGAAACTGAATTTTAAGTAAAATCATGCTTGAAAAACAAACCAAATTATTAATATGGTAAGGGGTAACATGCACAGGGTCAGCATGCAAATGGGGTTAGTGGCAGCACTCACAGTGTCAGCACGCGTAAGTACATCAAGGACGAATCACAGGGACCCACTAAATGCTGTCCTAAATAGGTGTGTTTTTAGGTTCCTTTTAAACGTGGTCAGGTCCGGGGATGTTCTGATGCAGGTCGGAAGGGAGTTCCAGGCTTTGAGAAAAAAAAAACTAAATGCTCGGTCTCCAAAGGATTTAAGGTTTGTACGAGGTATTTCTAGACTGTTGCATTCCTAAAAACGGGTAGTACGATGCTTGGCCTGATGGGGTAGTATATCTGACAGATAGGCTTTAGCCATAGAATGAAGGGACCTAAAAGTGTGCGACAAACATCTTTGCTCTCTCGTTCCTCGGTGGGGATAGCTTGGCAGTTGAGCCAAGCAGGCCATGCTAAAGACTCGTGGCTTCTCAATTTAGTGGTAAGCGAAATTCCAGCTTTTAACATTTAGTGCACCTGCTTAGCTGTCTACAATGAATTTGACAGCAAGCACTGCTACTGTCACAGCATAGTCACAGCTGACACACGCTGAACGCTGGTGATGCCCAGCCTCTAACCTCGTCAGAACGCATTGACTCTTGAGTGAGAACCCGTGTGAAGTATTCTCAGTAATACATCTACTAGATCAAGGGCGTTATCCAAGTTTTAGTCAGCAGAAATGCATGTACCTTCTTGTGGACCAGCTAATCGTGGACAAGTAACCCTTTGGTTTTTAGCGAGTGGACATTTGATGGGTGAAATTTAAAAGGCTGTCCAACGACTGGACGATGGCGATCGAGTGGCTTGTATTCATGCACGCTTGTATCCGGCCTGGCTGACACGGACCCTTTGAATTTTAAATGAACCTTAGTAACGGACACCGGTGGACGTTACACAAACCAGGGCGGAATTAGTTAATGTAACTGACTGTATTTCTTTGCCGGATAGTTCGTTAAGAAAAATTAGGAAAATTAATGAGCAAGACGCAAATTTGTGTACCAAATTAATGCATTTCCTATGGAAAAGAGCACAGTGGTGAATCAAGCACCATGGGTCGCCCAGCAGCAAAAAACATGCCACGCCTCTTTTGGATTATTCTCTTCGGGTAAACTACGAGGGCTCTTCAGCTAATATTGCAGCCGCCACACCTTCATTGTATTTTGGCAAGCTCTGAAAGCCTGCTAAGAGGAATTGAATGAAAATTTAGGTAGAACAGCATTGCCTAAGGGTCGGCTGTATTATGAACTGGGATGCAGCTGCAGGCAAAATACAGATTGCCACGGGACAGTCGATATCTGCTCCAACTGAGCAGGTCGCACTGGTTCTAAACCAAACGCTGTGATAGTCATCGCAAAATCATTCTAAAGTTTGCTGCCACGGGCCTCCTCCCTAGGTATTCAGAGAAAAGCCGGTAAGTGAATCTGACGCTTTCACCAAACCCCCGCGTGGCTCCCACATTATAATAACAATAATTGTTGTATCATGTATCTCCGTAGTAACTCCACAAAGTCAAAAAGACCATGTGGCTGTTATGCAGGAGAGTTTTGTATAGCGCACTCACAGCCTAAGCGGCTTTCGGTAGCCAACAGACTTCGCCTCGCCCAACAAAGAGAAAGTGGGAAGCATAGCAGAGTTAGGAGAGCAGTTGAGGTAGTGAGTAGCATAGAAGTAGCAGTTCAGGACCGCTGAAAAAGATGTGCCATAGTCGGCAGTTGCAGAGTAGATGTCGTTGCTTAAGAATTGTGGAAGCGAGTTCCACAGTCTAGGACCTGCAGAGCTAAAGCTTCTGTCGCCAACTGTCTTTAAGTGGAGGAATGGGACAGCTAATTTATTGTCCACGCAGGACCTGAGGGCGCAAACAGGCTGAAACTGATGCAGCAGTTCAGCTAGGTACGAAGGAGCCAAGCCTAGGCAGGCCTTGTGGGTCAGCGTAAGAACTTTGCTCTGTATCCTTTGCTCAACCGGCAACCATCCTAGCTCTTTCAGCAGAGGTGACACGTGCTCAAACCGCTGGGACTTGAAGACCAGCCTTGCAGCCATATTCATAGTCCGCTGTAGTGGCATAATAGCTTTCTTTGGTAGCCCAGCTAAAAGGGAATTACAATAATCAGTAGTTAATATTCACTTGATAAATCGCCCTCAGAGAACTTAATCTCTCTCTAGGCGCTTTACATTTGCTGCAAAGGGAAATGCAATTGAATGGTAAGTAAAGTCATGCTTGAAAAAAAAACAAAATTAATAACATGGTTAGGGGTGACATCCACAGGGTCAGCATGCAAATGTGGTTAGTGGCAGCACGCACAGTGTCAGCACGTATAACCACGTGAAACACGAATCACAGGGACCCACTAAATGCTATCCTAAATACGTGTGATTTTAGGTTCCTTTTAAATGTGGTTAGGTCAGGGGATGTTCTGATGCAGGTCGGAAGGGAGTTCTAGGCTTTGGGAGCATATGAACTAAATGCACAGTCTCCAAAGGATTTAAGGTTTATACGAGCTATTTCTAGACTATTGGATTCCTAAAAGCGGGTAGTACGATCCTTGGCCTGATGGGGTAGTATATCTGACAGATAGGCTTTAGCCATATAATGAAGGGACCTAAAAGTTTGCGACAAACATCTTTTTTCTCTCGCTCCTCGGTGGGGATAGCTTGGCAGCTGAGCCACGCAGGCCATGCTAAAGACTCGTGGCTTCTCAATTTAGTGGTAGGCGAAATCCCAGCTTTTAACATTCAGTGCACCGGCTTAGCTGTCTACAATGAATTCGACAGCAAGCACTGCTACTGTCTTAGCATAGTCACAGCTGACACTCGCTAAACGCTAGTGATGCCCAGCCTCTAACCTCGTCAGAACGCATTGACTCTTAGAGTGAGAACCCGTGTGGAGTATTCTTAGAAATACATCTACTAGAACAAGGGCGTTATCCAAGTTTTAGTAAGCAGAATAGCATGTACCTTCTTGTGGACCAGCTAGTCGTGGATAAGTAACCCTTTGGTTTTTAGCGAGTGGACATTTGATGGGCAGAATTTATGAGGCTGTCCAACGACTGGGCGACGCCGATCGAGTGGCTTGTATTCATGCCAGCTTGTATCCGGCCTGGCTGACACGGACCCTTTGAATTTTAAACGAACCTTAGTAACGGACACCGGTCAACGTTCACTAAACCAGGGCGGAATTACTTAATGTAACTAACTTTATTCTTTTGCCGGATATTTCGCTTACAAAAATTTAGAAAATAAATGAACAAGACGCAAATTTGTTCGCCAAATAATGCATTTCCCATGGAAAAGAGCACAGTGGTGAAAAAAGCAACATGGGTCGCCCAGCAGCGAAAAACATGCCACGCCTCTTTTGGATTATTCTCTTCGGGTGAACTCTGAGGGCTCTTCATCTAATATTGCAGCCACCACACCTTCATTGTATTTTGGCTAGCTTTGAGAACCTGCCAAGAGTAATTCTATGAGAAGTTAGGTAGAACAGCATTGCCTTGGGCTTGGCGGTATTATGGACTGGGATGCAGCTGCAGGCAAAATACAGATCGCCATGGGACAGTCGATAACTGCTTCAACTGAGCAGGTCGCACTGGGTCTAAACCAAACGCTTTGATAGTCATCGCGATATCATTCTGAAGCTTGCTGCCACAGGGTCTCCTCCCTAGGTTTTCAGAGAAAAGATGGCGAGTGAATCTGTTGCTTTCACGGAAGCCCCACGTGGCACCCACATTGCTCCCTGGTTCCTCGGTAGGGATAGCTTGGCAGCTGAGCAACGCAGGCCATGCTAAAGACTCGTGGCTTCTCAATTTAGTGGTAAGCGAAATCCCAGCCTTTAACATTTAGTGCACCGGCTTAGCTGTCTACAATGAATTCGACTGCGAGCACTGCTGCTGTCACAGCATAGTCACAGCTGACACACGCTGAATGCTGGTGATGCCTAGCTTCTAACCTCGTTAGAACGCATTGACTCTTAGAATGAGAACCCATGTGGAGTATTCTCACAAACACAGCTACTCGAACAAGGGCGTTATCCAAGTTTTAGTAAGCAGAAATGCATCTAGGTTCTTTTGGACCAGCTAATCGTGGATAAGTAACCATTTGGTACCAGCAAATCGCGGATAAGTAACCATTTGGCGAAACCTAATTAATAACAACAGCTGAAATATGCGCAGGCAATCGGTTATTGTCTTAAACAAGAGAATGCAAAGGAGCAAGACAAATAAAATTAGTTAAAAAAATCGGGTTAAAAAACAACACAACCAATTTAAAAACTGAGATAAAGTTATTCATTTTGTTTGTTTTCAAGCATAATTTTACTTACCATTCAGCTGCATTTCCATTTGCAGCAAATGTAAAGCACCTAGAAAGAGATTAAGTTCTCCGAAGATGCTTTATCAAATATATTGTTATTATAATTATTATTAAAGTTCTGCTTTTCTAAGCGTCACACTGAACGATTCCATGCCCAATTTAACCATCTTAAAAGCTGCATTCGATACGAGTTAGTGGTTTTCTTGGAAGTTGCTTCAGGTAATTTCAGGCCCAGGCATCACCAGCATTCAGCTTGTGTCAGCTGAGACTACACTGTGACAGTAGCAGTGATTGCAGTCGAATTCATTGTAGACAGCTAAGCCGGTGCACTAAATGTTAAAAGCTGGGACTTCGCTTACCACTAAATTGAGAAGCCACGAGTCTTTAGCATGGCCTGCGTGGCTCAGCTGCCAAGCTATCCCTACCAAGGAACGAGGGAGCAATGAGAGTGCCACGTGGGGGTTCGGTGAAAGCATCAGATTCACTCGCCGGCTTTTCTCTGAATACCTAGGGAGGAGGCCCGTAGCAGCAAAGTTCAGAATGATATTGCGATGACTATCAAAGCGTTTGGTTTAGACCCAGTGCGACCTGCTCAGTGGGAGCAGATATCGACTGTCCCATGACAATCTGTATTTTGCCTGCCGCTGCATCACAGTTCATAATTCCGCCGACCCTTAGGCAATACTGTTCTACCTAACTTTTCATCCAATTCCTCTTAGCAGGCTTTCAGAGCTTGTCAAAATACAATGAAGGTGTGGCGGCTGCAATATTAGCTGAAGAGCCCTCGTAGTTTACCCGAAGAGAATAATCCAAAAGAGGCGTGGCATGTTTTTCGCTGCTGGGCGACCCACGTTGCTTGATTCACCACTGTGCTCTTTTCCATGGGAAATGCATTGTTTCGGTAAACAAATTTGCGTCCCGCTCATTAATTTTCCAAATTTTTGTAAACAAAAATATCCGGCAAAGAAATACAGTTAGTTACATTAAGCAAATCCACCCTGGTTTGGCCTGTGGCCAGGTACAGGCGTGTAGCCTCTAGGCCACCGTCACAAGCTCATTGGATTTTTGAGGGGCCTTGATCATGGGTGTTTCCTCTACTAGTGCTTTGTGTCACACAGAAAGACATCAAAATTAGGCAGTTAAACGACTGCACTTAGTTTTAATGCACGGTGTTTTGTAAATTTTCCATGTTTTTATATCAATAAATTTGTGGCCGGTGTTACATGGTGTCTCTATATGGTGAGCTATCCGACACAGTTTCCAGCCAAACCAGCACCAACCATAGCGAGAGCTATTCGTGAAATCGCTTTCTTTATAATCAAAATGCAACTGAGCTTTGCATGTAATGCATAGGTGCCTATTACTAATCGCAGTTAGCAATATTGCAATCTTTTGCGATGACTGTTTTAATGCTTGTAAATTGTAAAAATCCTAATCCGGCCCGTCACCTTGCTACGAAAAGTGGTTTATGTATGGGCAATATCGAAGCGAGCTATATTTTGCAATCGTGTTTTGTGTGGTTTTTGTTTATTTAGACCCGCAGTTCGGTGACAGCACCTAAATGTTGTCATCTGCCAAGTACTAGGCTGGGTGGCCCTCTCGGCCACCGGTAAGGCAATCGGAGCTCAGCTAGCGTTTCCGGTACCGCAGAGGACAGAACTCGCAGGCGACGTCTGCGGCGGCCGTAGTGCTTCCGCCGGCTGTGAGTGTGGAGGAAATAAACTGGTGGTGTTCCTCGTTGGCTCGCGTGCTGTGCCGCTCGCGACGACAAGTTTAGACTACAAGCTATTTCCGGCGGCGGCGATGACAGCAATGTTGCTTGAGCATTTTCAAGTCGGTGATGATTTCGCAACTTGGCTGCTTGACTCGAAGCGGCGGCTTGAGCTGTACGGTGTCAATCCAACAATCTGGCACAAATATCTGCCTCTCTTCCTGGAAGGAAGCGCCTTCTATGTTGATTTCTTACATGCCGAAGGCAATCAAGGATGACTACCGTCTGCTTCGCTGGCTAGCCCTGTTTTGGTACAGAGCGACTGCTGAGCGCTGAGTTTGCAAATGGCTCGTCGGAGAGAGGGGCGGCGACAAAAGGAACCAGAAGCAAAATCAGCAGTCGCCGACGGTGCGCCCGGGCGACAACGGTTTACCAGGATGCCACCCTGTGGAACGCGGTGACAGCGATCCAGGCTGTGACGGTTTGCCAGGCGCACGTGGTGTGCAACAAGGCAACGGCCTGCGAGGTAGCGGAAACCATGGAGGTGACTCTGGCATGCGACGAACCGGTGGGTTACGACTCGGAGCAAATAGAGTTGCAGAAGTCGAGACTGAATCTGTGAACAACCAAAACCAGCGTCAATGTAAAATGTCACTGCTTGTGCACGTTTTAGTATGAGAGGTAGCTGAAACATTACTTCACCACTTTGGAGCTGCCTTTGTCTTCCAGTGAAAGTTCACACTAAAACAGTGTTCCGGCAGTTTTTTTCTGAGGTCATTGTTTATATTCCTGCGGACCTATTCTTGGTCTTTAGGCTATTTTTCAAACATTAATTAATAGGTTAATTCGTCATTGAAATTTAAGGAGTTATCTTCCACTCATGTGTGGAATTTTCGTAATTTATGGATCCAGAAATGCAAACAATAGGGATTATCTTCAGGGGTGGAACAGATCACAGAATATGAACAGCTAATTGTCAAATGCATCGAAATTTGACACTTTAGTGTACTGACAATTACATTAAATAAAGAAGGAAGAGTAGCATAGTGTAAATGTCAGACTTGGCACAGTGAGCTGCTGAACCAAGTACTTCAGTCGCACCTTATTTGAGTTTTGACGTAAAAAATAATTGCTTCTGAGGACCCCACACAGACATAACGTAAAGCTTTCAACCTTCGCAGTAACATACAGTCTGATCTTAGAGCTACTCTCTCTGCAGAGTTAGCTTCGGGTGTAAAACGACCTAGTTAGGAATGCTAACTTGGGTAAAGTATCTCTTCTTGTTTGGCTCGATCATTTGGCAGCTTTTGATAATGTTGATCAACAAGTCCTTCTTAAGCATTTCGCATTTCACCTGGGCGTCAAGGGCACTGCTTAGCATTGGTTTCAGGTCCTATTTCAAAGAGAGAACCCACAGTATTGAAGTAAATTGACAAAAATATTCAGGAAACAATTGTGATATATGGGAAACCCAAGGAATCTGAGCTCGGTCCTGTTCCTTTGATTGCTTACACGCTTCTTTTTTCCCAAGTGTTATTGTCAAGCTTAATATAGGCTTACACTGCTATGCAGATGACACTCAGTTGCACCACTGCATTGATTCCTTCAAGCCACAATTCCTGTCAAATTCGCTTAAACCCCTTGCTGAATGCATTGATAACATCCACACATTGATGGAAGCAGTCGTTCTTCAATTGAATGATGATACAACCGACTCTGTAATTACGGCAAAACCTAGTACGATTAAGAAATGGGAAAGGCTAACACTCAAAATTGACATTCCCAGCATATCTCATGCTGATTGTGCACGAAAAATAGGCATCATGTTTCAGAGTGACCTGCCACTAGAAGAGCTTACCGGCACCACACTCGAGCCTGCCTACATTCAGCAAGATAACATTGCTCATCTTCAGGCTCGTTCAGGCAGAGGTGCCATATATAAAATTGGTCCACGCATTTGCCAAAACCCGTTTGACTTCTGTAACTCTGTGATTGCTTGCCTACTAGCATTTGCACTCAGACCCACACAGCTGGTGCAAAACTTAGCAGCTTGGTTTGTCTGTGGTGAACGTCTTAGTCGTCACATTTCAAGACTTCTCCACGAGCTGCAATGGTTCCGAGTCAAGCGACTCATCGACTTGAAGGTTTTTTCACTCATTTATAAGTTCCTTTATGCTTAGGCTCTAGCCTGCTTGGCACATCTATCCCTAAACAGCCTTAGCTTGGTGCCATGAGCTTTTCGTAATCTAGTTGTATTCCTATATCTCATTAAAACCTCAAATCCTTTGGAGACCCTATACTACCTAAAGTCCAAAAGTACCTATAGCCCAAAGAATTGCACTCACTCCCGACTTGAGTCTTAAGTGCTTTCGTGTTCGTTGCAGTATTCTTCCGAAAACCGTAGTTAATGCGACCATCTTATACGGAAACGATGCTGCTAAGACCTGTTTAAAGTTATTCAGATTGTTACTTGACTGTAGCACCTACGAAATTACGTGCCAATGGACATCTAAACTCTAATCGCTTTGAGTTGCTGGGTCTCCCAAACCGGCTGCTGCCTTAGCTATACCGGCGGCTTGTAACCAGCATGTTAGTTATGATCTTCAGCAGCTGCTTTAACTTTCTAATCGTAGATCAAATACATTCATAGACAGTAATGCTGTCGCTAAGGTTCGTGAACTATGCAATAACAAAAGAAAAGCACCCTGGAGCCGCTGCTGTGGCAAATGGAACCGGCAGCACAGACCCTGCCAGCTGAGTACCTGCTCGTTTGGTATTCCCAGCATTGTCTCGAACCGCTCAGCACGATCCCCCACATGTATCAATGTGAGTCTCGCTAACTTAGTGGTCTGCAGGCGTGTTATATCTCCACTGGCCAGACTTAATGCTTGCCTTTGGAATCCTTGCTCAATGCACAATAAACCTCTGGTAATAAGCAACATTATTTCTGAAAATGGTATCGACCTGCTCGCCCTAACTTAAACTTGGCTTAAATCGATAAACAGCCGACAATTAAAGACGCATACCCTAGCTATTTTCTCATTCTTTCACACCCCTGGATCAATCAAAACTGGAGATGACTTTTCTCTTATCGAGAGCTCAAAATTCAACTTCAGGCCATTTGCAGTACCCTCGAAGCAGTCTTTTGAATCAATCGATTTGGTCTCACCCGAAAAAAGCTACCGATAGTAGCAGTGGTCAATCGCCCACTCGGTACCAAGTCCTCGTTTATCTCAGATTTCTCCTATCTCATTTTGGTTCTACCGGCGAGAAGTCGATCCTTCCTCGTTATGGGTGCTTTTAACGTCCACTTTAATCACTTATCTGACGCCTTTAGCACTAAACTATGTGCATTGACTAACTCATTGTATCTTGCGGCTCATGTGCATGGCCATACTCTGATCAAGGGTCACACTCGACCAGATTTTCTCATAAAACAGCACTTTTTCATGATTAATTATTGAAAAATCCTGCTTTTCTGAACACAGGCAGATTTCATTCAATCTATAGTTTGCGCCCACCTCCTCTAAAATAACCTGTGAATCGCGAAACCTCAAGACCCTTGATATGGATGCCGTGCGTGCGAGAATATCTGCTTCGCCTCTGCTACTCAGTCCTCCCTCCGATCTATCATCCTAGGTAGAGAGCCACCACTCGATACTAGCTGACACACTCGACGAGTTTGCAACTCTGACTAAACGTACTGTGTGCCTTCGCTCAGACGTCCTATGGTTTCATGCAGACATTAAACTAGCCAGGTCTACTAAGTACAAGCTCGAAAAGCGTACAGAAGATCAGAACTGTCTGTCTATCGACCGTCATATGAAGACTACTGTAGGTCGTACCAACTAATCCTAGCAAAGGCAAGTCTAGCTACTGTGGAAATATTGTTAAATCACAGATACAAAATCCAAAAATGCTGATGTCGACGATCAATCATCTCCTCAACTGCTCCCAGATGAGATCCTTACCTGATGATCCTTGTGAAGATCTAGCCGATCGCTTTTCTCGATTCTGTGCTCTGAAGATAGACGAGATCAGGGAGTCGATCCCTGAAATGACAAAATACCCCCTAGAATTATGTTCCCTAATTCTTGGCTGCACCGCAACGTCTTCATTTAAGGTCACTAGTAATCTAGTCCTAAAGTTCTTATCCCAATCGAAGAAGAAAACAAGTTTTCTGGACCATATTCCCACTGCCTTCCGCCTACGTTGCATTGATCTGCTGCTGCCATGCTTAACTAACACCCTTCATATGTCATTAGTCTCAGGTAATGTCTTGGCACCTTTAAAAAAAGCTGTAGTCAGGCCACTTCTCGAGAAAGTGACACTAGACCAAGAAAACTTGAGCAACTACCGCCCATTCTTCCTTTTACCATTCCTTTCAAAGACACTGGTATGGGTCGCAGCGGATTAGCTGAACTGATATTGAAAGTTCAAACCTTGCTATTAAGGTCCATTCCGGATTTAGAGCTAACCACTGCACAGAGTCCGCATCGATTAGGGTGTACAACTACGTAAACAGGAATGCAGACATAGGAAGAGTGTCACTGCTTCTTAAGCTCGATCTACGGCAGATTTTGATACTATCAATCACGAAGTTCCTTTCGAGCGCTGCTCGTCACGCTTTGGCATCACTGGCACTGCTCTGCACCGGTTCAAGTCCTATCTCAGAGGGAGACTCAAGAATATTGAAGTACATGAACGAAGATCATTCAAAGTACCTCTGAAATATTTAGTAACTCTGAGCTCCGTGCTAGCTTTGGTTTCTTTCGCGGTTTATACTCTCCCTATTGCTGATGTGATTGCCAAGCACGGTTTAGGCTATCACTTCTATGCGAATGACACTCAGTTGCACCTTTGCTTTGAACAATCCCAGCCTTCGAGCACCTCAAATCGTCTAAACTCCCTTACTGCATGTACTGATGACATCTGCAGCCAGATGGCAGCCAAATTTCTAAAACAAAGCGATAATAAAACTAACTTACTAGTTATGGGCAACTCCAATATGATTCATTAATTGGAAAATCTAACACTAAAATAGGCTCTACCAGCATATCACCTTCGAATCGGCTCGAAATCTAGGTGTCACGTAACAAAGTGACATCTCGTTAGACGACCACATTAGCTTCACAATCAAGTCTGCCTACTTTCAGCTACATAACATTGCTCAAATTTAGGCTCATTTAGATAAGGATACCACATCTAAATTGGACCTTGGATTTGTGACATCCGTCTTGACTTCTGCAACTCACAGCTAGCTGGCCTACCACTATGTGCAATCAGGCGATTACAGCTGTTGCTCAGGTCACATCATTTTTTGGCTCCGGCCTATCTCTTCGATTTACTCCACCACCAGGTTAAGCATCGTACCACCAGCTTTTCGTAATCAAGCAGTTTACCAACACCTCGTACAAACCTCAAATCTTTTGGAGACAGTGCATTTCGTACGTATGCTAACAAAACCTAGAAATCCCTCTTGACTTACATCAGAACATCACCTGATTTGACAACATTTAAAAAAAACATAGAAAACATCTATTTGGGACAGCATATAGTGGGTCCTTGTTATTCGTCCTTCATATGCATATGCAAGCTGACACTGTTAATTGCTGCTGCTAACTACACTTGAGTGCTGACCCTGTGCATGTGTCTCCTAAAATTTTTATGTAATTTATCTCCGTCGGTACCTCTGAAAAGTCATAAAGACCAAGTGGGTGTTAAGCAGAAAAGTAATTTATAATGTACTCCCAGCCTAAGCTGCTTTTATATCAAGCATAATTTTAGTCACCATTAAAATGCGTTTCGCTTTCATGCAAATGTAAATCACCTAGAAAGCGATTTAGTTCTCTGAGGGCGCTTCATCAAGTGCGATATTATTATTATTATTATAGGTTCAAAGCCTTTTTTGCAGCAAAAGCGAAGAACCTAGAAATGCATTGAGTTATCTAAGTGTACTATAGCAAATGTTTTAATAATATCGTTATTAACTTTGATAGTGCACGTGAAATGGTTTTTCGTGTGTATAATAGAGGCACCTATAGTTGGATAACTTGGTAAATTTGTCAAACACTGATGCAAGATGAAGCAAGAAAGTGAGTGATGGGACTCATGTCCTGACTTTTTAGGATTTGGCAAAACGCTCACTGCAGTTTAGATTACAAGGAAGCATAAGGTCAACAACTTTATCGAAGCTTACATTTTGTTTTGGAAGATTCAATGTTCGATTTTAGTACACAGCTTGTTATCGTGTCACATTATATGATTGAGAGTTGACTGAAATGTTTAAAAGTTTGATCACATTTTTTTGAAGAAGTTTTCACACTTTCTAGAAATCATTGTTGAAACGTGTTCATCTTCTTTGATATGTTTCAATGAGTTATTGTTACGATGACATTTTCGTATGCTTCCTTGCGAAAAGACTTAATATCCACAATTGAGCATCAACAACAGCACTGTAGCAATTAAAACTGCAAAAAAAAATGCAAACAGATGCAAGTTAATTTTGTATTCTAGAGGTTAAATGTGAAGTTTATTGTTGAGTACGACTAGCCACGGAACAGATCACAACACTGTGCACCTTAAAATTTTAGATAGAGCTGCATTAAACGGGCACAGTGTACAATAGCCTATTCAGCTCATATCAGCTTAAGATAAACACTAAAATGAAAAAAGATACAGTTGGCCAGTAATAATGCGTCCTTCTTAAGTATGCGCGAGGTAGACTTTTAAAAATATCTATTGGGGAACTAATTTAACTCTATGAGGTAATCTTTACCTGAATTCAAAAACTGATAATTCTAAGTTCTTGTTGAATCAGCTCGAAATCTATGTGTCATACTCCATAGTGACCTCTCGTTGGACGACCATATCAACTCCACAGTCAAATCTGCCTTTTTTCAGTTTCCAAAACATTGCTAAAATTCGGGCTCGTTTAGATAAGGATACCACGTCCAAGTTGGTCCATGCATTCGTGACATCCCGTCTCGACTTCTGGAACTCACTGCTTACTGGCATACCAGCATGTGTGGTCGGGCAATCGCAGCTGGTGAAAAACTCCACAGCTAGGCTTGTCTGTCGTGAGCGTAGCAGTTGCCAGATTACACCACTTCTCGCCGACCAGCACTGGCTACCAGTCAAGCAACAGATTGACTTCAAGGTCTTGTGGCTCACTTTCAGGTCACTTAATTCTTTGGCTCCAGCCTATCTCTTAGATATACTCCCCCATCAGGCTGAGCACGTTACCACCAGCATTTTGGAATCCAAGAGTCTACAAATACCCTGTACAAACCTCAAATCCTCTGGAAACCGTGCGTTTAGTTCATATGCTCCGAAAGCCCTGAACTCCCTCCCAACCTGCGTCAGTACATCCCCTGACTTGACCACATTCAAAACGAATTTAAAAACACACTTATTAAGGACAGCATTTAGGGAGTCCCTGTGATTCGTCCTTCATGTGCTTATGAGTGCTGACAATGGTCATGCTGCCACTAACCACATTTGAATGTTAGCCCTGTGCATGTCACCCCTAACCATGTAGTTCATTTTGTTTGTCTATCAAACATGATATTACTCACCATTAAATTGCATTTCCCTATCCAAATGTAAAGCTCCTAGAGATAGATTGAGTTCTATGAGGGCGCTTTATCAATAGAATTAATATTACTATTTTTATTCCTTATTTCGTATAAGTGCATGAATTATGAAAGATTGGGTAAGAACAATATGTTATCCACTTACTATAGACCGTAGAGTTTAGACGAAGGTCTGAGGCTAGCGTGTTGTTCCTACGTGAGAACAGGTACTTAGCAGACGAATTAGAACTCTTAAAATAAGGATGCTACAGAGGCTCAGTATGTCGGCTATTAAATCAAAACCTAACATATTGCATGTTGAGAAAACTGGTAAACCGCTAGCTTTAGTTAACCTTGGGTTGCAAAAGACGGCCAGTTATGTCGGGATGCATTTTATTACCAGAGATTAATATGATTTGGACCAAGTTACCCTCAAGGCGATCAGGTCGGGAACATTTTTAGCATCAGGGCTGCTAATTAACAGAGCTTTAAGCCTCATCGTGCGAGGATTCAAAACAGAAGCAGCAAGTTGGGAAGCCTGATGTAAAGTTGGCCCGATGACTACTGAGGCAGTTGATTAAAATTCAACTCTTAAAGGAGGATGTTCAGACTAATTCGAGACAATCCTAGGATACAAAAATCAAAACAGTCGCACAGCATACAAATTACCTTAAAAAGGTCTTAGCTTTAACGGTATCTGGTAATAATGATCGCGAGAATCTTCACATCAAAAACAATATTTTTGATGTTACCGAAAAAGCAATTATCGTCTTTCGTCAGGATACAAAGTAAATGAGTGGTCTCCAAAGGTATTTGCATTTGAAAGAGGTGAAGCTCAACGATTTGTTTCGGAAATGGGGTTGGTTTGATGCATAGCTTTAATGGTGAGAGTATCTGATAGGTTGATCTGGATATGAAGAATGAAGGGAACTAAAGTAAGTGAAGCAAAGTTCAATGCGATCCCTTGTGTAAGAGAATAAAGTGATGCTAAGCATAAAGTGATGCGATACCTCAGTTGAAATTGCTCACAGCAGAATTAACTGGATCTCTCCAATCTCTCTCCGGATGAACTCCACAAAGCCGCAAAGACTTGGTGAATATCATGCAGGAGAGTATTATATAGCCATACACAGACTAAGCGGTTTTTCGTACCCATTCGGTAGCCAAAAGGCTTCATGTCTCACAAAAGAGCGAAAGTGAGACGCATAGCAGAGCAAAAAAACGGTGGCTGAGGTAGTGAATAGCATTAGAGTTGCAGCTCCGTACAGCTGGAAATGATGTGCCTTATTTTGCAGCAGGAGAGTAGATGTCGTTTCACGAAGATAATGAAAGCGAATTACACAATCTACGACCTGCTGAGCTATAGATTATGTCGCAAATGGTTTTTAAGATGAAGAACAGAACATATAACTTATTGGCTGTCCACAACCTGAGAGCGTGAGGAGGCTGAAACTGGTACAGCAGTCCAGGCAAGTATGAAAAAGCCAAGCCGTAACGGGCCTTTTGGGTCAGCATAAGAACTTTGCTCTGCACTCATTGAGATCACTGGTAGAAAACAAGCATTTGTAGCAAAGGAACAACATGGTCATTATGAGATTTTTTATGGTAGATTCGGAAAAATCAGAGCTGCCTTCAACTTGATCAATGCGGCAGAGAAAGAAGGGAAGAGCAGTGAATGTTGAGTTTTGTCAAACATTCAATAGGTCACTGCACATTGCAGCAATGGAGCTTTTATGGCCTTTGCATTCTATGAGCATGTAAACAAATTAGTTTGTTGCAGAAATTTTATTCTGGAGCAATCTCCCGTAGGTTTATGAGGCTAGCTGCAAGCTTGCTAAGCAATACCATTTAACTATGTTTTTTAACATGTGTAAGCGACTAGTATTTTCTACTTTGAGGGCGCTAGTTTAATGAATTTTTTCTTTTCCCATTGCAATAGGCTTGCATAGACACCATTTACATATGAAAGTGTCGGGGTTCTTGAAGGGCAGACCATCAAGTAGCTCACAATTAAAATATACTGGAAGTTACACTCTGTGAACGGGATATGAGACACTAGCAGTTTGAATAACCTGCAGCTGATCCGTTATCTGAACAAAAATGCCTAAAATTTTAATTTAAAAAAGGAAAAAATTCAACCTGCATCCGTTCTTCATATACCCGCTTGCCACTGTAAAGCCACTACTCTTAGGTTTAATCTTCACAACTCTATTGATTCAGCTGAGCAACCTTCAATACTTCCTTGGACATATTATGATCACAACTTCTTTCATTTTAAATGGATGTGCTGAAGACATACTCTACTAGGGTATTTCAATTGAATTCAATATGATCAGCTGCAATTATTCTAATTTGCCAGAAAATGTATTAGCCGTCTATACTTTACAGTTAAGTCTAGCATCACGGCAGCCGAATTATAAGAAAGAGTGTGTAAACACTGGATGGGGCTCAAAGAAGACCGAGATTTAAAACCAGGCTCTGATTTATGATTCTAATGGAAAATCTTTATTAAATTTTTATTCAATCACAGCAATAAATGGGGATAAAAAATAATAATAATAAACCTGTCACAGCACAATCAGAGAACTCAATCTATTTCTAGGCGCTTTGCATTTGCTGCAAAGGAAACGCGATCCAATGCTAAGTATTATCATGCTTGATGAACTGAATGAATAACATGATTAGCGATGACATGCACATTGACAGCATGCAAGTGTGGTTAGTGGCAGCTAGCTGTGTCAGCACACGTAAGCACTTAAAGGACGAATCTTCTGTAACGACTAAATTACGTTATAAATAGGAACGATTTTAAGTTATTTTTAAATGTGGTCAAGTCAGGGGATGTCGTGGTGCAAGTTGGGAGTGAGTTCCAGGCTTTGGGAGCATACGGACTAAATGAACTGTCTCCAAAAGATTTGAGGTTTGTACGAGGTGTTGGGAAACTGCTTGATTACGAAAAGCTCGTGGTACGACACTTAGCCCCGTGGATATTCGAAAGAAGGCTGCAGATTTACAACCGATATAGGAATTAGATTGACCGAATAACCAATGATACATCAAAATTGTGAGCATTTAAGGTGCAAGCGAGATTCTAGCTACAATAGTAATAGTAATACATTTGCAAAGACCAGTCAGATCAAAAGAATCTCTCTGGTACCCTTAATTTGAAATTCAAACTAGGTTAGTCATGTGATAGGTAGTTGCAGGCAAAGTGTCATGTTCCATTGAACTGTTAGATGGAGGAAGTCCAATGCGTCAGAAATAGGGTGAACACAAACTTACTCTTTTAACCATGAGTGTAGGCACTCTTCGTAAAGAAATCAGACCTGTACTAAAGAGCAAGTTTTTTTCCGGAGTGAAAATCTTTTCTATGCTAAACCACACAGACGTTCAATTCCTTACGAGCAAATAAAATGGCATTCGTGTGTATAGGTTTAACGGAACAAGAGAAAATCGAAATGGGTCGAAAATAGTAGAATTTTTTTAATTGGCTATAAAAGAGTTTATTTTTATTGCCTTTTAAAATTTGCACCTGATCTATGTCAAGGCTAGAAAAATATTAAATCTGCCTCCGTTGTTTCATTTGGAAAATGTACTCAACATTTCTTGAACTCAAGTAAATAGACCAACGAGAGAACCGAAACTTACGAGTAGTAGCGAATAAACTGAAAAAAGCCCTGCAAGGAGTTACGAAGAATGTTTTCCATACTCCATTCATTCGTAGATTGAAAGTAATATCCTCTATAGTTGCATGGCAAATACACCCGGATGAAATGTATTTATTAGGTAATGCTAAAATATGTTGGCCCTGCTTAGAATGAAATTAGAAAGCTGCTAGCAGCATGCTTTTGGAAGTCAGGTTCGGTATTAATAGCTAACTGCATAAAACTAAATGTTTTTTTACGACCGTACTCAATCAATTCATCAAGCTCAATGATAGAAATTGCACACAATTATCTTTACAGACCAATTAGGAGGGTCG